>JAJOZX010000243.1:595000-637500 GCA_023014485.1 Bathynomus jamesi | reverse complement strand
GCAAATGTTTGCTACCCGCAATGTCCCGAGCTTCCCGGAGGTAACAAGACGTGCTCAACAGAGTCTAATGCAAAGAATTAAAAAATCAACCTACCCTATCATCCAAGCTATCCATGAGTCCTGCCAATTATCCTCTAAGCTATGGACTTCTTGGTACGAAAACGTCTGTCTGTAGCTCCACTTACCTTCAACATTACAGTATTATTTCTAATCAATTGTACATATTTCTATCCTTAGTATATGAACTGTCATTGTATTAATAATATTTGTCATATGAACTATAGTCTACCAATAAACCTTTTCATTTTCATTTTCATTTCATTCATACCGTAGAAGGGGGTAATTTCAACATCAAGGGGTAATTTCAGCACTTTGACTTTATTTCACAAAAAGTAACATTTTCACCAAAAGTGAAAGAGAATTTAGCAGAGAAAAAAAAATGTTCTGAAAGAGTGGTCTCTAGTTGTAATTAAACAGAGTTAAACTCCTGGAAAAGGTATTGTTTAGTAGGTGAACAAAAATAAAATGTCAATAAATTTTTGTGAACCCTTTTTTTTAGGTTACTCCACCCTATTCACCTACTAACCAATGTCTTTTCCAGGAGTTTAACTCTGTTAAATTACAACTAGAGACCACTCTTTCAGAACATATTTTCTTTTCTGCTAAATTTTCTTTCACTTTTGGTGAAAATGTTACTTTTTGTGAAATAAAGTCAAGATGCTGAAATTACCCCTTCATGTTGAAATTACCCCCTTCTACGGTATATATATAAGTATATTTATATATATATTCACCTCCAATGATTCATTGGGACCAGTGGCGGCTCGTCGGTAGGCACTGCGGAACTGCAGTACCCCTAAATTTTTTATTTACAATTGAAATAATCAAGAACAATATAAGGATGAGCTCACTGAATAACTTTTTCAATAACTTTTGAAACTTTTATTCATTGCTCAATGCTCATCCTTTTATTTCAGTAATTATTTCAACCCATTCTTAGAGACAGCACCCCTAGAATTTTTAGTCACGAGCCGCCACTGATTGGGACGAATACTCATCTAGAGATTTTTCACGGTGTCAAAGATTCGTTGCCGTGAAATTCATCAAGGAAAATTAATTGCCGTTAATATTAAAATATTACGAGTAATTCCGAAAGTACTCGCGAATACTCGTAAATACTCATGAGTCTTTGTCAGTACTCGCGAATACTCGTAAATACTCATGAGTCTTTGTCAGTATTCGAATATTCATGAAGAATAACTTTTTCAAAATAACTGTCCTGAACAATTTCAAACATTTTTTTTTTACTGTACGTCTATCGATCATATTATCGTCTATCGATTATACCAATGTCCGCTGCTGTTGGTAACGCTGTTTCTCTGTAAACAATATGAAGACACTGATCGGAGGTTCGATTCCAGATGGTGCTGATATTAATAGTCAAGGAATTAAAGCAATGTGCCGCATTAGTTGGTCTGAAAGTTGCGCCAATGTCTGGCACTCATGACTGACTCGTTTTATTGCCAACGCCAATGGCTCGTTGGGAAACACCGTTTCTCTATAAACGAAATAAAGGCACTGAGGTCGGGGGTTCGATTCCCGAGATGCTGGTAATAACAACCCAGGAGTTAGTACAATGGACCGCATTCGTTAGCCTGAGCGGAGTGCCAGTTTCTGGCCCTCCCTCCTCAACTGATTATTTTTACGTGTTTTCTTTTCAAGGATAAGACTCACGCACCTTTTTTTTAATTATTAAATTTAAATATTTTGTAAATTTTAACATTAAATTCACGCTGAAACCAGAGGAAACCAGGGTTCGATAACACACTTTCGTTTTTGAACATTCGTATTGATAAATTTACAAAAGTAATGCATAAGTACCAAAACAAATGTTCAAATTGATTTTTTTTTATTGCAGGTAGAATAACACGCAAGTAGCTAATATGGAAGTAAGTTACACTCGTGAGGAAAATGTGGAAATTTCCGCGTTTTCCTCACGAGTGTAACTTACTTCCATAATAGTCAATTGCGTGTTATTCTACCTGCAACAAAGAAAAAGTTCCCAAAATAAGATATTTTCCTATGAGACAGGACTTGTGGGACACCCTGTTTATAAAAAAGACATGAATTGTATTCACATTGGTTATATTTAACTCTGGAATTCATTTCTTAATACAATTTTTAAAAACAAATTGTTACATTTCATAGAATCTTTAATAATAATAAATTAAATCAACAAATTTACTGTTGTCAATAAATATTTTAAACCTTCTCAACCAGTACGTGGTGCGTCGAAAGTTTTCATTGTGTTTCATGAACTCTCATTTCTGTCCGAAAAATGTATTATAACTCAAAAAAAACTTCACTTTTCTACTTGAAGGTCAAAATATGATAATAAAAACCCACTCTAATATACAGAGTGGCGGTTTTTTATTTCTGTGTCCACCCGAAGAGGATGCCAGTGGGCATCGAAACTGTTGTGGAAATAAACTCTGTCTATTAGAGTGGGATTTTATTATCGTATTATAACTCATTGTAAAAGGAGTTGACATTGATCCTATCCATAATGTATCCTTACGTAGTTTGGGAAAAAAGTTTGCCTAGAAACAGTTTCTAAAAACGAGAAGAGTGATCAGTAATGATCGGGATTATTTTGAAATCTTATTACCGTCAACTAAAAGAGTAAAACATAAAGAAAAACAATGTGACCAATAAGTAATTTTTTATGGTTTTTACCAATTTTAGTTTCTTGGCGAACTTTCTTCCGAAATTATTCAACGTAATTTCGGTTTTACGATTTAGCTCGTCTTGCATTTTATTATGTCTTGAAGACCCTGCATAGTCTATTTATTTACCTGTTCTAAATATAAATTAAGAAAATGGCAGGTGTACCAAACGTTTAGACTCGAGGTTCGCATCGATAACCGTGGGGCAGTCATTTACCACAGTGGTAATATCCTTTATAGAAAAGAAAAGTCTTTAATAGAAATCATATCAATATTTACCTTCAAACAATTCAAAGATTTTAGTATTTTGGAACAATTTTGGAAAAAATTTTAAAGGATATGGAATTTTGTTTAATTTTGGAATCATTGCCAACATTATCATGTTAAATTTAATTTTTTACTTTTGTGTTATTTCGATTAAGTCCTCTTCAATTTCGTTTTATTAATTAATGTCTTAGGAATTATACTAAAGTAAGTTTTAGGTTTATTATAATATCACTTAGTTTCGCCATACTGACATTTTTCATATATTTTTACAAAGTTTATTCACCTCTTTGTTAAGTAAATCTAAGGAGTGGCTTCGGTTCACGAACTTTGTGTGTATGTATGTGTATATATATGTGTGTATGCCAGTATGTATGTTATTACGTATAATAATTTATCCTCGCATGAAAATAATATTTTCTACTTGATACTGATGGATAATGTTATAAGTGGATTATAGCAGTGAAATCAACACATACTTGAAAATGAAACTCTACTAAGGAGTTCATTTATCTTTTGTGTAACATGTCCGTCGCTAATAAACGACTGGTTCAGACTATTTCTCAACTTATCATTGCGTTTCATTACTAAACTGAATCATTCCCGCTTTATTACGTAGCGCAAGTGAATGAATTAAAGGTTTATTTAGTATACTGCGCATATACACAAATTGAGTTTACGAATGAAAGGTCGTGTAATGCCTGCCGGACAGTTAGCATGGCTTAGAGAAACTAGAAATAATCTGCGGAGACAATGTATATTGTTTACTTATTCAGGAAATGTAAAAATGACACTTGGATAATTCGTTTCTCAAAATTTCAAAAACATATTTTTGTTCTACCACGTAATTAAAGTTTTATAAATCGTTCTGTAATAGGAAAGGAGGGCCATAAACTGGCACAACGCTCGGGTCAACTAATGAGAACCATTGCGCTAACTCTTTCATTATTATTAATAGTACATCGGGAATCGAACTCCCAACTTTGGTGTCTTCACTTCGCTTATAGAGACACGGTGTTACCTACTAAACTGCGGGCGCTGGCAACAAATGAGTTTACTCTATAACCTTTTCTTCATTAAACCTAATACAGATTTTATAATTGCATTCAAAACATGATTTACACCTATTCCAAAACAGAACTTATTAAAATATATCATAAAAGAAATCTCTCTTTACTAATATTTTTCAATTTCTTTATATAGAAACAAATATTTAGATCAGTTCCTCCGAGTATTACGAATAAGCATCCTCGAGACAACGTGAATAGATGTCTAAAAGGAATCTCAGCTTTTATTTTACATTCTAATTTGATTCCTATTCAAAGTGTAAAAAACATTTCTTGAACAGGTCTCAAAGGGGGTTTTTATTGAAATTTCTTTTACTTGTGATACGAGCTTTATATCTTTAGATTTAAAAGATAACTAAATATATTACATTCCAGTTGGGAACTCTTAAAAATGATCCTTTCTGCTGGAAAACGAAAAAAAAGGAGTCGGTATTCTATATTCATGCCTGGATTGACTATGCTATTAATAGCTTTAGATTATACTGTGATTAAAATTTCCACATCTAAAGACTTAGAAATGCTTTCAACGAGTAATTCATATCGGAAAATCCATTATTTATAAAATATACGCAAGGAAGGTGAAAGAGAACACGGAAAATGTGTCGTAAATGAGATAGAAAGAGAAAATATACTCGTACGTTCTCTCTGAGAAGGTTTCTCATCTTCAGACTTACTCGTGGGATAAATTGTGATCGTAAGTAATTTTGAGACGATTGCCGACTAAAATTTTACATTTAAAGAGATGTTTTTTTCCAACACTATTGTCACTATGAGTGTACCGTTTGTTACAAAGGAAGGGCTTGGTTTAACACTTAATCTATTAAAGTCTAGAGTCTGGCATTCAGTGCCATGGCGTAAACTATTCGCTTTGTGGGGTTATCGGCAAACAGTTCTCTTCAGTCAATCACAATCACTTATTGGTAAGCGGAAAGCTGGAATCCACCTCCCCTACCCATATAGTGTTGAATACGACCATTAGACAATGGTTGGTGGGTGTTGCTGGGTCAACAGAAACAATATACTCGTAGTTTAAGAATTTTGCCCAGAAATTCGCTCCGTTCCCGGGATTCAATCCGGGTCCCCTCGGATTGCGAGTCTGATACTCTGCCACCAGGCATGGGGACGAGGCCTGGCCTTAGGCCTCGAGGCCGAGGACATACATTTTTCAAAGGTCTCGAGGCCGAGACCTTTTTAGGGGAGGCCTCACGAGGCCTTAAGATTGTTAGGCTGAAGGTATATGCACCAAGAGGTGTGATATTCGGATGCAAATAACGAATGCCGTATTTGCACCTCTGGGTGCAGATACTCACTTCGAAATCTTTTATGAATAAGCTCCTCCATGCTTTGGGAAGGCCCAACAGTCTAGCCTAGCCAGGCCTAAAGGTCTTCCAAAGGTAACCTACCGTAGCCTCACACTAGCCTGTATCTTTCTTTTTTTGAAATCCATAAGGAAAAGCAAGATTCTACTCAAAATTAATAAACAAAGACATAGCTCACTTCACTTACTTAATAAAAGGGAATTAGTAAGCATTAAGCACGTTCATCTATCACACGCTGCCACACCACAACACCGACACGCTGTGTTTTTACACTTGCCGGTCACACAGTCAGACACAGTTGCCAGAACAAGATTTTTTGGGCACCATACATTAGCCCAATAACTTTTTATTTCTCATTTCATCCAATTCTTATTTCTCATTTTAATATACCCGCAATATTTCAAGTATTTATGATAATATGGGAAGTTATGATGTGAAGATGATGTAGCAAAATATTTCAAGATTGTACTGAGTGTTAATCGTATAATTTCTGAATGGCTACAATTATAATTTATTAGCGACTCTAGCAAGCTTTGCGAACAGAGCTACATTTGGAGATGCCTTATTTTTTTAAGTTTTGCATTTTAATGTACGAGGGCAGTCAGAAAATAAGTTTACACGGCGTATAATTTCGTAACTAAAGGACCTACATTGATTATGTTTGTATCAGGTGAATTCGTTAATCATTGTTGGCAACACTGCACGTCGATTCGGCTACCATCTATCGTACATTGGTTATACGAGTCAGTTGAACGTGGCGGCTCGACTGGAACAGTTCCCTGTCATTTCTGCAACGATATTCCGAGTCTGTCAGTGGTCAAGAATTTCTCGAACACATTGTTACAGGGGACGAGACATGGGTTCATCACCGTACTCCGGAAACAAAACGTGCCAGCATGGAATGGAAACACCCTGGGTCCCCGCGACCAAAGAAGTTCAAGATTGTGAGGTCCGCTGGCAAAGTGATGGTTACCGTGTTTTGGGACCACAAAGGCGTTTTGCTCGCAGACTTCATGCAAAAAGGCACAACAATCAATGCAGCTGCATATTGTTCAACACTGGAACGTTTACGAGCGGCCATTAAACGTAAACATTCTGGACTGCTCCGTAGGGTAGGGCACTGTTCCAGTCGAGCCGCCATGTTCAACTGACTCATATAACCAATGTACGGTAGATGGTAGCCGAATCGACGCGCATTGTTGCCAACAATGATTAACGAATTCACCTGATACAAACATAATCAATGTAGGTCCTTTAGTTACGAAATTATACGCCGTGTAAACTTGTTTTCTGACCGCCCCTCGTATCTTGACAATAAGAAATTGTGGTCTTAAAGTCTACCAAAGGTCATTAATGTAATTGTAGCTTGTACTGTATATGAAAGATGTTTCTGATGTACGGTAGGCCTATAGGTATGAAGTTTATATCATGCCATTACTATATAATTATATATACGATAATAATATAATAACGATAATATTAAGAATATATTTGCACCTGATATTTCAACATGTTATATACTGTATGTAATTTGATTCAAGAGTATATTTGCACCTGATATTATCCATTATCAGACATTTTTAAAGTTATATGTATAATACTTTATATTATTAAAGTAAATTGAAAAGACCAAAAAAATTATTTACAAACAATATAACAATTTACATATCAGTTATAATGCCGATATTAGCAAAATTATTGTTTGCATCCGATATTATATATTAATTTCAAATCATATTATTTAGAAGTTTGTATGTTACAATTTATGACGGGTGAAAAACAAAATTATCGACGCTAGTAGCTAGTTATCAGTATACTAGGTGGTATTCTTCTCTAATTTGGTCTATTTTTTGTTATAGAAATAGATACAGTACAATAGTTTATACACATAAATAACACAAACACATTATATGAGCTCAGTTCAACTGATAGATTGCTTTCCCACACTAGTTTGCTACATTAAGTCAATTGGTCTACTGCTGACTGAGTGAATAATATTTATATACCGCGACATATATAATATTTATGTACCTAATGTCACAGTGACCTGTCACTAATCCGTTGGTCACCTAACTGAAAAGTATGGAGCAAGTGTAGTTTGCGTCCCCCTGACGCAAAAGAGGACACAAACTACACTAGGTCAAAGTTGGGGAACGTAAACTACACTAGGATCTTTACGATACATTTTTTAAATGAATCCATCAAATAAAACGTTAAAACTAACGAAAATATTACGACTTAACCTAACCAATCGTCAATTTATCTCTCTCTATATATATATTGACGATTGGTTAGGTTAAGTCGTAATATTTCGTTAGTTTTAACATTTTATTTAGTTAGGTATACGCGGACAAAGTTGAGGAACGCAAACTACACTAGGTTAATGTAGGGGAACGTAAACTACACTTGCTCCAAAAGTATTTATCAAAGATTGCCGCCTGACTAGTTACCTGTTTGAATAATATTTATCAAAGTATGCCGCCACCGCCACATACGGTCACCTGTCAGGTCATGGTCCTCACCTGAAGAATATCCACCACAAGCGCGCCCACCTGAAGAATCTCCACCCCAACACTTCCGGGGTTGAAAATTACAGAACAAAACAAATCAGGATTCCCTAAGGCCTCACGAAAGTCACGAGGCCTTTCCACTTTTCAGCTGGCCTCGAGGCCGAGGCCGCGATCAAGGCCACTTTTGAGGTCCGAGGGCGAGGCCGAGACCGAGGTCAGGCCTCAGCCCCATGTCTGTCTGCCACTGAACCAAAGCGACGACTGGACAAAATCGTTTGGTGTTAACCAAAATAAAATCAGTAAAGAACCTAAGCCCTAGAGCAGTAGTACTCATTGGGCGGCTCGCGAGCCAAATATATATATATATATATATAGCGCATTTGGCTCGCGAGCCACCCAATGAGTACCACTGCCCTAGAGGGTTAAATGCAATGTCGCTATGCGGTTATCCTTGCACAACAATCGACTGAGGTCGCCTCACCTTTTTTCAATGTGTGTGTATATATATATATATATATATATATATATATATACACACACACACACACACACACACACACACACACCACACACGTGCCTAAGTTTTCTGTAAATAGACAAATAATTTTCCTTTAATAATTTTATTGTAATAGCATTTGCTTCCAGGTCAGTGTATACACGAGTTTACAGTTGTGAAGGACTTCTATTTTTAAACCAATTAACACCCACTTGTACCTATTTAAAGAGAATTAAACCAGAATAAAATTAAATTTCTTGAATAACCCGATTAAAGCGGTTAACATTATTAACCTGAATTGCACTTGAAATGCAACGCGACAACAGAATGAGGCGAGGCTTTATACGAAAGAGGACAATTAATTTCATTCTCAATGGCATGCTGAGCTAAGGTGCGAGCAAATAGGGATTAAAATTAAACCTCAGTCTGCTATCGTAGGAGAGGGTCTTCAAGCGTTTAGAAATGAAATGAATGCGCATTCATTAAATGAGATTGGTCCTTTGCATATCAATCGTTTCGAGTAATTCCATGGTGTGCCAAATTTACCAAGTAAATTAACCCAAATACCCTGAAGCAAGTACCAATAATCTATTTTAACCACTTTTAAATAACATGGAAAGGGGATATGCGGTGAAGTGAGAAATTAGGGGTTAGTGGGCCTCGAACCCGGATTGAACCCGGGTCGCTCCAACTGACCATACCATCCAGATCCTTCAAAACGATTCGTACAAACGAGACCAATTTTTATGTTGTTTAACCATGATCCATTCAACTCCCGAGTCTTCATAACTTCACCGAACCTAACCTAACCGAATCGATCACCCTGTACAATATATGAGGTACTCCGAGGAAGAAGTGGCTAAGCGACAAAACTAAAAGACGCTAGAAAACGCAGTTAAAGGTGTACCAATTTGAACTTTCTGAAGATGTTTCGACGAAATATTTTTTTTTAATTGAATTAATTAAAAAAAGCCTTCAAAAGTTCTTGTTTCATATAATGTTTCACGTACGGGGTTTTAATATGCTACGTTGGTTTTTTCTTCTTCTACAAAACAGATAAAAAAAAAACCAAGATCACCGTATTCAAAAAGTAGATGTTCTCAATATAATATTCATCCACACATATATTTTAATAAAATATGTGATACTATGGAATAATTAATGACTTCGAAATTTACAATACCGAAAATTTCATCATTCTCATTAATTTTTACCAAACAGGTTTGATTCTATAATATTGGAAAAGAAAAAAAATAATTCTCTTTTATTGTCTCAATGTCAGACTAGAAAAGGAGTGTGGCCATTATTTTTTATTTTCTTTGCAAACTTTCTCTTCCATCCCCTCTCTCTCTCTCTCTCTCTCTCTCTCTCTCTCTCTCTCTCTCTCTCTCTCTCTCTCTCTCTCTCTGTTTATCTCTCTATATCTCTATTTATTTATCTCTCTATCTATCTATTTATGTATCTATCTCTCATGGGTACTTATTTCATCTAAACATAGCTTGAAAAAGCAATTTCCTTCTTTGGATACAACTATTATCTCTTCAATACATTTAATTTTAATTTAATTTCCAATAAAATATTTTGTATAACAAATACTAATATATATATATATATATATATATATATATATATATATATTATATATATATACTGGTCAAAAAAAGAAACGCAATTAGCTTGCATATGGTGTAAAATTTAAGTTGTTAGTGGTATTATCACAGTTTGAAGATTATGGTTAAATGTTTGTTCAAATCTTTTAAAGCCACTTAGCGCATGTTTTTAAACCTGACTAATCCCGGCTAAGACGCCATTTTGTTACAAACAATAAACAGAGATTAAATTGAATGTATTCTTTATGAAGGCATGCATTTTTTCTTTGACTTCACAGAATACACACTGCCCGTTGAGAAAACCAAACTTTTTCCCGCGATTGAGGCATGCCACGACTCTCAGAGGTCAACAGAGGTCGTGCCTTGGGCATGTTGGATGCAGGCATGTCTGCTGTCCAAGTTGCACAACGAATGCATGTGCATCCCAGCACAATCTCTAGGCTTGTTAGACGGTACAATGCCACAGGAAGTGTTCAGGACCTGCCAAGACGTGGGCGACCTCGTGTGACGACCCAACGCCAGGATCGCCACATTTTACTGCAGCACCTGCGTCATCGGCAGCGGAATGCTCGTCAGACAGCCAGAGAGACACCTGGTATCCACAACAACAGAATTAGTGACCAGACCGTCAGAAACCGACTCCGTAATGCAGGACTCCGATCCCGCAGGCCTTACAGAGGTCCTTTTCTCACTGATGCAAGAAGGCAACGACGCCTGCAATGGGCCTATCAGCACCGTGACCTATCGTGGGCCTATCAGCTCTGACTGACCAGCGCTACAGGGATGAGATTCTTCACCCACATGTTCTTCCATTCATGAGGCAACATCCAGAATTGGTGCTCCTGCAACAGGACAATGCCAGACCTCATGCAGCCAGGATAGTGCAGGCGTACCTGCAGGGACAACAGGTGCAGACCTTACCATGGCCAGCCTTCAGCCCAGACATGTCACCGATAGAGCACGCATGGGATGAACTTGAACGGCGAGTTCGCAGACGTCAGCATCAGCCGCAGAACATCAGGGAACTGACCAATGCAATTATTGAAGAGTGGAGGGCCATCCCTGTTGCTTTCCTGCAGAGACTGTTGAGGTCGATGAGGGCCAGACTCCAAGCCTGCATTGTGGCTAGGGGTGGCCATACGCGTTATTGACTGTTTGTTATGTTAAAGAATCATTTACTATATACTGAGTCCTCATGTTTATTAATAAATCTCAAAAATTGCGTTTCTTTTTTGACCAGTTCCCCATATATCTCAAATCCTTCAGACTACTTCGACCCTTTATCATTGAAAAAGTATCAAGTTTCCTAACAATTTTTTATTTTCCCTTTTATCTTCTTTGTTTTTTTGACTCTTTTCTGAAATTAGTTTCTTTCTGTTAAGAATAAGGAATATGTCGCCGTATTTTATAATTTTACGACAATGGCTCTTCGAGAAAGATTGATAATAATTGTTTATGCAATTTTTCCCCAAATTAGTTCTAATCTTGGATTAGAAATAATTTGACCTGCCTCCCACCTCGGCCGCCACCACACACACAGTATTATTCTATTACAGTATAATATACGATTAAGTAGTTTGTACTAGCCACAAGACGTGAAGATACGCGAAGACGCCATCGCACGTGCGTACTATATAAAACGCGGAGAGACACTGATTGAAGCGCGTTGTGGTGGCCTGGCTGGGGGCGAGCCGCGGATGTAAACACCACGCCAAATTACGGTTAATTCGGTCACAATTAGTAAATCACGGTTAACTCGATTCACGGTTGAGGGAATCACGATAACCGCATGATATATATGTATCATTTTATATATATATATATATATATATATATATATATATATATATATATATATATATATATATATATATATATATATATATAAGAAAATACATTTCCATTTTGCTTCAGAATTAGTTCAATTTTGTTCCTCAACAACGAGATAATCACTTTTCTTAAAGTTAATCTCTCAATCGGACAGATTTATTTCGAAATCAAATTAGTATATATATATATATATATATATATATATATATATATATATATATATATAACTGTACGTTTTTTATATGTACGTGTATACGCACGTGTATATATGTATGTATGCGATTATTTGCAGCTTTGGCCAAAGGAGTTGAAACACTGAATTTTTTTGGAATGAGAGAGGTATTAACAAAAAAATACCTATAACATCACTGATGTATTTTGAGTGTTGATAATGAATTTAGTAACACTTGTTAGGATTTGGGAACTTCCTCTGAAAGAAATGGTGTAATTATTTAGTTTTTATTTTATACTTTTGTACTTTCTATATAAGTATATTAAAAGTATAAAATGGTATGAAATACAATACATTAATGTCTCATCATTTTTTTTATGCAGGATAGAGGGGCCAAGGGCTCATGCTCACCCCCCAATAGAAGAAGAAGAGAGCCAAAACCAAGATCCAAAGTTTTCGAGATGCAGGGCCACTCCGCGTTTGAAAGATTGGAGGTCAGAGACAGGGGGAAAAACGGATTGAGGAAGATTGTTTCAGAGTTTTCAGAGTTGACCGGTTGAATAAATGCAAGATTGAGAACACCGATTAACCCTTGCGTTAGAGAGTTGGACAGAAAAGGAAGGAGAATATGTCGAAAGTCTGGTACTGCGTGCTTTCCTTAAAGGAGGAGGCATGCAGTTAGAGAGTTCAGAAGAGCAGTGTCCGTTATAACAGCGATAGTAAAGAGAGAGTGAGGCAACATCGCGGCGAAGAGAGAAGGATTGAAGACAAGGCAGTCATTAAGAGGCGGGGAAATGATGAGACGAAAAGCCTTTGATTCCACTCGGTCAGGTAGAGCTGTGTGTAGTTGAATCACCCTACACATGAGGAGCGTACTTCATACAGGGACGGACAAGACCCCTGTACAAAGACAGCAACTGAGTGGAGATGAAGAAACTGCGGAGCCGGTACAACAGACCTAACCTCTTAGAAACCGTTTTAGAGAAAGTATATATGATCTTTCCAAGAAGGATCACGAAAAAAGAAAACACCAAGAATTTTAAGAGAAGAGGAAGGATTGAGTTGTGTATCGTTGAAGGTAAGGGGATAGTCGCGTGGAAGACTGTGACGAGTGGACAGATGAAGAAAATGAGTTTTTGAGGTATTGAAAGCCACAAGGTTTTCCCTGCCCCAAACAGAGATAGTAGAAAGGTCAGAGGTCAGGTGCACCATAGTCGTCCCACGCGAAGCATGGAGTGACTGTTGGGAGGGACCCTTTGTGAAGTGGGTGCAGATGTGAAGGGTGGAATCACCAGCATAGGAGTGGATAGAACAAGAAGTGCGACCTAAAAGATCATTAATAAATAAAAGGAAGAGAGTGGGTGACAGGACAGCACCTTGAGAAACACCACTATTAATAGCTTTAGGAGAAGAACAGTGGTCATCTACAACCGCAGCTGTAGATCGGCCTGAAAGAAGATGAAGGCACAGAGAGAAGGATAGAAAATGAAGGAGGGCAGTTTCAAAATTAAAAATTTGTGCCAAACTCTATCGAAAACTTTTGATATGTCTATTGCAATAGCAAAGGTTTCACCGAAATCCCGAAAGGAGGATGACCAATAGTCAGAGAGACATATAAGAAGATCGCCAGTCGAGGGTCCTTGCGGAACCCATACTGTCAATCTAAAAGAAAGCTCTGACTAGAGCGGTGTTTAAAAATGTTCCTATTAAGGATAGATTCAAAAACTTTAGAAAGGCAAGAAATCAAATCAATTGGACGATAGTTGGAGGGTTGAGAGTGGTCACCCTTCTTTGGGGTAGGCTGAATGAAAGCGAACTTCCAGCAGGAAGGAAAAGTACCAGATGAAAGACAAAGACGAAAGAGTTTGCCTAGAAGGGTGTCAGCACAGAAGCACAGTTCTTGAGAACAACAGGAGAGACACCATCAGGACTGTACGCCTTCATAGAGATGAGGTCAGGTAGGGCAGAAAAAACATCTTTGGAAGAGATTCTAATTTCAGACATAATTAAGTCGGAGGGAGGAGGAGATGGAGGAACAGCACTGGAATCTAAAACATTACTCAGAAGTAGCATGCAGGCTTCATTTGACTTTATCAGCTAAACCTGAAAAGTTCTAAGGTAATGTAATTATTCTGATCAAAGTCAGTCTTGGCCAAAAGTGTTGCATCATCTTAAAAAAAAATTTTTTTGTGTCCGACTCATGTCACTTTCAGAGAGTTTTAAATAACATTAAATTTATATCTATGAGATTTCTTTTATTTCCCACATAAACTTTAAAAGAAAGCACCTGAAAAAAATAATTATGGCATATACAATACAACTTTGGCCAAAAGAGTTGCATCAACCAAGAACATTTTAAGTTTGGCTAATAAGGTCAAAGGAAAGTTGCGTGCTACTTTTGAGTAACGATGTCCCGAATTTCATACCATTTTGTAGTTTAAATATACCTACCTTGAAACCACAAAAGTATGAAATAAAAGCTAAGTTATCAATTAATAATAATAATAATAATAATAATTACAACAAATCTTTCTAAGGAAGTTCCCAAATCTTAACGAGTGTTACTAAATTCATTATCAATACTCAAAATACATCAGTGATGTTATATACATATTTTCTGTTAATATTTCTCTCATTCAAAAAAATGTTGAAGTGTTCCAACATTTTTGGATTCAATATGAATAAATTCTAGAGTTCTTTTTTAACTGTAAATCGTGCTATAGCCACGTCACAACACCGCTTCCCGTTAGATCGGCGAGGTTAAGCGATGTTGGGCCTGTTCAGTTGTTAGAATTGTTCTCTCACTTCAGATGATGTAGTGACCTTTAAATGGTTCAGATCCCACGTCAAGCTGTAGGTCCTCTCCGTCAAATGACCTTTGCCGTTACGAAGGAAGTTAAAAAGCTATTATTATTATTATTATACACCTAATTTTACTGTAGATGTAATTGGGAGCCACAAACAAAGGGTCTCTCGCTCCAGTAGAAACCCAGTAAAAATTGCATTTGTGGGAATTTTACTGTCAAAGGAAGTCGGGGGTCGGGGCCCGAATCTAGTCTACCTAAGCCCGAGTTAATTAATGGGGATCGGCCCCCCCCTACTTCATCGTGACGTAAGATACAGAAAAGACAACCGCCCAACTCTAGGAAATGTTTATTAACTTGTCATTTTATTTACTTTAAGGAATGCCAGTACCCATAACTCAGTGGGTATAACATCGTTTCCCAATAAGCGAAATGAAGACACTGAGTCGGGGATTGGACTACCGATGATGATGTTAATAATAATCCTCAGGAGTTAGGGCATTGACCCACGTTCGTCTGGTCTGAGCGCTGTGCCAATTACTGACACTCTTTATTGATTAATATAATTATTTTAAAGAATATTTGATCTAATTTATAACTGCGACATACAAAATTCTTAACTTATCATCGTATTCATTCGTCGTATGTGTAATCTACTGATTAAATGTACATTACTTGCGATTGGTCATCTCTTATCTCTCGTATCTAATATTGATTTCTTTGTATAATATTGGTATCACACTTTCAATAATGACTTTGTATTTGTTTTACATCGATAATAATAATATTTTAAGATTAATAATACTCTAATTAATAATTCTTATTCATGATTTATGTATTAATAATATCTATTCGTTTTATTCTTAATTAAGAGCCCAGTAAAGCCTAAAGCTTAAAGGGCAAATTAAATAAAATAAATAGGCCGGCTTCACAATTATTTACGTCATCGTAAATTGTAAACGTACAGTATTTACGTCATTAATTAATAAAGGTTATTCAATGGAGGTACTCCAACCTTAATATAGACTTAGATAAAACTTTATATCAGAAAAATATTCAAAACTATTAACTTGAAGTTCAAACTTCAAACTTTAAATTATAATTAAAAAAGATAAGAAAAAAGTTTGAAATTCTGTGGACCAAGTTTTACAAGAAGGCAACTTTGATTTATTATTTTACCAACATCAAGTTTGTGTAAAAAAAATCTCTTAATGAAAAAATAGTTTTCCTCTTCGAAATGAAGTTATTTAATGTAATTTGACAGCACTGCTGTCAAAATGCTTTTCGAAAAAATACATCAGAATTTGTTGCCATTTTATATTAATGATTTAGAATAATTACATCTTACGACTGGGTGTAATAATAGTTAGTGAGGGGAGCTGGAAAGTAGCACAGCCTGTACTTTCAGCGATCCTTTGCGGTACTGCGTTATGCGGTACAGGTTTGGTAGTGCGGTAGTACCGCAGTACCGCAGTACCGCAAAAAAAACCGCAAGTGCCCAGCTTTGTCTACATCGTGTTCTGTAAAACCACATCCATATAGAGCAGATGGGGGAGGGGCGAGTGTAACAAACTATTTATTACATTTTCAGCATATTTTTAAAAGTATTTTATATACTCATTGAAATTCTGTTTCCATGCCTCGAAGGTTCCAATATTTTCCTCACCATGCATCGTCTTGAGGTCGTTTTTCTACACTGCTCTTGTCTTCTCTATTGTCATGCATATAGGGGCCTATTGAAGACTCACCAAGATGATGACATAAGTCTTATAACTTTCTTAAATCCGATTTCAATGGAACCCTGAAAGTACTTTAGCCTCGAATAATTCCTTTTATAATGGACTTGAGTTAATAAAAGAGTAAAAGCTTCGCTTAAAATCGTAATAATATCATTACAATAAGCATTAATGGGTTTAACTAGCGCCCTAGTCTAGTGGGTAACAACACCGTTTTTCTTATATAGGCAAAGTGAAAGCACTGAGGTCAGGAGTTCGACTCCAGATGATACTGGTGTTAATACTACAAGGGTTTGAGCAATATATTAGTTTGGCCTGAGTGTTGGGTCAATTTCTGGCCCTCATTACTGATTATAATTATCGAATTCTCGCTGAATTTTAAAAATGTTAGTATTTTCCCGTAGATTTTATTTACTCGGTGAATTTCTTTCTGTATCTATGCATGATTCCTCGTTATTTATGAATGGAAATCCTCTTTCACGGTCACGTTCCCGCGATTAGAACTCAAGACTGTTATGTCATGCCTCTGATTAAAAATCAATACGATAACACAATATCCGCAACAGCTGCAGACCAATTGATTTGGCCTCCTGCTGCTCTTTACACTACCTGGAAATCTTCGGTTGAGTTGTTTAATCGAATATTTTTGGTTTGTTCTAATTATTATTTTGGTTTAAAAAGCCTCATTGACTAAATGTACAGAATTATGTATTAAAACGAAGAGCAAATATATATTTAGTGAAATAACTCAACAGTTTATTCCTGCTTCCTCTGGATATATGCAATTAAACAATATATTTTTAAAAATATATTTAAAATATATTCTTTAAAATATATTCTTTAAAACACTGAGGTCGGAGGTTTGACTCGCGAGGGTGGTGGTAATGGTAATTTCTAGAGAGAGAGAGAGAGAGAGGAGAGAGAGAAGAGAGAGAGAGAGAGCGCAATATGTTATTTACGACTGTCATGGAGTTATAAATGAAAAAATTTAAGCTTCAATTTTAATCCCTTAAAAAATAAATAAATAAATCCATAAAATAAAGATAATTTTTTTTTTTAGAAATATAATAAAAATAATAATAAAAATAAAATATATAAAATAAAATAAAATGCTATAACACATCCCATCGTATTTTAGTTAAATATTTCAAATAACTTATTTTAATTTATTTTTTAATTAACATATTTATATCAATTATATTAATTGGAATTAATAAAAAAAAGTAAATTTTGCATAGATTGAACCAAATATTAATTATTATTTTATTCCTTTCTCATCCAATTATTATTTTTGTGAAGTTTTCGAAATAAATATTTTCTTCATTATTAATTATTATAATTCTGGGGGTTCTTTAACCATGTGATGGAAGGGACCTATGCTCGTACAACTTTACGTGGGGTCCTTACTATTTAAGGGTTGCTACATCATCTGAACGCGGAGGAGGGTCACCCATCCTATTACTAACCAGACTCAACGCCGCTTAACTTCGCTGATCTAACGGGAAGAGGTGTCATGACGTGGCCACGACGTAGTCCAATTTTTTTCTCTAATTGGAAACATTTAATACGTAATTTTAATTTCCATTTTCTAAAACTTTTTCTAATTAAATTTCTATTAAAAATTAATGAAATTTTTATTAAATTTTGTATGAAAAAATGAGTTGACGTTTAACGGAAATTAATTTTGTATGCAAAGTTTTTATCAAGAATTTGAAAGAAATTTTGTTTGCCGTTTTAAAGTGTATTTAAATTTTTATTTTTATTTTTTAAAGAATGTTGGTCTGAGCTTAAAGTTGCTTTAAAAGCGTTTTATGTTATCCATTTTAACGGGATGTAATTTAATAAAATTGAAGTTCAATTTCATTTTAACTTTTATTGTGGCAAATCTCATTTTCAGAACTTCTTTTGAAAGGAAATTTAATCTCTCTTTTCGCTTCTATTTTCCATCTATTTCGCTCATGATTCCCGTCTATTTCCTTTTCAATTTCCCGTCTATTTTGCCGCACGCTCTTTATTATTGCTTTTTTAACGCGAACGACTTCCAAAATCTTATTTGGAAAACGAGTCGTACTTCTTTCATTGCAATGGAAATGCCAGGAACAAAATATAGTAAAATTTTAGCAAATAACAAGAATGAAATTGATTAGTTTTAAATATTGTACTGACATAACATCAACGAGGATAATGTATACACATAATACCTCTCAACCTTTCACCTTTCAAATGTTTCGTACGATGATTCCTCATATCACGAAGGTCAAGCTTATATACAGTATATATATGAAAATTATTTCACGAAAGTAACACGTGAAAAATATTTATGATGAATAAAACCACAAAGGAAAGGAAACACAAAAAGGTGCTCAAGCGCTTTCGTCTAATGGCGCTTGAGCACCTTTTTGTGTTTCCTTTCCTTCGTGGTTTTATTCATCATATATATATATATATATATATATATATATATATATATATAAGAATGCCCGCTGCGCCTTGCACAACAAATGTTCCCCTGAAACATAACCTAGGAGAGGACTGGGAGGTGCGAGTGTGTTACCAAAACCTTCCCTGGTTCTTCCTTAATGTGTGTACTGAATTTGGTGCAGAATACCCTACCCGTTTAGGCGTATATAAACGAACATACAATAGACAGATAGACAGACAGACAGACAGATATCATATATATATATATATATATATATATATATATATATATATACAGTATATATATATATATAGTTTAGTAGTCTTCTACATGGAAATAAATTAGAAATCAAACACGTCTCAATGGAGTCCGTTTTTTCCTAGATTTAAGACTGTCTGTCGCTATTTTAGCGTCTTCTGAAATATATTCTTGTGCATGTCATTAAAAAGTCTCATTTACTCGTATTTATGCCTCTGTCTCATTTCTTCCTTTTTTTTTTTTTTTTGGTCTTTGTGTGTGTGTGAGGTCACCTGAATCCTACTGTGCGCAAATCGTTGTTACGTGCCATTCAAGAATGTAATGATGAGGTCGTTTATCCTCGTTCGTAACATCCAATAAGGTCATATGACGGAGGGGACCTACAGCTTTACGTGGTATCCTAACTATCTAAGGATCGCTTTATAATCTGGACGGGTTTGGACGGTCCCCTAACCTAACTACTCTCCAGATCCAATGTCGACTAACTTCGCTGATCGACAGGTAGCGGTGTTACGACACTGGCCACGACGTAGCCCGTACCATCAATCACGAACTAAAAGTGAACATTCGAAAGGGTTTTTGCCAACGTCTCTACTAGAACGTTACGCAATATCCGTGGTAGTTTATGTACCAGAATTGACATACGTTAACGTCGTAACGGCCTGTAATTTAAACATTTACAAAATTAATAAATATGATATATAATCACGTATAAGACACATTATACATCATCTGCGTAGAGAGAGAGAGAGAGAGAGAGAGAGAGAGAGAGAGAGAGAGAGACACACACAGAGAGAGAGAGAGAGAGAGAGAGAGAGAGAGAGAGAGAGAGAGAGACACACACAGAGAGAGAGAGAGAGAGAGAGAGAAAGTAAAATATGTGAATTTTTAATATAAATGAAGGATAAGCTAAAGTTGAACGTTTAATATGTTTGTATTAATCTATTGGGCGGCGTCGGGTAGCTTGGTCGTTACGGTGACGAACTCTGAGCAGCGAAACTCTGGTTCGCTCCCGCCTGCTGGCCCTTTGGTTGGGTTGAGTTGGCCTCTTACCTCGTTAATACTCGGGATAAAGGTGACCGTTTGGGCCCCCTCCCCCACCAATATCATGAGGAAATGAGCTCCCTGGCTTTATATAAATCTGTAATAACGAACAGTAAATTTTTACAGAATTACACTTAAGTTATACGTATGTTATTTAACCTCCTTCTCAACGTCAAAGGTCATGTGACGGAGGGGAGACCTACATTTTTACGTTGGATACGAACCACGGGTCGCTACATCATCTAAATTCAGACGATGGTCACCCATCCAACTGCAGAACAGACCGAATGTCCTTTAACCTCGCTGAATCTACGAGAAACGGTGTTACGACGTGGCTTCCTTATATTATAATCATTTGCTTACGAATAAGTCTTAAAGGGACTTACACAGAAAAGGTTTATATTATAAATTTGCATAAATTTCGTACATAAACTGGTAAATTTCGTAAATTTATTATTTTTTCAGAATTTAGCGCGTTATATGTAAATTTCTCAGTGAAATTAAACACTAATATGGGTATTATTCTTTATGCACTTTTACCCCAAGTATGTTTACACGTGGCACTCGTTCTGGCATCGAATGTGTTTATCCATAAAATTTTTTTAATCATATTTTATTTTTAAATTGGTTTTCCCCTTCTCATATAATGTATATACTCTTACAAGAGGTTTTAGCTGTAAACAAGAGCAAATAGAATGGCTCAGTGGGTAACACAGTTTCATTATAATCAAAGTGAAAACACTAAGGTCGGGGGTTCGACTTCAGATGGTGCTGGTTATAATAATGCTCCGGAAGTTAGTGCAATGAGCGGCGTTAATCTGGCTTAAGCGCTGTGCCAGTTTCTGGCCCTCCCAACTGATTAGCATTATTTTTATGTGGTACAGTTTCGGAAAAAAGTTCGCCTACAAACTTAAAATTTCCCTTAAAAAGTATAAAAAATTACTAATTGGTAACGTTTGGGTTTTGTTTTTGAAATTTTACTAGTCACTACAGCCATTAAAATATACAAAGCAAAACGAAATTTTACCAATTATTAATTTTTTATACTTTTTAGAAAATTGTACACCCTGTTGAACTGATTACTAGATTTTATTCGAGTTTTCAACTAACTATATTAGTCTAATTAAAAGAGTAAGCCTAATTGTATTCATTCCTCATTTACGGTATTGTGGAGACATCACAGACAACCATTCATAAAAGAAGGAAGTTGCTCAAAACCAATCATTTTTAGTGATCTTCTATATTAGTTAACTCCCTTTTCAAGTGAAATAAATTGTAATTGATCCATCACCCCATCACCCGATCCACTAAACAGCCCCGCCCCTATTTCTTTTTAAAGCTATATATATATATAACTTTGTGAGCTAAAATATCTTTCCGTCTTTGACCGTGAAAAAATGTAATCCAGCGAGATTTGTCCTTAAAAAGCTTTCTTTGGAAAAGTCTTTCGTAAATGCAATACCAGTACGGTATTTTATACAAGTTTGTATTTTTATTGGTTTTAGTAAACAAAGATGGATTTGTTTCACCAATGTTGGAGGATATTTTGAAACGAGTCAAATAAAAGGATAAAAAAGCTTTAAAAGCTTGTATCACATTCTTGGCCTTCTTTCTTTATTGTATCCCACATTCGCACGAAGGGAAATTGGCTGACAACTCCTTAAACAATGTTTTTTTTATTCAGACACGAGCGATAAAAATATTAACTGATGTTAATTTGTATCATACGAGTGCGTTGTTTAGATTTAAAAACTATTAATGATCAAAGATGTTTATCAAAATGACATTTAACATTCATTTACAAATATTTGAACGAAATAATTTATGTATATTGAATTAATAATAAACATTTGTAATTCATCAAAATGTTTACTCGTATCCGATAAGGAATAAAAGTAGGTAAGTTAGCTATCAACTTAGATTAACTTCACCCAACATACCTCCATTTTTTGTGCCATTAAAATTATTAAGGAATGTTTTAAACGCTGAAAAAAAAAAAAAAAAAATTGAGATGTTTTTTTAACCTCCTTCGTAATGGCAAAGGCATCACACAGAAAACAAAAACTTCCTTCACTTTCTATACGTAGAAACATCTTTTTTTTTGTCTCAAATCACTCCAAAAAGAAGTTTTTTAAGATAATTTCTTCTATCTAA
Organism: Bathynomus jamesi; assembly: GCA_023014485.1. NCBI lineage: Eukaryota > Metazoa > Arthropoda > Malacostraca > Isopoda > Cirolanidae > Bathynomus > Bathynomus jamesi. The sequence goes on along the minus strand of JAJOZX010000243.1, from coordinate 615,088 downwards.
AGAAGTTATTTATCATTAAAAGAAGTTATTATATCATCTGACAAGAAGCTTTGATACCCAAAAGAAAGAAAAGTTCCTTTAGAATGTTCCCTCAAAAGAAATAATAAGATCTAAATTTAAAAAGCTTTATTCTAAGTGTATGAAGAAGGAAGGAACCAACAGCTTTACGCGGGATCTGAACTATTAAGGATCAGTATATCATCCGAAAAAAGAAAGACAGTCACCCATCTAACTATTTAACAGACCAGAGGTCGCTTAACCTAGCTGATCAAACAGGAAGCGGCGTGACAACGTGGTCACAAAATAGCCTCGTTGGTCTTAAAATATTTCTAAATCAACTTCGTTTCAGAATAAATTTACATCTTTTAATAAATGGATGCGGATAAATTTCGTATCACCTGAAGATCAGGGCCCCCAGCCTTCTCTAGTTAGCCTTATAAGGTTAACTAACGAAAATATCACGAGCTAACCTAACCAATCGTTAGGTTAACTGTATGCCCTTAACGATTGGTTAGGTTAGGTCGTGATATTTTCGTTAGTTAGCCTTATATATATTGGGGGTTCTGATCTTCAGGTGATCCTAAATTTCTATACAAATGTCATCTACAATAAAATATACCCATTCAAGAGGTGCTGGGTTGAATCCTGGTGAGAGTAAGTTTGTATTATGTAATAATCATGCGTGTTCATGCGTAATATTGTAACTGCAATGCCCGTTTAATTCTCTGTATTTGACTATTAAATTATTTGTATCTTTTGAACTAATTTTTATATTTAGGATATTCTGTGTATTACTCAATCATGTGCGTCAACTCCCATTAAAATGATATGTGTTAGCTTTTAATTAATCTGAGAGCCCAGTAAAGCCGAAAGCTTAAGTGACAAATTGTTGCAAAATAAAAATCAATACTTAGAAATTCGTTGCATATTTTTAACTAAAATTATTTCAGTACTTATTTTGTCAATAAAGTTCTCCTCCCTTTAACAGTTTAATAACGAGACAGACATCGGATATCCAATTACTGGACCCAGACACAATCCAGGATGGCACAAGCACAAACACACCATATATCTATGTGTATATATATATATATATATATATATATATATATTATATATATATATATATATATATATATACTGTATACAATATATTTTTTGTTTTGTATACCAAACGCCTCCCCACCGCAGTGAGGTCGCGTCGTCAGGAACAGCCAGGAAGCGCCTCAATCGCTCACATGCACTTCATCAGCTGACATGACAATAATGCACCTGCCTCAAGGCAACATTATCCACAGCCCAGCCCCGCAGACTACTTCACGGTTTACCCAGACCGCTTCATACACCCTGAGTCGGCACATTGCCAGCCAGTCGCTCCCCATATACCACATCGCTCCACTTTTTTTCTATCTAGCGCGCATCTTTCACCCTCTCAGACGTCCAGGCCCCGCTAACCCAAAGCCTCCCTCACCCCATCCTTCCATCTTCTCCTCGGTCTACCCCTCCCCCTTTACCCCTCCGCCTCCGACAGGTAAATCCTCTTTAGCATCCTCTCCTCACTCATTCTCTCCATATGCCCAAACCATTTTAACACCCCCTCATCTGCTCTCTCCACAAGACTTTTCGACTCCCACACCTCTCACAGATAACTGTTTCTCACATGATCAATCCGCCTCACCCAATAGATCGTCCTCAAGCATTTCATTTCCAGTACATCCCCCTTTTCCTTTCCTTCGCATTCGCCACCCATGCCTTACATCCCTACAACACTGTTAGCACTACTATACCTTCATACATACCCATCTTCACACCCATAGATACTGATCTCTCCTTCCAAACACTTCTTAGGGCACCCAGTACCTTTGCCCTCTGTTCCACTCTGTGACACACCTCTGCCTCCATAGTCCCATTCCTTACCACATCCACCCCCAAGTACCTGAAACATGCCACTCCTTCCATTTACTCTTAGCTCCCTTCTTTCACATACCCTCCCGAACTCAGTTCGAGTCCACCACCAGAGCCGTATCATCCGTATACAACTGATTCACTTCCCTAAAATCTCGGGTGTTCGCCCTTGCCCCGCTCCTTCCTGCATAAAAAACATATACTAAAAAAAGTATTGACAATTTCTCTGGGTATAAAATTCCATACCCATCCTTATCATTCATGAGGGAATCTTCCTGTTGTTTCTCTTATGGCACTGACGCAGCGTATCTCTGTCATCGCTAACGCCGGTAACTCAGTGGTTAACATCGTTTCTCTATAATAAGCGAAGCGAAGACATTAAGATCGGGGGTTCGACTCCCGATGGTAATGCTAAATAATTAGCTGGCCCGAGCGCTGTACCAGTTTCTGGTCTTCCTCACTGATTATGGACTAAAAACGGGAGGGCAAAAGAACAGAGAAGAGAAGAAAGGAGAAAGGCATTTAAAGGTAGAATAATAAAAAAGTGCGGTTATTGCACTTCCACAGCATTTAAATCCGGAAAAGGAATATATACTGTATATAAGCGTAACAACTGTATATAACAACAAATTATTTATATATATATATATATATGGGATGTGTATACTGTATGTGTATCATATATATATATATATATATATACACATTTCAACTGCAAAGAACACGCAGTATAATTAACGTAAAGAACGACGCTTGTATAGAAGAACATGCCGCGCAAGATGAGGAGGGAGAACGAACAAATGAAAAAATGAGGTAACCACCCGGGAATCGAACCCGGGATCTTCCGATGTAGTGGTTATCATATCTGACCGGCAATCGGAAGATCCAGGGTTCGATTCCCGGGTGGTTACCTCATTTTTTCATTTGTTCGTTCTCCCTCCTCATCTTGCGCGGAATGTTCTTCTATACAAGCGTCGTTCTTTACGTTGATATATATATATATATATATATATATATATATATATATATATGCAGAGAGAGAAAGAGAGAGATAATAATAATAATAATAATGATTAATCATATACAATTTGGAAAAAAATTCGCCGAAAAATATAAAAATGTGTAAAAAACAAAAATATATATATATATTTAGTAATTAGTAAGCTTTCCATGGATATTATAGTCTTTTTGGTAATTAACAAAATTTCCAAAAACAAAACCCAATCATTATTAATTAGTCATTTTTTATGTTTTAAAAAAAAATTCGTTTCTAGGCGAACTTTTTTCGAAACATACTACAGGGTGGGCCGTAAGTTTCCATACATAGGAAAAATTAAACGTTTGTTTTTATGTTTCAGATACCCTAAGAATATGCGTTTGACGTAAGATCTTGTTTACTGATGAAGCAAATTTTTACGTCAATGGAGAGGTTAATCGGCAAAACATACGTTATTGGAGTAATGCTAACCCTAACTGGCTGAGTCCGACGAAGATGCAAGGTGCCGGTAAAGTGATGGTGTGGGCCGGGATATGGGGTGACAGAATTATTGGACCAATTTTTGTCAGTGGAAATCTTAATGCCGAAAGGTATCTTAACATGTTGCAAGAAGAGATTTTCCCATCCCTGCTAAACGAGGAAGGTAACTTCCCAGTTTACTTCCAGCAAGATGGAGCTCCACCTCATTATGGTCTTCACGTGCGTCGGTATTTGGATCAGCAGCAGTTTCCGGATGCTTGGATTGGTCGGCGTGGTCCTGTGGAGTGGCCTCCCAATCCCCAGATCTCACCCCCCTTGATTTCTATCTTTGGGGGCACTTGAAGGCCATGGTGTATCAGGAAAAGATACGAGACATAAATCATCTAAAGGAACGTATCACCAACGCCATTACAAGCATAACGTCAACTGTGCTAATGCGTGTTCATCAACAGTGGGGAACACGTATTGAAATGTGTTTTCAAAACAATGGCAACCATGGAGCATATTATATAAATAAAAATGGTTGTCCATAAAAAAATGTTTATTTTTCCTATGTATGGAAACTTACGGCCCACCCTGTACATTTTTCTTGAAATAAATTAGTTTGAGATATAAAGCTTATTTATAATTATATGCAATAACAAATTACATTTTTATTTCAGTGCAATATATTTTAATAATAAAAAAAAATATTTAATATTATACAGGGTGCCCATAAATTATCTTTACCAATTCATTTAAATTTAATTTGTAAAAATAATTTATGGACACCCTGTACATTATCTCGTCTTCCGTCCGTTTTACGGGTACGTTGTAAGCATATTTATTACAGAGGAAAATACTTGGTACAGACACTCATATATTTGCTAAATACAGTATACTGTATGTTTGCGGACTAACGACATCTGGTCGACTTAATATAAAATCGACAAGTTATCATGGGTTGGATTAAGTTAGGTTGGGTGAGGTTACGCTAGGTTAGGTCAGGTTAAGTTAGGTTAAGTTAGATTTTTGGAGTGTTGGTGTTATATATGATCAACGAAATGAGTGTTGGTCCGTATGTGCGCACTAACTACTTTGTTAACATAAGCATATTATTGTGGATTGATTACTTGTATTGGTTAGCGAATATTTAAAGACGTATTTAGTTGTTTTAACTTAAATTATCGGTATCATTTCCTTCAACCTCATTTCTATTTCGTTTCATATCCAAAAGTGTGAAATCCACGAATGAAAATCTCAAAGGAAGCAATTCTCCAATTGATCTATTTCCATTCCGTGCCATTTTCATTTTCATCCACGGCTTTCCCACTTTGGTTCAGGTTAGGTTTGGTTAATCTAATGTTAGGTTAGTTTAAATTAGGTTAGACTAATGTTAGTTAAGTTAATGTTAGATTAGGTAAGTTAGCTTAAGTTCAATTACGTTAGGAAATAATAGACATTTTTATTTCGCGTCTTTACCTCGATAGCGAATGTGAATGACACTTTCTCAAATGAAGAAAATCGTTTCTCAAATGTGAATTTCTTACTTTCTGCATTCTCCCTCGTGGGAAATAGGGATGAGAATGATAATTCACTGGGGAACAAAAAAAAAATGTTTTTCTTGGTGCCTGAGATTTTAGACCTTATTCTGGATATTTTCATGCCACTGATTCAGAAAATATCATCCATTTTGTTCTAGCAGCTCTAGTTTTTGAGATATTGCATACGTCATTACCTACTTTATTACCCTTCTGGAACGGTATTATGAGTTGCTCGTAAATCTAAATGCATCTGTATAATTAAATTGTAGCTATGATTTTGCTGATGTTGCTGTTTTGCATGTGTATTGTACATGTACTAACGTGAATTCTTTCCTGTTACAGGTGTTGACATGGCTTCATCACGAAGAAAGTGTTTAAATCATCCAGATGTGTTTTGTTTTATCTGCGGAGAGTACACGTTCATTGAACAGAGAAAAACTATTACTGATTTTGTGAAAAAAGCTTATTTTGCCTATTTCAAAGTACAACTAGGGGACCAAGATAAGCCATGGGCTCCTCATGTTGTGTGTAAAACGTGTACGGAGCATCTGCGGCAATGGACCAATGGAAAGAGGAGGTGCCTGAAATTTGGTATACCAATGGTATGGAGAGAACAGAGAAACCACAGTGATGACTGTTACTTTTGTTTGGTGAATATAAAGGGCATCAATGGACGTAACCGGAGTAAATGGACGTATCCTGACATAGACTCAGCTAGACGGCCTGTTTCACATTCAGATGAGATACCTGTCCCATCATTCAGCCATCTTCCAGAGCTCCCTCAAGAAGATGATGAATCTGCTACTGACAAAGAAAGCATATGTGGGCAAAATGACAGTGATTTCGAAGGACCGTCATCAGTTGCAGAAGGTTTTAGTCAACACGAATTAAACGACCTCATAAGGGACTTAAGTCTTTCGAAGAAATCGTCTGAATTGTTAGCTTCCAGGCTGGGAGAAAAAATGGGCATATCAGAATACACACCAAGTGAATGGCGGTTATTCATAGATAGCTCCAAACGGAGCCTAAAATGTGTTCTTCTACACAACGGCAACAGATACAGATCAATCCCAATTGGTCACTCAGTCGGTATGAGAGAAGAGCACGGGACAGTCGCCCTAGTCCTAGAAAAGATATCATACCGAGACCACCAATGGGTGATCTGTGTGGATCTGAAGATGGTGAATTTTCTCCTGGGCCAGCAGAGCGGGTACACCAAGTACCCGTGCTTTATATGTCTCTGGGACAGTAGAGCTAAAGATGAACACTGGGTGAGAAGACAGTGGCCTCTGAGAGAAAACATAGTGGTTGGAGAAAAAAATATCATCAAAGAAGCTTTGATTGACAGAGAAAGGATCATATTGCCACCACTGCACATCAAACTAGGTTTGATGAAACAATTTATAAAGGCTTTAAACAGAGATGGGACGTGTTTTGGCTACATATGTAGAAAATTTCCTGCGCTGAGCATGGAAAAGCTGAAGGCAGGTATTTTCGATGGACCGCAAATCCGGGAACTCATGAAAGACCCGCGTTTCCAAGATTCAATGGACAACATTGAGGCACGTGCGTGGTCATCGTTTAGTATGGTTGTGAAGAATTTCCTTGGGAACTATAAGGCCGATAACTACGGTGAACTAGTGGAGAATATGCTCTCTTCTTTTTGTAAACTTGGCTGTAAAATGAGCATCAAACTGCATTACCTCCACAGTCATTTGGATCGTTTCCCAGATAACCTCGGTGATCTAAGCGAGGAACAGGGTGAACGATTTCACCAAGAACTAAGGACCATGGAAGAACGGTACCGCGGACGATGGGATACTCACATGATGCAGATTACTGCTGGAGCATCCAACGCGAATGTCCTGGCACATCTCATCGCAAGAAATCTCAGAAACGCGGTTATGTGAGATGTCTCAATGAAAGAACTTTTTTTGCCGTTCGTGTCTCAAGCTTGTTTGAATTTAATAAATATTTTTCGTACCTTATGCTTGTTTGATGTTAATACACTATTTTGCTGACATTCATCATACTTTTGTATTCAATTGACAACAACAGTGATTGCCAGTCAACAATTATATAATATTATATACATTATATAGAAATATATATAGATATATATCATATCTTGATAAGCAGAGCTGATGGAGAAAAACTAATGTCATTTTTAGAATCAGCGACCTCAATATACCCAGAAACAGGTCTAACATCTAAGTCACCAAAAGTTGTGTTCCCCAGTGTCATTATTAATTAAGCTCGTATCCTCATTCATTATTTCACTTCACGTGACTGCGTTATTTGAAGTAACTCCATAAAGCCAGCATCTCCACTACACATATGTGATCCCTTCCACGAAACGTTTCTACATAGTTAAAACCTGCGTACGGCCTTAGTGGTCACAAGACCAACAAGGCGTCGTCGTCTATTGGTGGCATCTCGCTCGACTGCAATCTTATGATTAATATTCAACTTTACCTTCTCTTTTACCAATTAATTTTCCTAATTTTTTTTAATTATCATTAATTATCATTAATTATCATATCATTAATTATTATTATTAAAATTGTTTAATATTTTTTCTACGTCTTCAAATGTCTATTCCTTTTTATTTATTTTTATTTATTATATTTTTACTTTATTTTTTTTTTTTTTACACATTTTGTACGTCCAAATTGGAAGTTATATTTTACAGTCACTAATTTGCTGCAAAACCTTTATAACAAAGAGAATCTCTTTTTTATTTAATTTTTTGAAGTTCGTTTTTACTAAAGTCTTCTTCCTTTTCCTCTTCTTCTTCTTCTTTTTCTTCTTCTTCTTCTTCTAATTATTATTATTACTATTATTATTATTGAGGGGTCTCCTTTCCCCTCACTTTTGTTCTCTTATATCAGATTTCCTGACTTTTTGTTCATATACTGTAAACATCGTCAGAGTTTCCTCGTTAGTAATTCGCCTTATAACGAAACCACACACACACACACACACCACACACACACACACACACATATATATATATATATATATATATATATATATATATATATATATATATATATATATATATATACGAGTATATGATACTGAAGGCTTCTCATAAATACACACAATTTCTTCTTTACGATAATTGTGACGCGATAATGCCAACTGTAACGCGGTGTTAAGACGCTGGCTACGACGTAGCCCTTGAATAAACATGTAAGAAGGTCCAGGTCTTACCCAGAAGGGGTAAAAATGCCTTCAACTTCTTCTAAGGCTATACAGAATCTCTAGCATCAAACTTATACCACACTATTATAGGACAACTTTGATTAGCAACTGCAAACGAAGACCTATTCCCATACTGGTGACAACTTTCAAAGGAAACTTCAAATAAGTTTTGTTTGGTTCTTGACATAACATAAAATGTTAGTGACTCGATGCCAAGCCGTGTGACACATCTTCCCAAAAAGACTCGACTGGAAACATAAAATTTTCCCCAAAAAACATAAAAAAAAAAGAAATTACTAATTACTTTTAAAAATTTTATTAGTCACCAAAGACCAATAAAATATCCATAGAAAAACATAGTATTACCAATTAGCAATTATTTGTTTTTTCTAGACGAACTTTTTTCGGAAACCGTACCTCTTCTTTTTACGCGCGCGGAAAAGATAATTTGATCAATTTTCCTCTTTTGTATAATAAAACTGACTTCTATTACGAGGAGGGCTCACTTCTAACAAGGCTTTCCTTCATTATCTATCTGCCTATATATATATATATATATAGTGTTGCTTTTATCCGAGTCTCATTTTAAGCGTTGATGCGTCGAATGTCTCATCCTCTTACGAGAATGCTGCCCGCTTCCCTCAGTCAATATGTTGCAAATACCGGTCTGATTGCGAAGGGAACTGTCAATCACGGATGTTTGGATCAATTTTCAAGTAGAATAGTTGTAAAAAGCCCGTTAGCATCGAAAAAGAAACGCTTCGTGCCTCCATTATTTCAGAAATGACTCAATTCCAATTCATATATAAATCGTGCTATGATTTAATTAAATTTGTTCAAATCGAAATTCATCAACTTTTATACAATGCTAAAATGTTAGAATATCTTGTCAGGCGTTACCAAAAAAAAAAACAAAAAAAAACCTTTCATTTTGTTTATTGAGTACTGCCAAAATATTAAATCTTTATCAAAGACTTTAATTCTGCGTCTTAGTACTTAGTTGGTCCACCCTTAGCCCTGATTACTGTCTCCAATCGACGTAGCATCGAGTCGACAAGCCTCTTGTATTCTTCTGAAGTTATCGATCGCCAGATTGTCGTCAAACACTTCAGTTCATTAAGTGTTCCTGGTTTACGCTTTTGGACCTTCTGCCTAGCAATATTCCAAAGATTTTCTATCGGATCAAGATCGGTGGAATTAGCTGGGCATGGCAGTACTTCAATTTCATGAACATCAAACCACGCAGATGTTGCAAGAGCAGTTTTCAGGCAGTTTTCATAATACATTTCAGACTTTCTTCGCCAAACTCGCGGACTCCTGTTACCAAATGACACACAAAATTTTGATTCGTCTAAAAAGCATTTTTTTTTTTTTGGTCACCCCTTTTGTAGTCCATGCAATTCTTTTTTTGCACCAGGATGGTTATCTTCTCATTTGCTTCGCATTTAACATCGGCTTAATTTTCGGTTTTTGTGACTGGAATTCCATTTCATAAATGCGGCGGGTGTGTTAGTATGAAGTTGCATGAATGCGAATGGTGTGTTGTTACTTGCATTTGCAAATAGAGCTGTCAATAGTCACGTTTATGAAGAAATTTTATAATATTTCATGCTAGAATCTGCAGAATAGCTGTATGGAGCTGAACCATTTATTTTTTTTAAATGACCTAGCTTTTTTGCGGCCATTTTTGTGGCCATTCGCCCTCGGCCATCCTTCCTGCATAAAAATGAACAGAAAACACCCTTCGAGCCCTCAAAACAATTGATTAGGATTAGGGTTGGTTGGATTAAATTAGGTTCTGCTAATTAGTTGTATGTGTATGTGTGTGTGTGTGTGTGTGTGTCTCAAAACGACGAGACTAAAAGAAAAGTCATTGACCCGACATAAACCATAGTTCAAAACATACAGAGACAAACGGACTAAATTTCATCCTTCACTCTCTAATTACAGTGTGATATGCCTTCAACGAGTGATTCTAAACCATCGAAGACCAATAAGACGCCGGATATGTCTGAGAAAAACGAAGAATTCCACAATTTCAATCTCGTTCCCAATCTAGTTTGTATGTGTGAGGGCGGAACTTGTTTACGTCTCGCTAGGTTCATTGGCTCCGTCTGGCTGTGTACCCTTTAACTAAAGGAACGAAAAGGAAAAGAGCTGAGTATAGACGCAAAAAATTATAGGTCCTCTTATAGACGTGCTTTAATTATTCGTTCATGTATCTCTCTATACCAGATAGCAAAGCTCTTTCAAGTATTCGTTCAGCTGGGGTTGGTATTTGGGATATACCAAATACTTTCGTCGGCCATTTTATTCTCGCTATCTGGGTATCTATATATTTACCTATCTAACGGTCTATCGATATGGGCTACGTCATGACCATGTAGCAACACCGCTTCCCGTTAGATTAGCAAGGTATATGCAATGAAAAAATGCTTTAATATATGAAATCAATTCGACTATTGTGACCAGAATTTTAGTTAAACTGGCACTAATTATATATTTTCGTTAAACTGGCACTAATTACATTTTAGTTAAACTGGCACTAATTATATTTTAGTTAAACTGGCACTAATTACATTTTAGTTAAACTGGCACTAATTACATTTTAGTTAAACTGGCACTAATTATATTTTAGTTAAACTGGCACTAATTACATTTTAGTTAAACTGGCACTATTATATTTAGTTAAACTGGCACTAATTACATTTTAGTTAAACTGGCACTAATTACATTTTAGTTAAACTGGCACTAATTATATTTTAGTTAAACTGGCACTAATTATATTTTAGTTAATGCTACTAAATATCGGAAATAATGTCGAACTTTTACGTTCTTATGACATAAAGATAAATCACATCATAAAAATTTTATAATAAAAACTAAACAAAATTGGTTGGTGTAGTTGTTAATTAACCCTGGAGAGGAATTTACGGTTCCCACAGACTCCCACAGACCCAATACGCAATTCATTTCTGACCCATGATTTTCTATTAGGGGTTAACTAAGATTTTTTTTCTTTTACAGTTTGACACTGGGTCTGCTCGGCAGTTGAATGGGGGGGCACTCCTCTGCGTTCAGATGATGTAGTGACTCGCAAATGGTTAGGGTCCCAAGTAAAGCTTTGGGTCCCCTCCGTCATATACCTTTGCCATTACGAAGGGGTTTAACAACAACAACAACAACAATACTAATCTATTGGTCTACATTTACCCCGTACAATGATGTAATCCCAGCATAAAATGGAACGTTTAGTAAACGTCTAAATGTTTATAAAACGTCAATAAAACGTTTATAAAATGTCACAAAAACGTTTATAAAACGTGAGTAAAACGTTCAGGACGTCTACTAAACGTTTCCCGTTAAGATATTTTTATGTATACTCCTGTTTGTAGTCGTACGGAGTGATTTAGGCTTGAAAAGGTCTTTAGTCGAGAAATGAACGAAATCGTTGGTTATCCCACCCTTCCTTTATGAATTTCAGAGTTATGGCATTGCCATTTTAACGATTCTCAGCCAAATTTATAAATGGCGGCTGTTACAGCACTAAACTCTCTTTTCTTTATATTATTGTGCATAAATCTGTTTGTGTGTGTGTATATATATATATATATATATATATATGCAGAGATATCACAAAGCAACATATATATCAGTGGCTACATATGGTCGTATTCGTACCTATGTGTTTCTATGTGTCTGTTTAGGTGTGTGTGTGTGTGTGTGTGTGTGTGTGTGTGTGTACAGAGGTAATGTTTTGTAAGACTATTTATGGGACCTCGGAACACAAAAGAAATTATGTAAAAAAATCTAGAAAACTTTGAACTGTCGGAAAAAGGATGTTAACCCTAATTGGATTAGATTACGTTTGGTTACTTCAGGTTGGGTTAGGTTAGTCTAGGTTAAGTTAGGATATGTTAATTAGTGCCTCACTTGCGTTCGTGTCACCTATTACATATTTCTCGGCTCGAATAAGTTTAGGTCAGCTTAGGTTAGTTTTATTTAAGTATGATAAATTAAAAATATCAGTACCTCGCACATGTGTGTGTGTGTGTGTGTGTCCGCCCGCACGCACTGAACATAAGTGAGGTTGAGTGTGTCATAATTTACAGATGTAGTGGGGTAGATTTTTTATGAGGTAACGCTTTTGTCACCTCAGACCATTAAAAAATATCATATAAAAAACCCTCGGAACATTTTTACTGTCGAAAAACAAAAATATGTTAGTCCTAATAAGGTTACGTTACGCCAAGTTACGCTACTTAAACCCTCATCAGGAACGATGGGGGTCAAAACACTGAAAAAGATGATATTATTCATTAAAAGTTCTTAAATATCAACTCCAATGTTTTTTTCGTGCGATTGTTTTATTACAGACTTTTTATAACGCCATTTTGTAAGTTTTTAGGCCTGGGGTCATATAGACCCCATGGTTCCAACAACGTAAGTAAATTGAAGGTTTCTCACGAGGGTTAAGGTTTGGTTAGATTAGGCTAAATTAGAGAGTACCTCACTAGTTAATGACTTAACAGAAAACACCGTTCGAGCCCTTCAATTGCGTCCGAAATACTTATCACGCTCTTCTCGGTTCGATGATACTAACGTTAGGTTAAATTAAATTAGGTTAGGTCAACTAGTTTTTTAGATAAATGGATTTAAAAGAGTCGGTACTTCACTTATGCGGAGATGCAAACATGTGTGTGTGTGTGTGTGTGTGTGTGTGTGCATAAGAGAGAGAGAGAGAGAGAGAGAGAGAGAGAGAGAGAGGGAGAGAGAGAGAGAGAGAGAGAGAGAGAGAGAGAGAGAGAGAGAGAGAGAGAGAGGGAGAGAGAGAGTATTTAAAATTCACGACGCAGAAATATAATTCAAATTTGGTAAAAATTATATAAAAATTGAATAAAGGGTTTTTTTCTTTTAACTGTAAATAAATCTTGATTTATTTTTTTTTCAATCATTCAATTTCGTTGTAAAATCTTTAGTTTTATCAGATTTTAAATTTATCTCTGATATCCGATCCGTATTGCAAGATTCTGTTGATCAAAAGAATTGCAATCAAGTTTGTGAAGTTTCAGTTGTGTGTATATTTACAGTACCTACTTTTGTTACTTTTGTTGAGTTTGAACGACGGTTCAGGATCGACCTGCGGTCGACCCCTCTGCAGCATCCCGCCTTATTTGCGGGGACTTGGTGAAGGAGGAAATTGCTCTCTGATCTCCTCCTGCCCTCGTAGCCAGCCACGCATGGCTGGTCAGGGACTTTGCACAAGAATCTGTCCAGCTGGTTCTTGAAGTTATTCAGGTCGGTGTGCTGGAGATTCCTCACTTCTTTTGGAAGGACATTGAAAAGCTTTGGGCCCCGTATTATGAGGGTATGTTCCATCCTCGTTTTCATGGCTCCTTGTCCCACTGCAGCTGGGACCGTACAAAATCTACTTCTTCTCTCTTCCAGTTTGTTTCTATTTCATTTCTGAGGTTAGGGACAGAGCCCTCAAGTATTTTCCATATGTATATTATTGCGTACCGCTCGCGCCTTCTTTCAAGTGAGTAGAGTTCCAGGGATTGTAGTCGAGACCAGTAGTCTTCACCTTCCGTTTTCTCTATCTTAGACGTAAAAGTCCTTTGTATAGTTTCAATGCTCGCAATGTCTCTTTTTCTGCGTGGGCTTGTGAGTACTGAGCAATATTCAATTATTGGTAGGACTAGACTCTTCCATAATTTGAGCATGATGTTTGCTTTCCTGCTGCGAAAGCTCCTCCAGATGATTCCCATTATTTTTCTAGCCGTTGTGATTTTGATTTATAGTGCTCTCTGAATTCTGCATCCGACGACATTATTACTCCAAGATCCCTGACTTGTCGAATTGGTGTTTTCTCTTTGGCTTGCGGAGTTTTGTACCCCTTTTTCTGTAGCTGTTTGTTATTACCATATTGTTATACCATATATATATATATATATATATATGTATATATAGATGACACAGAGACCGTGCATGGAACAAGGAACTCTTCTGGGATAATTAAATCCAGCTATCTGCAAAGCAGACAGGATCCAGCTTTGGGACATGGATCTAGGTTTAAGCAGCCTAGCCCCACTACATTTAGAACCTCAATATAAGTAAAAGACTCGTTGCATTCACGTCGGATTGAATAAATCAAAGAAAAAGGGTAACTATTATATTTTTAGCCAAAACCAAAACTTAAACCTCAACTGCAGAATGAGCGTCCCACTTTTCAAGGCACATAACATGTCCGTTTCATGATGGGAATGAACTCAGAATGGTTCCCTGAGTTTTTTATGATACACCAGACGTGCATGGAACAAGGAACTCTTCTGTGATAATTAAATCCACTATAGTCCGAATAAGTAATGGTAAATGACAAATACATAGTTTTCTTTTTCATGATGCAAGCTCGAGTGGGCACGGGTCCTCTCGCAAAGAGGTCCCATAAATATAGCTTCCCTCACCAGCTATCTGCAAAGCAGACAGGATCCAATAAATAGCTGATACACACAGCTGGATCCTGTCTGCTTTGCAGATAGCTGGTGAGGGAAGCTATATTTATGGGACCTCTTTGCGAGAGACCCGTTGCCCACGTCGGGCTTGCATCATGAAAAAGAAAACTATGGTATTTGTCATTTACCATTACTTATTCGACTATAGTGGATTTAATTATCACAGAAGAGTTCCTTGTTCCATGCACGGTCTGTGTTATCATAAAAAACTCAGGGAACCATTCTGAGTTCATTCCCATATATATATATATTATATATATATATATATATATATATATATATATATATCTGGAAGATTTTTCTTTTGTAAAAAAATAACGAATAAATAATATATATAATAATAATAATAATAATAATAGTTTTGTAATAGCAAAATCATATGTCGAAGGGGACCTACACTTTACGTGGGAATCGAACCATCTACGGGTTGCTACATCATCTGAACGCAGAGGACAAGTGGTTACCATCCAGTAAATAGACAGATGCAAACGTCGCTTAACCTACGATGTAGCCCCGTTCTCGTATGTGTAAGACAGATTGGCAAATGAATCCTTAAAGATAAAAAACATTAACATTGTAACCAAAAAATACGTTTTTAAACCCCTGAAAACAGACGTACTATGATGTTAACCCTAAACAAGATAAAATTAACAAAACAATAAATACCACCGAATTTAACATTCTTTTGACTGGGACCCAAACAGACCTAGCAAGAAATGGGATTTCAATGAATGTCGATAACATATTAGTAAAACGTTTGCAAAACGTCAATAAAACGTTCGGTAAACAATAAAACGTTCTAAAACTTCAATAAAACGTTCAGTAAACGTCAACAAAACGTTTATAAAAGTCAGCAAAACGCTTATAAAAGTCAACAAAATCGTTGTATAAAACGTCAACAAACGTTTATAACACTTCAACAAAACTCTTATTAAACGTCAACAAAAGTTTATAAAACTTCAATAAAACGTTCATAAGTAAACGTCAATAAAACATTTATAAACGTTTACTAACGTTCTACTTCTTGACTTAAATTTACTAAACCATCAAATAATAGCATTTTCTCTCAAAAATGTATTTTGACTCTGCTTCGGAAGTTATTAACTTAATTAGAGTCTATTCACAGCCGAGTCATTGACTTTCCTTTTGACGATTCACAGACGAGTCAAAGACAGGATCTTCCTTTCAGTCTAGCTGAAAGTTTTCATGTTTGCGTTTGTTCAATATGTAATAAAATGTTTTGTCTACTCGTGTTCAATGACGATACAGGATATCAAAGTTTATTATTATTAGTATTGGGTGATTTATTAAACATCTGACATTTTAAAAGGTTCGTATTTTTTTTCATTAACTTAAATAAAATCAAGAAATTTTTACTGTGCTTTCTCTACACATGGGAAATTAGTCCTCTAGTACAAAACACATTCTATATGATATCCTCTTAGTTCATTAAATCTATGCACACGAACAACAAAATTTTGCAGTACTCTGGACAGAGTATCTGTTGAAATCTAAGAATTTCTTGTTCACTTGATGCTTTCAGTTCTTCTGTTATGTGTGGACTCTGTTTAAACATTCCATCTTTTAGACAATCCCACAGATTTATAGGAGATTGTAGACACCAATCGATCAGGGAAGTACTCCAAGGGGGACATTAGGCAGAAGATACGGAGTGCTAGAATTCCCATTTCTTCTGTTCTGTCCTCTTTAGCTGATTGTTTTCCGTGTCTCATCTACCCTGTGAGCAGCCCAGCATGCTCTCAAACACATAGTTCTCCCTCTGTTCTTCATTATACATACATGCAGTTTACACAGTGCACACTTCAAAATTTATAAAAAAAATTAATAAATTACATGGCATCATAACTAAATAAATAAAAAGGTCTCTTAGACCTTGATTTTGACTTTCTCCTTCTTATATAGAAGGGGGCGTTTTAGCGGCCGTTCGGCCTTGCCCCTTCCTTCCTATATATATGTGAAAAAAAACGATAAAAGACACAAGGGTTTAGATCTGGTGATGTTGTTGGACATGATATTCCTTCATCATAAACTGCAGGAAATTTGTTCGACATGACTCTTTCGTCAAAAGTATCGTGTAAGTATCGTGAGCTGAGAACATCACATAGACGCAGTGGTGGCGAACCTTTTTTGCTGGTGGGTCATTTTTGTTACTTATGATTTTAAAAAAAAACGAAATTGGGTCACAATAATTTATTTACTTACTATTTTTAGTTAGAAACTTCTTGTTGGGTTTTAGCTGCTAATGTTTTGATCCGAGGTTTATATTTAGTTGTCTTTAATCTCACACATGCAGCACTCATACCTGTGCCAAGGTGATTCCTAGTGGTGGATTTGACGAAATTCATGGAGGAAATCAACTGTTCACATGAATAAGGTGAACTAAACATTGTTAGCACGTTTCTAGACGTATACTATACGTTTAAAAACGTTTCAATATGTATCAGCTGTTTATTTCGGTGGAAGAATAAAATAATTTTAAAACTGTAAGGCAGAAAATATTAAAAATTAAAGTTATATTTTATTTAAATAAGAGCTCGTGGGTCACTAAAAATTGCCTCGTGGGTCAGTACTTGACCCGCGGGTCAGTGGTTCGCTATCACTGACATAGAGCATGGTTAGCACTAAGGGACTAATTCCACATGTGTAGAGAAGGTACAGTAAATAGTTCATGTTTTTACTTCAGTTAGTAAAACAAAAATACAAATATTTTAATTAGTGGTGTGCCGATTAATCGGCACCAGCAGAATCGGCCAATTTTTTGGCATCAGCATTGGCCAAATTTAGCCGATTCTCTTACCGATTCTTTGAAAATTTTAAATATTTATTTCAAAACAAAATCTATATTTGGAGAAAATTGAGCAGACAAAAAATACTATTTATGATCATATTTACTCATTTCAAAGTGTAATTATATAAAAACATTTTACATTCACGAAAAAGGCAAAGCTTAATAAAGTAAGTTGCTCATAAATTTACATTTTCTCTAACTAGCTAATCTCTAAATATTATAAACTAATGTAATCTCCTACTCTATACTACTAATAATAATTCTATATTAAGTTCTACTTTATAATTTATATATTAAACCATCTTATTATGTTGACTTTATTTTAAGTGTTTTAATAATTTTATAAACACAAATTGTATATCCATTTTTTTATTCAAATTGGCCATCAGGGACTTGAAATTTTAATGAAAAATTTTGTTGATGTTGACATTGTTGAAGAAAAAATACCTTAAACATAAGAAAAACAATTACTTTAAATATTGGTATTCAATTTATGAAACTAAAAAAAAATTATTTTATCGTTTTACTGAGTAATAAATGTTTTTAACATCGTTTTAGCTACGGTACATGAGTAACAAATTCTAGTACTGTATGTTGTGGAGTGAGCTAAGGTAAAGCATTTTAACAAATTTGAAATGTAAAATATGAAAATTGAAAGTTTTCATATTATATTTGTAAGATTTATGAATGGAATTGATTTTTTAAAATATAGGCAAAGAATCGGCATCGGTATCGGCAGCTTTTCATGGAATCGGCATCGGCTAAATTTTAGAATCGCTACATCACTACTTTTAATGTTATATACATTTCGCATTCAAACTTAGCAAAGTATATAACGCCATTAATTAATGATATCAGAAAATACAGCACCGAAAATGCGAGCGTTTCCATTTTATTTTATGGGCTACGTCGTAGCCAATGTCGTAACACCGCTTCCTGTTGATCAGCAAAGTTAAGCGACATTGGGTCTGGGTAGTAGTTGGATGGGAGACCGTCCTCCGCGTCCAGATTATGTAGCGACCCGTGGTCCCACGTAAAAGCTGTAGGTCCCCTCCGTCATATGACCTTAGATGTTGCGAAGGAGGTTAAACAACCCCCAATCATAGTACAATTAAGTTCTGATTAACAAAAAAAATTAAACCATTTGGAGTTCAGTTCTAAGTTAAATAAATGTTAAACGAAAATGTGAAATTCAAAATTGGATTTCAAAATTTTACCGGACCAAAAACTGAAAGAAAAACAAAACAAAATTTTCTTTCCTCTCAAATTTAGAACGTCTTTATTTTTTTTTTATTTTTATTATTTTTTTTTTTTTATTTCATTTTTTTATTTCATTTTATTTTATTTTTAAAAAGATTTTACTAAATATTGTTCTTTCGAAATTCGAATTTTATTGTCTACAAAGAGGAAATAAGTGAAGGATTTAAAAGTAACGCTTCGTAACGCCTTTCTCAGACTTTATTGAATGAGCGCCATCTTGTATTCTGGCAAGGAATCAATCGAGGTTTATTCACTCAGAGTAAATCACCTTCATATGCTACGAGTTTTATTTCTTTACACGATTCATTTCGCTCGTATTTTATAACGATTTACGAGTTAGATATGAAAAAAAATGAAAATGAAAAAGTTTATTGGTAGCTCAGTTGTTCATGTGACAAATAATAATAATACAAACTGAAAAAAACTCTATATATATATATATATATACGTTAACCCCTCCGTCTATGGCCTTGGTCGGTTCGAAGTTGATGGGGGTTCTGGTTAGGTCGCAGCAACGGATTTGTTACTCTGGAGTAGTTTGTACCGTATAGGGAATCGCAGTAGTTTCTCTTATACTACTCTCCGATTTCTTCTTGTAGTGGATCGGAGGATTCTGTAAGACTTACTAAATTATCTAAGGGTTCCCCGATTCTTCTTGTAGCGTATGGGAAATTATTTTTCTCTATTTTAAGACTAAGTTCTCTGTACAGGGTGTCCCGTAAGTCTGGACCCATAGGGATTTATAATATATTTTTTTATTATGTTATTATTATTATTTTATTATTATTATTTTTTTATTATTTTTTATTATGATTTTTATTTGTGGGGCCACTTGAAAGCCAAAGTGTACGAGGTCAAACTTCAGAACATTTTCCACCTTAAAGCACGCATTGTGGAGGCGTGTCAAGAAATTTCTGCGACTGTGATTCAGAAAGTGCTGTCGCAGTGGAGATTGCGTCTTCAACTATGTGTGCGACACAACGGCGGACACTTTGAACAGATTATGTAATAAATTTTTACTATTTTGTAATTTTATTATTTTTCCCTATGGGTCCAGACTTACGGGACACCCTGTAGAAAACAAGGCTCGACTCGAAGGAGAAGACAAAGATATTTTCTTACTGTAGTTTACTGCTAAAATGTTACAGGTAATGCTCAGCCACTAAGTCAGATCAGACAATCAGAATCAGAATTTGAAAAATTGTTCGGCTTTATATACTGAATTTTTGGTGACATCATTATTATTTAATGTTGACTTATTTTGTTTTTTATTCTCAATAGGCTGCATTATTTTGCAAAATATTTGAAGATAAGGTAATATTTTAGCTGTAGCAATGTCTAGAGAGATAGCAAGATATTTGAAGATGAAGCCATATTTTTATTTTAAATAGCATA
>JAJOZX010000243.1:587500-590000 GCA_023014485.1 Bathynomus jamesi | reverse complement strand
TTCGCCAAATTTGGGGGATCTGCATAAATAAAAAGCAAAATCCGGTTTGTCTGAAAAGCTGGTAAATAGCCTTTGTTACCAACAATACCAACAGTGTGTGACACCTCAGTAAAATCAATTCACAGTTTCTAAATGAGAAGTTTTGGAAAATAATTCTCCTACAAAATAAAATTTTTAAAAAGCATAAAAAATTACTTATTAGTAATACTCCTGTTTTCTTTGAATATTTTATTCATTTTGATGGCAGCAATATAATTCCAAAAATGCTACCAAGTCATTACTGATGAGGAATTGTTTTTCTTTTCATCAATTTTACATTTGAAGGCGACATTTTTCCGTAACTTCATTTAAATATATATATATATATCTATATATATAATATATATATATATATATATATTATATATATATCAAGTACTTACCAAATGAGTGAAGCCGAAAATAATCTCAAAGTAATTTTTTTATTTTTTTGGAATAAAAAAAATCCAGAATTTCTTTAAATCTGAACGAATTTCTAATTGTAATTAATTATACAAATTTACCTCTCTAATGTTTTTTTTTAACAATCTCTTCAAATTTTAACGTATATTAAATAATTAATTATATCTTTAAGTCAATTATTTCGATAATTAATAATTTCGTTAATAATTAAAATCCATAAAACTTGGTTATCGTACGATTTTTCTTAAAACGGTGACCTGATGCCTCACCTTTCAGTTCTGAACCTCAACTGACCACTTTCGGTCCAGGACAGCCCTTTTATCGAGAAACGGAGTCTCAGATCTACTGTATTAAATGTGAGTGAACTTAAGTGAGTAAGAGCATAAGTGCTACACTTACTTCTACGTAACTGTTATATGACTAAATTCGTAAATGAGATGACTATTTTTGTATAGTCACCCTTAATTATTTCATTTTTTGTATCATACAATGCTAAAGTTAGTAATTTAAATATTCGTTTCATTTTCCGTAGACTTTATGGGTACAATTTTCCCTCAATTATTATTATTAATTACTTGTATAGTATGGCAGACAATTATATCTTAATTATGTATTATTTAGTTTAATTATTCGCATTTATTTTTATTTTTATACAGAGAGAGAGAGAGAGAGAGAGAGAGAGAGAGAGAGAGAGAGAGAGAGAGAGAGAGAGAGGCTACAAGAAATATAGAATTAAATAGAAACAAATTAATAAAATTAACATACACACACACACACACACACACACACACGCGCGCTTGCGCGCTTGCAGGACGACATATACAGTCACGTGTGAAACACAACAAATTTTAAATACTTAAAAACGAAACTAAAATAACAAAAAATATTTACACCAAAAAATTAAATATATTTCCATGGGCGTTGTTTTATCCAATTTACACGCACTGTCAACGCTATATATTTGCTTTAGTCTTCCCGGTTTAAGCCTCTCCTGAAATTTAATTGCGAGACCAATGCCGGATATTATATATAATATATATATATTATATATATATATATATATATATATATATAGATATATATATATATATATATTGATTATACCCCACATTGAATAATCACTGATGTGATTATTCAATGTAAGGTATAATCAAAGATAGAGTCTACGGCCAGAAACCTCAGGACTTCGATCACACGAAGAATTTGATACGCCAAGAGTTCGAGACGTTGAATAATTACAAAGAACTGTGCTGCTCTATTTGTAATTCAGTGGTTCAGAAATGCAACGTATGTATTGAACACGATGGAGGACACTTTGAATAATTTCTGTAGTAAATGATAAATATTATTCTTCAAAAGGTGATTCCATTATTCTCGGTAAACCGATTTATACCGCACCCGGTATATATTATATATATATATTTTTTTAACTGCAAACAACACATAGTATAATTAATGTAAAAAAACGACGCTTGTGTAGAAGAGCGTTCCGCACAAGATGGAGGGAGAACGAACAAATGAAAAATGAGGTACCTCCCAGGAATCGAACCCGGGATCATCCAATTGCCGGTCGGATATGCTATCCACTACACCAAGATACTCGATCAATCAGAAGTCGTAATTCTCCTACATACAAGCGGAATCAAATGCCCTGAGGGGGCACTTTCGCATGCCGTACATATATACATTTTAACTGCAAACAACACACAGTATAATTAATGTAAGAACGACGCTTGTGTAGAAGAGCGTTTCGCACTAGATGAGGAGGGAGAACGAACAAATTAAAAATGAGGTACCTCCCAGGAATCGAACCCGGGATCATCCAATTGCCGGTCGGATATGTTATCCACTACACGTCGTTCTTTACATTAATTATACTGTGTGTTGTTTACAGTTAAAATGTATATATGTACGGTATGCGAAGGTGCCCCCTCAGGGCATTTGATTCCGGTCGTATGTAGGAGAATTACGACTTCTGATTAATCGAGGACCTTGGTGTAGTGGATAGCATATCCGACGGCAATTGGATGATCCCGGGTTCGATTCCTGGGAGGTACCT
>JAJOZX010000243.1:490000-582500 GCA_023014485.1 Bathynomus jamesi | reverse complement strand
TGTGTTTCGGAGGGGGCTTTTGTTGCGCAAGGCGCAGCGGCATTCTAGTATATATATATATATATATATATTATATATAATATAGTGCTTCTGCATTCATTCATTTCACGTGTTTAATTGTGAAATTCGTCCCATATATATATATATATATATATATAATATATATATATATATAATATAGATGTCTTGCCAATTAAAATAACTGTCCAGTCCCGTAGCCACGACTTCCCAAGTGTGGGGGGGGGCGAGGCGAAATTGTAGAAAGGCGGACCTTTTGGTGCAACCAGTGGCGGTCCTAGCTTACATGACGCCCTGGGCGAACCTCACCTTCAGCGCCCCCCCCCCCTGTTCGCAACACACACACATTCGAATCCCCCAAAATAAAGGACAACATAACTCTTTCACAAAATAACTTTTTATTGGACTAATTGTTGGAACTTCAGAACCAAAACAAAGACTCAAATTTCTGAATTTTACAATCCTTCATCACGTAAATAGAATAACTCACTTAAGAGAATGTAATTATGATACTATGAACAGGAAAAATACAAATTAAATTGCACAACTGCCATAAATAAACTAGAGAATCAAATTTCTAAATTGTACAAATGTTCTATCACATAAATAGAATAAGACACTTAAGAGAGGGTAATTATTATGCTACACTTTGAACAAGAAACAAAATAAATTGCACCACAGCACAACTGCCATCTAAAGCCTGACTCTTCTTACCTTCCTTGATGCAAAGTCATTGATCTTTTATTATTTATTTTATTTATTTTTTTTTTTAATTTATTTCTTTATTTATTTATTCTTTTTTTTTTTTTTTTTTTTTTTGCAGGCGCTCATGCCGCCCCTCCACAAATGCCGCCCTGTGCGGCTGCCCATATTGCCCATATGAGGAACCGCCACTGGGTGCAACGACCTAGTCACTAAGGAAGGGGTTTAGAGTAGTTTAGAGAAGTTTGTGAAGTTTCAAAAGAAAATTTAAAAAATGCAAGTGTTTATTTACTAAATAATGTTATTATTATAATATCACATCATAAGTTATAACTTATAAACTATGGTTACGAAAATGGACCTTTCCTGTCAAGGGGGGGGGGGTGTCGACCGGGAGCGGTCGTTCGACCTCCCCCCTGACAACTGGCCTGCTATCAGAATAAGATGAATATAAAAATAGTGATATTGCTGCACCAGTACTCAGGGTACCTATGAAAACCATTAAAACTACAACTTTGGAAGTACAAAGTATACAGATAAAGCCTCAAAATAGAATTTGAGTAAAATAAAATAACCAATGATCCATTTACAGAAATAAAATTTGTTTTCAGAGGCATACACATCATTCAAATAGGGACTTATACTTGAAAAAAAAGGGCACTTGCAAGAAATTGAAGATGGGGTGCAGACGTCGCCGATCCCCACCCCCCACCCCTGCCCCCACTAGATCCGCCTTTGTTCATAAACTTTTGAGAACCAGTCTTAACTCAACTTCGTCTGAGTTAAGATAAGTTTTTCTTTAACCAAATTCTACGAAAAGAACCATCTAAAAAATTGTGAATATCCAACACAAAAGGATTGAAGAAATGTAAAAAAAAAAAAAACCACTTGTTTACAGACCATGAAATGGTAAATTACCTTTAAAATAATTTAAGTTATAATTAACTACAATTCCAATTGTAGTTAATTGAATTTGTTATTTAAAATTGAACATTTATGCTACCTTACCTTAAGACAATCAATATATATATATATATATATATATAGTTCAAGTTCAGTAACTGAACAGAATTAAAGGTATTTGTTAAAAGACAGTTTTATTAAGATTCACCGTAAGTTGTGGTGCTACTGTAGTATGCGGTCTACCGTTAAGTTTCTACTGTAGTATGCGGTCTACGTTAAGTTCTTACTGTAGTATGGCTGGTTACCGTTTAAGTTTCTACTGTAGTATGCGGTCTACCGTTCAAAATATTTAAAAGGAATTGAAAATGAATTGAAAGGAATTATAATTTAATTTACACATTAAGGAATTATTAAAGAAGTTAAACATACTACTACCGCATACTTAACGGTAGACCGCATACTACAGTACGCCCTTGATGATGGTTAGGTTAAGTCGTGATATTTTCGTTAGTTTTAACGAAAATATCACGACTTAACCTAACCAATCGTCAAGGCGTACAATTAACCTAATAATAAAATAATAAGAAGATAAGAAACTATAATTAAAAGGTAGACCGCCGAATCGTAGGTAGACCGCCATACTACAGTAGCACCAGTAAGTGTTTCTTCGATACTTCACTTGATATTAAGAAAAATCCGTAATAAACGTGGAGAATTAGAC
Organism: Bathynomus jamesi; assembly: GCA_023014485.1. Classification (NCBI taxonomy): domain Eukaryota; kingdom Metazoa; phylum Arthropoda; class Malacostraca; order Isopoda; family Cirolanidae; genus Bathynomus; species Bathynomus jamesi. The sequence continues at coordinate 580,156 of JAJOZX010000243.1, read as the reverse complement.
AAAGCTTTGAGGCGACAAGTAGCCACGATCAAACAGTGTTCCTAACTCAAACACGAAAAAGTCGAGTTAACCTTGTCCTCACCTCTACGCAGGAGGCGTGCTGCGAAGGCGTGCTGCGCTTTACTTTCTCGTGGATCAGGTAGCAAGTTGGACTGTGATTACTCGCAGCTTCAATCATTTATGTATTAGCTTTCAGTGTACACTAGGGAAGTTTAAGAAAACTGAGTTTTAATAAACTGTTCTCTGATAAAGTGCTTATGTACAGTACAAATATATATGTATATATATATATATATATGTACAGTACATATATATATATATATATATATATATATATATCAAAAAACCCTCACCAGGATTCGAACCGTGACCTCCTAAGTAGGAGTCGCGAGCACTTATGAGTGCTACCCACTGAGTTACGGGCGCTAGTTTAATATTTAATCACATTTGGTCGCATAAATCGTTCATTACTGAAAAGAATACAAACGTATACAATTACGGAAAAAATTCGCCAAAATTTTTTTTTAAAAAGCACCGAAAATTACTAATTAGCATTTTTTTTTTAATTTATTTTATCGGAGAATTTCTTTCCGCAGCAGTGCAATAATAAATAAAACGTATCGCATTTCATACACTTTTACGCGGTTTTCCTTTTATATTATCATACAGTTAAGGTGACACCCAGAAAATCTATCTTTGGAAGGGGAGGTTGAGTGAACAAGAAAAAAATCAAGACGACATGATTCTGTATCAATTTCCACGAATATAAAACGAATCGCCACGCTCATCAAGAGGAATGAAATAGTAACGTATTCAAACTCCGTCAAATGGGGAATAAAATCAACGTGGAGATGAAATTGTATTAAAGTAATGAGAGAAAAACTTACGAACAAAAACTGTAAAGCAAAAACCGGAGAAAGAACGGTTCTAAAACAGAAAAAGAAATAATTGTTATAAAAACATTGGTTAGATGAGATGAAATAGATAAAAAATGGTTCCTGAATGTTGGAAAATGAAGGAAGAAGCCTTTTCTGAGCTATTTCGCGTATATAAACATCTTTTCTGTTTTCATATTTGTTCAATTTATTTCCGAAATTGGATGAAAGAATAGCAAATATTGATTAAAAATTAACTATATTATCCTTTTGAACAGTTAATGAAAATTGCTTAGTTGGAACTCAATTTATTTACTGTACTTCCTCTACTCAAATATCTTTTGAAGCATCAATTTTTGTTAGAATTAACCCTTTAACGCCGACCTTTTTTGTAGGGTTAAGTCTAAATGCGCGTATTTGAAACTGTACGTATTCGACACAGTCGGCGTTAAAGGGTTAACCTCGTAAATGCAATTATACTTTGGTTAATGTTCCTTCAGGATTTGTTATGTTAGATATTGATGGATTGTTTTTTGATCCAAATAATATATTCAGGTATAACACAGTAACCGATCTAACTATCCGGCCGCACACAGGATCGTCTTGCGACTGACGACTGACGACTTGGGTCGTAAGTCATCAGTCAGCGACCGCGATTCGCGTCGCTGTAGCCGCAATGCGCGGGGCTCTCATTCTGTCAATGTAAAATCGCGCGCGACTTGAGTCGTCACGATCCAAGTCGTGATTCGCAAGACGATCCTGTATGTGGTCGCCGGCCTAAGTTTATTCGCGAGGTATTTAGTCAGTGGGAAATGGACAGCAAAAATGAGTTAGATATTTAGATAAATATTTCTTTTTGTACCAAGCACTTAAAATGACGAAATAATGTGTAAGATTAATATTCCGTCATTTTAAACGGTTAATATGATACAAAACGTTTTGCAATAGATCCTCCTTCCGTCCATAATAAGCATAATCAGTCAAGAGAACAAAAAATTGGCAAACGTTTCGCTATCAACTGAGCTACCAGCGCTGTTTGACTGTCGAGAGACCTATTCCTTCCTTTTGTTCTATGCCGAGAGAGTTGATTCTATTAATAACGTAGCCCCCTCTCCAGGGTTGCCATTCCAAAATTTTGAAATAAAGCCATATTTTCTTTAAAATAAAGTAATTTGAAAGACCTACGTGCGTGTGTATATATATATATATATATATATATATATATATATATATATATATAATATATAGATATACACACAGTGCTTAATTTGTAAATGAAAAAGAAGTGGAACGCAGGTGAAGCCCTCACAGTTAGGGGGTCTGGGGAGCGCTGTAAAATCCCCAGCGGGGGTCCGGGCGGCGCCCGGAAACCAACGCATTTTAAGCGCTTTGCTGCGAAAACTGCGCAACATGCAAATGAAAGTTCTTCGAATACAGTATTATTTTAAAGAAAAAGTTAGACTGTGATTGCAACATCTAAGTGAAATGTTATTTCATCTAAGTTAAACAAAATATTATATGTATTTTGAAACAAAATAAAATTGCTTTACTTACATGCTATTGCTATATATAGGAAGTTGATAGAATAATCACATTAATTTCCACACACACTCCAAACTTCTTTCTGCTTGATCGACTAGTTTTCGCTTTCTACTGTCTGTATTTCGTTGGATTTTAAATTAAGAAATTACGTTGCTGACCTTTTTATTAAAATAAAAACCTTTTTTTTTAATTAGGTTTCAAAATAAAAGTACCGGAACGGCGTTCCGGAGCGTTCCGTCACAAATTAAGCACTGAGTGTGTGTGTATATATATATATATATATAAATGGAATGAATTTCACAATTAAACACGTGAAATGAATGAATGATGCAAACCCACAAGGAAAAAGAAAAATTATTCCAAGACCTTTCGTGTATTCAGAAGTACACCTCGTCAGGGATTGAAGGGAGAAGGCGAGATGACGAAAATATATACATATGTACAACGGGACTATATGTACAGATGTAACCATCGTATCAAGTAGGATAGTTCTAAAGCGCTTGTTAAAAATAAAGATATAATTGAAAGGAATATTCTAGAATGTGTATTTATCCATTTTAAAAATAATTTCAATAACAGTGCGGGAATGTATAAAATTGACAATATCCTGTTAAAATACCTTTTCCCTTTAATGAACTCTTGTTAATAATGTGCTAATCTCGTTGTGGAGTGAGCTAAAGAAAAGTATTTAAACAAATTTGGGATCACCTGAAGATCATGGCCCCCACTCTTCTTTAGTTAGCTTTATAAGGCTAACTAACGAAAATATCACGACCTAACCTAACCATTCGTCCGGGCGTCCAGTTGACCTAACGATTGGTTAGGTTAGGCCGTGATATTTTCGTTAGTTAGCCTGAAATGTAAATAAAATGTAAAAAATATGAAAATTGAAAGTTTTCACATTAGATTAGTAAAATTTATGAAAGGAATTGATTTTTTTAAATATAGGCAAAGAATCGGTATCGGCATCGGCATCGGCTAAATTTTGGAATTGTTACATCACTAATATATATATATATATAGATATATATATATATATATATATATATATATACTGTAGGTATCCCCATTTAGAGCATTTTCTATTAGCGTGTTTTCATTTTAAAGTGGTTTTTATTTTAGGTACTTCCCTCTTTTAGAGCAGTAGCAAATTTCGAAATAGCACGGTTTTGCTATGGTTTAGAAATATAAAATGGGAGTCTCCAACGCAAATGCGCATGTGTGAGATTCGTCTGACCACATGATCAGCCTGTTTACCTCATGTCACCTGGTGACAGCATCATTCTGTGCAAATACAGGTACTGTCTGTGCTTATTTGAAAGTAAACTGTATGGTATTACAGGGCTATACTAGGAGTTGGAGACTATGAAAGTAGCTTCAGGGTAAGATGATGATAAAGACCAAGAAAGACACTCGTCAAATCACAAAATCAAACTAGGTTACGTGTTCAGTGCACTTCATAAAGCGCAGTCAATGATTCAAGATATGGACCTCATGGCAAATTGGAGTTCCAGTGTTTGCAAGGACTTGGATCATTCAACTGAATACTACAGAACAATTTACAAGGAGAGGCAGAAGGCTGCTATCCAGCCTCGGTTGGATATGTTTTTAAGAAAAGTCAACCCTCAACTCCAAGCACCAGCAAAAACATCCCTCTACCAAATGTTGCTGCTACTGATGTCGATTTTCAACCAACTGCTGCTGCAACTGACTATAGTGATGAGTAGGCTGACCATATTTCCTTGAGACAAAAACGGGACATTGGGATGGCAAAAAAGGGACGGGGGTTATGTAATATTCTGTATTCATGAAAAAGTAAGTACATAAACCGGGACAAAATTGACATTTTTATTAAAACGACGGGACGGCCACGAAATATAAAAAAAACGGTACTGTCCCGTTCAAAACGGTACGTATGGTCAGCCTAGTGATGAGGCTACTGATAATAGTGATGAGGGGTGTACAGATACATTCCACTATCCTCTCTCCGACAATCAACTCCCCAACAAACCCACCATAAATGCCACTTTCAATAAGTAAGTCTCTCATGTCACTGGTAAGTGTTACTTTAATTTTATTATACATTTGTGTATTTAAAAAAAAAATTTCTAGTATTTTTCTATCAGTAAACTCTCATTTTTAGGTTTATTTAATGTTTTATATCTACTTTAATGTTTGAGTGTCTAAATATGAAACATGATGATTTAAAAGTTTCTATGTTCACAAATCTTTTGTCAGAAATGCATTACCCCTAATTACATGTATTCCAGTGGGAAAATGCGTGTTTTCACTTCGCGTGTTTTCATTCAAGGCACCATTTTTCAGGAATGCATTAGCTGCTGTAAGCGAGGGATGCCTGTATATATATATATATATATATATATAGTGCTTAATTTGTGACGGAATGTTCCGGAACGCCGTTCCGGTACTTTTATTTTAAAACCTAATTAAAAAAAAAAGGTTTTTATTTTAATAAAAAGGTCAGCAACGTAATTTCGTAATTTAAAATCCAACGAAATACAGACAGTAGAAAGCGAAAACTAGTCGATCAAGCAGAAATAAGTTTGGAGTGTGTGTGGAAATTAATGTGATTATTCTATCAACTTCCTATATATAGCAATAGCATTTAAGTAAAGCAATTTTATTTTGTTTCAAATACATATAATATTTTGTTTCACTTATGAAAATAAAAACCCACTCTAATAGACAGAGTTTATTTCCACAACAGTTTCGACGCCTACTGGCATCCTCCTCGAGTGGATGCTAGTGGGCGTCGAAACTGTTGTGGAAATAAACTCTGTCTATTAGAGTGGGTTTTTATTTTCATATTTTGACCTTCACGTAGAAAAAAGTGAATTTATTGTTTCACTTAGATGAAATAACATTTCACTTAGATGTTGCAATCACAGTCTAACTTTTTCTTTAAAATAATATTGTATTCGAAGAACTTTCATTTGCATGTTGCGCAGTTTTCGCAGAAAAAGCGCTTAAAATGCGTTGGTTTCCGGGGCGCCGCCCCGGACCCCGCTGGGGGACCTTACAGCACTCCCCCAGACCCCCTAACTGTGAGGGCTTCACCTGCGTTCCACTTCTTTTCATTTACAAATTAAGCACTGTGTGTGTGTGTGTGTGTATATATATATATATATATATATATATATACACACCGAGTGTCCCAAAAGTCAGTTTAACGAAAAAAAATGTTCTCCTAAGGTGAGTTTACTACAAAGAAAAAAAAACTTGTTTTGTAAACATCTTTACAAAACATAAGAAAAAAAAATTCTGAAACATATTTACAAAACATGAGAATAGTTCTGGTTACAATAACTGTTGAAAATGTCGTCCATGTCGTTCGATGCACATCTTGTATCTGTCAACGGGTGACCGGCAAATTGCTTTACATAGTTCCTTATCATTGCTTAAGAGCTGCAATTCTTCACAAATGTAGTCTTTAAGGTCCTGAAGACATGCTGGCTTTTTGCTGTAAAAAAAAAATTGTCATAATGTTTAGAATAATCATCCGGAGAAAACATTTTCCTCGGTAAACTGACTTTTGGGACACCTTCTATATATATATATATATATATATATATATTATATGTGTGTGTGTGTGTGTGTGTGTGTGTGTGTGTGTACACTCGGCAACCCTGCCCAGGAAATTAAAACAATATTAGAAAGTCAAAATTAGTTTTAGAGACTTAACATTGTAGAGCCTATTAAAAAAATAGAATTGGTTCCATCCTCAAGCTGCAGTGTTCTTGTAAAAAGAAGAAAAAATATTACATCAATGACCCCCCCCCCCCACACACACACACACACAAAAAGAAACAGAAAATATAATTGAAGGGAGTTGGAATATTTGCTTTAGTTTACCATACGCTAGCTACGTTTTCTCTTTTAAAATACAGAAAATGTAATTCATAAGAAAGGAGAGTAAATCTTGTATTTATTCATTAATTGTCTTTCCTCCGATAAAGTTGTGTTTGTTGGCGTTCAGCGTAGTTTACAATTGATTTTAACCCTGGAATGCACAGCGAGTCCAATTGAACCCTCTATGCACGATGATTTGATTTGCCTTTGCAGTCTAGGGTTAAAACACACCTACAACAGCCGGAAAGATATAGAGAGGCAAATTATTACAGAAACAACAGTTACGAACATACAGTAACAGCAAAACAATTATCAAAATCTGATGTATGCAACAAAAGTTATAAAAAATATTGCAAGAAAAACTTACATTTCCAGCTAGTTGCTTTCAAAATTGAAATTTTTTTAAAGGGTCCCCCTTCCCCCACCAAATCTTGATTTATCTTCTATTTTTCTTTGATCTTCTTTGCACTGTTTTTCTCTCTTTTTATCGAGGTATCTTCTTGCAGTGTTTGATATTTCACTCCATAATCCAATATTGATATAAAAATTACTGTTCTCAAGGTGTGTTTTTCTTTATTATAAAAACATTTTGTTGTTGTCCTAGAGCAGGGGTGGGCAACCTTTTTAAGTGAGCGTGCCAAAATCGTCAAATCTTTGATGCAAAAGTTAATCTCTACCATTTTTTAGCAGAAAACATTAAGTTAAAATATAAAACTCAGCGAAGAATTTGGATATTTATTTATTTTAATTTTTTTTAAGGTGAGCCCGGGGAATCGCGTGCCTGAAAAAAGTCGTTGGCGTGCCACGTTTGGCACGCGTGCCAAGGGTTGCCCACGCCTGTCCTAGAGTCTTACGCCTGGCAGCGATTTAAACCTAAATTTTTGAACATCAACGTTTAACTGTATTTCGATTTCTCCAAAAAAATTTCATACTTCTCCCGAGGTCCTCAATGATGTACAGGTAAAAAAATACAGTTGTGGTAAAAAAAACATTGCCCAAAATATTTATTGGAAAAATATTGGCAATTTTTTAAAAATATGCAAAAATTCCTAATTGGTCGGAAAAATAGTAGTATCCCATTGGCTAAATACATAAATAAAAGTGAAAATAATAATAACCAGTACCCCATCCCCCCCTCTGCATAAGTGATATTAGAAGGGACTCGGGAAAGGAGGAAATATAAGTTATAATTTATATTTAAGCGTTGTCATATATTGCATAAAGCGTAATAAAACTTCGAATATGCTTTAACCATCTGAATAAATAAACTTGGATCACTTGAAGATCAGGGCCCCCAGCCTTCTTTAGTTAGCTTTATAAGGCTAACTAACGAAAATATCACGACCTAACCTAACCAATCGTCAAGGGCGTACAGTTGACCTAACGAGTGGTTAGGTTAGGTCGTAATATTTTCGTTAGTTGCCTTATAAGGCTAACTAAAGAAAGCTGGGGGCCCTGATCTTCAGGTGATCCCAAAACTTTGCTTTCATGTTGAGTTTTATAAATAAACCAAAGTAATTGATAAGCTATATATTCACATTATATTCCTCACCACCTACCCCGAATATGTCCAGATTATGTAGCGACCCGTGATTCGGATCCCACATAAAGTTGTAGGTCCCTTCCTTCATATGACCTTAGATGTTGCGAAGAGTTTCAACAACCCTAAACCACAAACAAGAAAAAACTACACCGAGTTTGGATCGTTTATTAACTACAGAAATAAAATTTCACCGGAAAAAATCAGTTTTCAAACAAACAAACTGTTATTCCTTAAAAAGAATACAAATTACTTGTCCATAAGTTTCCCAACATTCTTCAATATTTCTCCATCCAATTTAGATATCTGAAATAGCATCAATATATTCCCAGTATTCTAATCTGAATATGCCGTTGAAAGCATGGAAGCGTTTTAGGCAAAATTAATAAGTTCAGTTTATTTATTACATAAGAGAAGTGAACGTGGCAAGTAATAATAATAATAATAATAATAATATTAATATTAATAATAATAATAATAATAATAAACAAAAGGTAAAAGGTAAAATAAAATTATCAAATGTATAATTATTAGAAAATAAATGATACTAATTAAAAAAAAGGATAAATTATAAGATAAAAAGTGCTTAATGAAATTTGCATATTTTAGATAGATAATTAAAAAATGGGAACTTAATTGATATAGTAAAAATGGCAGTAGTGAACTTTTATACATCAGTGGGGACCAACAAAGTACTTCTTTAGTGATTTGCGGAATACATTTAATGATGAAGTCTGTCTGATATTTATGAGAACTGCATTCCAAATATCTGCTCCTTTGAAAGAACGTCCGTTTCCAGCAGTTTCTATTGCATAGTTTGGTTGTGTGTATAAAATCTAAACTTTGCAAGGTGGTCAACCACCTTGCAAAATAAAACAGACCTCAGAATTATAGAGTCCTTATATATATATATATATTATATTTATATATATATATATATATATATACAAAAGCCGAAGTTGAATGAATATAATTCTGCGTACAAACTAAACATACCACTCATGATAGAAGTTTGACTTCCGAAACATCTGATATTAAATCTTCATAATGCTGACGTGGGCGTGGATCATCATTTTTATTCTTATATATATATATATATATATATATAATATATATATATATAAAACAGTTTAAAAACCGTAATCTTTAAGAAAATAACCTTGACATATATATATTTTTATGACGTTTACTGAACGTCGCATTTCTTGCCGGAAAGGTCTTTGTTAGCCTGTAAATCTGCAAATCTGTAAATCTGTAAATCATGTGGAAGTGTTCTAAATTTAAACAATTTGGAGTACCCAACCATATATACAGGGTGTCCCAAAAAAAACTATATACTCTTTATAGCTTTATAGCTATATAGTTTTTTTTTGGGACACCCTGTATAGTACTTACGTACTGGTTACTAAAAAAATATGACCTATTGTTTTTGCATCATTATTTCTCAGATATCCTGTATATAAAGGAAAATTTGATTAATTCCTATATTTACCTCTGAATTTTTTTTGCATAATAATGCCAAAATGAAGACCTTTTTTTTTTAATTTATGTTTTAAAAACGAATTATCTATTTTCCGGCGTATAACACGCACCCTAATTTTGAAGAGAAAATTATTTTGAAGAGAAAATTTAGGAAAATAAAAATTTAGGAAAAAATATACCTCCTCCCTCGCTTCACATGTACAATTTTAACGAGTTAATTTTAACGCAGGGTGATTTTTTGGAGTTTTTTGGGGGAAAAAAAAAGTGCGTGTTATACGCCGGGAAATACGGTAATCGATACCCAATTAACTTGAAAGCGAATAAAAGGTTAATTATTTCCTTGATTAACTTGAATAACGAGTGAAGAGTGACGAGGGAAAGAGCATTTTTCCAAAAAAAATTTGATCCGTGACCGGGAGAGTTAAGGACGTGTAATAAGAATTAATTTTTTTAATTCAGGAAAGACAAATTTATTTAACCAAAAGTTCAAATAAGAATTAAAGAAGGATTTGCCGCCTCCAAATGTCCGTTCTTACGCACGTCATTTTGTCTCAAAATCAGGAAAGAAAATTTTTTAAAAATGCGCTTATATCATTTTCTCTTCTCATTTTTCAATTAAAAACAAAAAATGTAATTATGAAAAACATTAAAAAAACGTTTTTATTTTGTAATTTTTCTTGGGAAATACTTAGGTACAAATTAATTATAATTATTATCTAATTGAGTTCCTTCTATAACCCACCCATGAAACTAAATTTTCGCTTGGATAAAAGTATGCTGATATCTTTCAGGGGTCGACGCCCCCTTGCAGATATGTCCACTATATATACGTCTGGAACTTCGGATCTTGAACAGCGACAGATGGTGTTTGACCGAAAAGTAATTAAAATGATTAAAAAAATATATTTTTTGGCTAACGAAGATTTTAAAAGGGTTTTTTATCCTTCTTCATTTCAACATTAATTTCTTGACTCATTTTTCTAGCCATTTTATATATGGGGGGGGGGGGGGTTGAGTGTATGTGTGGGTATGTAAAACCTGATATATATATATATATATATATATTTATTTATATTTACGCCTCGTCTGTGTAGTGGTTATTTTTTAATTCAATTTTTAGAAATGATACCTTGATGATGGATTCTGTGAAAATTAGAAACGTCAATGTAGCAATAAAGAATGTTTCAACCTGCTTTTGCATTAATATTCCTGATAGGTATTACGTTTCCTAGAAGCACTCCAATTCTAGAGAGAGAGAGAGAGAGACCTGTCACAACAAAATAAACATCCAGAAAATTTATTGGAATGGCTGGTTTTACCTGTAAGTTTCACTTATGTTCACATTACAAATGAATGTGTTACGTAGTGCTTGAAGGTTATGTTTAGATCATTAAAGCTGCTTCGTACGGCTGATGCTCATGATACAACACCATTTTCCCATGGTTACATGACTAAACAATCAGGCTGTAACTGAAGTGATACGCAGAAAATTTAAAATCTTGGGCTTGCAGAAGACACTTCAAAACAGCGTTGCTAGTTTCCGTCAGACAGATAAATGAGAGGCAACCATTGACTATAACGACCACCAGGCGGCGATGATAGAACAAACATAAAGATTAGAGCTTAAGTATAAACACCTCAATTTTACAAAAATAAAAACTTGAATTAATGTCTAATATCTTGAATGTTTACGGGAGTTTGAAACCCACTGTTGCGATGGGAAAGAAACAGAAATGGATTCGTGTGTATATATATATATTTCTACACTTTTCTGTCAAAACGAGTTCAAACGAAAAATTCAGTAAAACTATATTTGGGGGAAACGGCGCTTAAGAAGGTTAAGCTTATGTCATCATCGATATATTATTGAAAACCGTGTTGAGAAGGAGTCTATTTCTTTTTAAAGATGTGGCCTTTCACTGCACCAGCAGTTCATAATTATGTAAAGATGCGACTAACAGCTCGGAATCAATTCTGGGCTTAATTAATTATTTTATATGAACAGTCACGTTCCAAGGCTTAGGATTTATATATCAAAGACTGCTCTCTCTCTCTCTCTCTCTCTCTCTCTCTCTCTCTCTCTCTCTCTCTCTATGCATATGTATATATACTGTATAATATATATATATATATATATATTATATATATATATATATATATATATTATATATATGAACATGAAGCCCAGGACCGAAGTTAGAATATTCATCTTCTATTTTATTAGGTTTACAGACGTTTCGGGATCAAGTCCCATCATCAATCCATAAAGATTACCTGAAGAATAGAATGAATTAAAATCAAAATCGAAATTAAAGATTAAAAAACTTAAAAAATTAAAAGCAGTAAAATTAATTTATAACATGAAGAAGTACGGATGGACGTAACTGTCATTTGGTGAAAAATAAATATATACAATCTTCTAAAATACATAAATCAGAAAGGTCACTGACAGATGTTAAAACTCCAAAACTATCCATATTAAAGGTAACGCCACACTGTGACACATGATGACGTATAGGAAAGTGGTTGGATCTACATAAAGTTGATTTGTTCGAGCGAACCGTCCAATATACCGTGAAAAACGTGAATGGCGTGTATACGCTTGGTTGAGCCAACATATGATGCGTGGTTACATGCACAACTAAACAAATAAACAATGGACGATCGCATACCAATAGTTAGTTGGTCTTTAAACTGAAACAATGACTCGAGTGTGGATGGATTACTTGGAAAGAAATCTTGGGGTAAAATGCCGTTAGGATTTTTCTGAATTCCTTTTTAAGTTTCTCAGACTGAGGGCCGAAGTAAGGAGGAGAGAAGAAATTTTCCTTAGACACTGTATAACACGTGGAAAATGGACTATATTTCTTGGAAAGGAACCTACTAGTATGATTCTCAATACATGACTTTGGGAAAGTTCTCTATTTTATATTAAAATTGTTGATATTTTTTATAGCAAAAGATTCGCCAAATTTACGTTTATTGTTATTATTATTAATATTTACAAGTAATTGGACGTTACTTATATAAATGTTATGTTCAACGTTTAGATGATGTCTATGCAAAGCCGAATTTTCATCAGCTGTAATCAAACTATATTTGTGTTGATGAAGGTGTCTTCTGAAATCAATAGCTTCACGAATATAGGAATTTTATTTGTTATATATGTTATAAAATAATTGTTATAAAAGCCCTCATGTTACAATTTCATCATTTCTTCTGAAGTATCCCATGCTCCCCTCCCCCCAATAACCCCAAATGATTAAGCATAAACAGAGGACAAGGCGAGTCGGCGAGTCTCGAGAGCAAGGTCGGGAAAGGCAGACTGGAAAGGGGCTCCCTGCTCTGTATCCCTTAGGACCTAATCAAGGGCTCCAGATTCTTCTATCCTAATGAGTGAGTCTCGAGACTCTTGGCCACAGGGGTACAGAGGAGTCTCTTAGGCTTACCTCTTAAGAGGGCCTTATTTGGTTAAGTCTTCAGATTCGGGAGTGTCCCTGAAGTCTTTTAGTTTATTTGATATTTGTTCTTGGGTCAGAGCAAAGTACAATTATTGTATTTGGCATTCTTAATTATTTATTTATATAAGTGACTTTGAATTTATTGGGCATTAACGTTAATACTTCACTTTACCTGTAATGGACGTGAAACGCAACACTACTTTCAGTGCCAACCTAAGATCACACTGAGAGTACCGCCAGGTGGCTTATTAAGTAAAATACCTCATCCTTGCAACATTCATGACCACTCCGCACCATTTCTGATGACATAATATATGTTACAGTCAATCTGTGAAACCAGTCATTTCACATAATGGCAAAAAACTTCGGGTATTTCGCGTAATACCTGTGAACTCTTAAGCACAGATAATACACATTGCTAACCTAACCTAACCAACTTAATCTAACCAAACCTAACCTAGAGACCCAAACTTAATATAATCTAACCTTCACGAAGTCATTAATCGCTTAATCGAATTACGCGAAATGCCTGGTTTCACAGATTGACTAACATATATATATATATATATATATATATATATATATATATATAATATATATATATATATATATACATTATAACTGCAAACACGCAGTATAATTAACGTAAAGAACGACGCTTTGTATAGGAGAATTATCCGCGCAAGATGAGAGCGAAAGAACGAAACAAATGAAAAAATGAGGTAACCACCCGGGAATCGAACCCGGGATCTTCCGATTGCCGGTCAGATATGATAACCATTACACCACGGGCCTCACTCAAACAAATGTCGTAATTCCTCTACATACGCGCAGAAACCAATGCCCCAAAGGGGCAACTCCCGCATGCCGTAACATTATATACATTATAACTGGTTTCTGCGCGTATGTAGAGGAATTATGACATTTGTTTGAGTGAGGCCCGTGGTGTAATGGTTATCATAGCTGACCGGCAATCGGAAGATCCCGGGTTCGATTCCCGGGTGGTTACCTCATTTTTTCATTTGTTTCTTTCTTTCGCTCTCATCTTGCGCGGATAATTCTCCTATACAAAGCGTCGTTCTTTACGTTAATTATACTGCGTGTTTGCAGTTATAATGTACATAATGTTACGGCATGCGGGAGGTGCCCCTTTGGGGCATTGGTTTCTGCGTATGTAGAGGAATTACGACATTTGTTTGAGTGAGGCCCGTGGTGTAATGGTTATCATTATCATATCTGACCGGCAATCGGAAGATCCCGGGTTCGATTCCCGTGTGGTTACCTCATTTTTTCATTTGTTTCGTTCTTTCGCTCTCATCTTGCGCGGATAATTCTCCTATACAAAGCGTCGTTCTTTACGTTATATATATATATATATATATATATATATATATATATATATATATATACTGTATATATATATATATATATAAAACGAATGTAAACATGAAGACAATTAAAAGCATTAAAAATGGGTCTTTACATTCTACATAAATTAATTGGAAAATTTTTAAATATTTTTGATAAAATCGACATGATATTTTCAGAGAAATCTTTTTGACAAATACATGGAAACCACCGGACCAATCTCTCTCTCTCTCACACACACACACACATATTCCACTTGAATGCCATCTATACGATTTTGAAATCTACGAGTAGATTTTACAGTCATAAAGTGACATCGTCCTTGTTGTTGTTGACATGTCGAATCAGATTGTAATTTATTGCTCGAGAAATATAATAATCTCTTTTTATTGTTCGCGTTTATGGTTTTAGACACAACATAAATCGAAAGAAAAGCTATTTTGGTGAAATTCTGTCGTTTCAAAAAGGACTAAAACTATACCAAAGTACTCGAAAGAATGGGTTTACGCTTTTGGTTAATGAGTACGATGGTATTTGTCATTGGTTTAAGTTATATGACGAGTAAACCATTTATTTTGGACAATTTTATTGCAAAATTCTGATCTATGATGACTGGAGAGTGAAGAATGTTGGTTTATTTCGTACATTTTTCTCGTTAATTGCGTGATTTAGGTCTTGTTCTCACGTCCAGGGTCATATGACAGAAGGAATCTATGGTTTAACGTGGGATCCGAACCTAGGTCCCTACACCTGGGTCACCTATTCAACTACTGAACAGACGAAACGTCGCTTAACTTCGCTGCTCTAACGGGAATCGGTGTTGTGGCGTGGCCGTGACGTATCCCTCAGGTATACATCCAACCCGTGATATAGGATGATTACGAAAAGTACACCGCGGCTCACTTTAAATTAATGGTAGTTGGTAACTCCGTTTTACATTTTTCATCCAGCAGAGGGCGCTGAGACGAGCGGTAATACCTCCAACCGAAAAAAATAAGTCCCCTTTAAAGGGGAACATGGGTAATGCAGGGGGTTCGTCACTGCACCCAACATCCCATTTCTCATTTTCTAGCCTCTGGCTAAGATAAAATTGGATACATAGAACTGAACTCGTGGTGTCATCACACATCACTCACGAAGGAAACTGAAAAAAATTAGTTTTTATGAGTATTTTTGAAGTTATTCCAACTCCTTATCTGATATTCATTTTTAGGAAAGGATGTCAAATGAAATCGAAAGCTGGGGAAGAATTTTCTGACGTTTCCTCTCTCTCTCTCTCTATCCGTAATACGGAAAGTGGAGTGAAACGTATACTGTATATACCGGGTGTCCCAAAAGTCAGTTTACTGAAGAAAATGTTCTCCTAAGGTGAGTTTACTACAAAGAAAAAAACTTGTTTCATAAATATATTTACAAAACATGAGAATAGTTTTGGTTACAATAACTGTTGAAAATGTCGTCCATGTTGTTCGATGCACATCTTGTATCTGTCAACGGTTGACCGGCAAATTGCTTTACATAGTTCCTTATCATTGCTTAAGAGCTGGAATTCTTCACAAATGTAGTCTTTAAGGTCCTGAAGACATGCTGGCTTTTTGCTGTAAAAAAAATTGTCATAATGT
This sequence comes from Bathynomus jamesi, assembly GCA_023014485.1. Taxonomy (NCBI): domain Eukaryota; kingdom Metazoa; phylum Arthropoda; class Malacostraca; order Isopoda; family Cirolanidae; genus Bathynomus; species Bathynomus jamesi. The sequence continues at coordinate 564,396 of JAJOZX010000243.1, read as the reverse complement.
TTAGAATAACTATCAGGAGAAAACATTTTCTTTGGTAAACTGACTTTTGGGACACCTTTTATATATATTTATATATATATATTATATATATATTATATATATATAATATTATATTATATATATATATATATACAATTTAGGGTGTCTCTTATTTTCGAAGTGTTGATTTTTTTAGGTTGCGCCCCCTCAACCAGTTCCATTGGTTGAAAAAACATCACATATAAAATTTTGTTTGGATTGAACAATTTTTAGAGGTCGCCCCCGCTTATTAAAGTTCATAAAATATAACTATTATTTATGCAATTAATATTGAAATTACTAGCAGTTGTCAAGTATACTAAACATATGTTTTTAATTAATTAATCATCATATTTATGATGAATTCAATTAAATGAATATAAGGAGGAGCCCAAAGGAGCTTGTGCTTTACCAAAATCTAAGAAAAAACGAGGCATGAAAAACATCATGACTATTCAGATGTCTGCTGCCCTGGATCGTACACAAATTTCCTCTAGAAAGGCAACATTTATCCTCGCTTCAGATTACAACATAAACCAACATTCTATCCATCGCCTTCGAAATAAGAACCGAGCTCGTCATGCTAAAGAACTTAAGGAGCATTTCCATGGAGAATGTTCTATGACAGTCCACTGGGATGGCAAGATGATGGAGGACCTCACCTCGCACAAGCACATTGATCGTCTCCCAGTACTTGTGTCAGGACCTGGTGTTGAACAGCTGCTTGGTGTCCCCAAAATCCCAAACTCAACTGGAGAAGCACAAGCTGAAGCCGTCTTTAACTGCCTGAATGAATGGGGAATTACAGAGAGAGTAAAAGCAATTTGTTTCGATGCAACAGCTTCAAACACGGGTCAATATAGTGGAGCCTGTGCTCTCATCGAAGCAAAATTGGGACATGATGTTTTGTATTTGCCTTGTAGACACCATGTTTTAGATTTATTGTTGGGAGCTGCATTTGAAGCAACATTGGGATCTACATCAACTGGTCCAGAGATATTGATCTTTAAGCGTTTTCGTGACAATTGGACTTCTGTTGATCAAAGCCAGTTCCAAACAGGTGAGACAGACACGATTACTAAAGAAGCAATTATCCAGTCTAAAACTGAACTAATTCAGTTTGCTAGATCCCAGGCACCTATGCTACGGGATGACTATCAAGAACTTTTGGATCTGTCCATCATCTTTCTTGGAGGTGTCCCCAATAAAGGCATCAAGTTTCGTGCACCAGGTGCCATGCATCGAGCTCGCTGGATGTCCAAAGCGCTCTATTCTATCAAGATGTGGCTTTTTTGAAACCAGTTCAAGATGACTAAGACTGAAGAACGAGGATTCGAGATCTTTCCCTTTTTTCTGTTCTCATCTATATGAAGGCTTGGACAACATCCTCACTCCCTATTGAAACCCCATTTAATGACTGGCTCCTTATGAGGTCATTGATTAATTATCCTAACAAAAAGATTTCTGATGCAACTAAAAAAAGCTCTCTAACCACTTATGGTACCTGTCTGAAGAAGCAGTTGGTCTTGCTTTCTTTGATGAGCGAATTACTACAGATGTAAAGAAACGCATGGTAAAGGCATTAGAAGATGAGTCTACTGATAGACCACCCAAGCGTCCTCGGATTCCTGAATCGACCTTCTGCTCTGGTGAAGGACTACACCAACTTGTTACAAGAAATACTAGAGAATTCTTTACTAAGCTGAATTTGCCAGAAGGATTTCTGAACAAGGCACCCAGCACTTGGACATCCAACTGTGAATATTTAAGGGCCAGAGCTATTGTTGCAGCTCTATCTGTTGTAAATGACCGGGCAGAACGTGCAGTAGCTTTAGTTCAAGAGCTGAATAAGAAATTGACAGTGGGGAAGAGCAGCTCCAGTTCCTGCTCCAAATTGTTGCAAACACCGCCAGAGTCACCCAGTTCCATCAAAAACTGTTCTTCTCAAAAATAACCATCAATGAGGTCGCACCTTAAAATACACCATATTGTATAATCATTGTATATTATATAAATGTTGTATAAGGAAATAATGCTAATTAAAGTAATTAAAGTATGTAAATAGCACTGGCATTTTGAATTTATCTCTATATAATAAACTAATGGTTTTTTTTTGTAGCAATGCTTCATTGCTGATTGTATATAAAAAAAGAGCCAGGAAGGATTTTGGATAGGAGAAAAAGGATTGGGATAAAGAAGGATTGAGGACCAAAGGATGGATTATAACAACATCAAGGATAGGTTAGAAAAGGATCAATGATAAATAAAAAGGCCTATACTTATAAAAACGAATCAAACTAAAAAAAGAAGGAAGGAATTATGTGTATAATGAGCATAATCATATGTCAGGAGCTATTATGCCATGGTCACCATTTTTATTAGCCGGGGGCGACCCCTAAATATAAGTCAATTTGTGTCAAACTTTCAAGTTTTAGTTTTTATGCTAAACGGAACTATTTTAGGGGCAGATAAAATAATTCAACCTTTCAATTTTTGACTACCCAATAAAGACACCCTAATTATACATACATACTTTGTACAGCTTACATAACTTAATTCACTTTTTGTCAGCACCTGTGGTTCAGTGGTTAATACCGTTTCCTATAAGCGAAGTGACGAAACTAAGGGTCGGAGGTTAGACTCCCGACGGAGCTGCTAATAATAATCTCGGCGTTTGTGCTTTGGGTAGCGTACGTTTGGCCTGAGCTTTGTGCCAGTTTCTGGCCTTCTTCACTGATTATTATCGATCATTATTTTTTTTAAACATCACTATATTTCCATTTCACTTAAGTTAAACCACAATTAATTATTATAATGATATACAGGGTGTACATAAATTATCTTAAAAATTCAATTCATTTGAATTTGTAAAAGTATTATTTATGGACACCCTGTATTAGGAGAGCAGTTTTGGCTGTCACGTATTTTTTATAATTAAAAACTTCGATTAAATATTCAATAGAAAATCAACAAAACAAATCTATCTATCTACATTATAATAATAGCCAAGTTTTGTTTGTTTGTTTGTTTGTCTGTCTGTTTGTTGCAGAATTGTGTCACGCTATCAGAATTGTGAGAAAAAAAAAATTCAGAAATTGTATTACGGGCGGCAATGTGAAGCTCAAGATTTTCATGACTGTGTTCTTTTCTGTAGTTTAGCAATGGGGGAAGGGTGGAGGTGGGGGTAATCGGGGATGGGTGTGGTAATGGGGAGGGGTGGGGGTAATGGGGAGGGTGTTAGCCCCAAGTTGTATGAATGGGGGTGAGGAGGTTTTGGGAGATACCAGATTCAGAAATGTTGACACAATGTGAAGCTCAAAATTTTCACGGCTGGGTTCTTTTTTTGTAGTTTAGCCTGTCTAACCGTCAGCGAAGCGGCGGGAACTGTACTAGGTTCACATTTTTATGATAAGGTTCACATTTTTATACAGATTGTTTGAGCTGCTATGTTATATCTATAAGCATACACTTTATTAATAACATTTTGAAATTTTTTTACAGGTTTTGTATCAACTATGATACGTGTTAATTAACTGATAGGATTCCAAATAAATTAAAAGCTTTTGGAATAAATTTTTAGAATAAGCTTGCTCTTCTCCTACGTTGTCGTTCTCTTGCCAATCGTCTTCTTATTTCTGCAGCAGTCTCCATTTTCGTGGTTCATTTTTTTTTGCCGTTATTCTTGACGGCATGGGTACACTAGTTATAATATAATAAGAGAGCTGTCCGTCTGTCTGTCCGTCTGTCCGTCACGCTTTCAGAAATTGTGAGAAAAAAATTCAGAAATTGTGAGAAAAAAATTCAGAAATTGTGAGAAAAAAATTCAGAAATTGTATTACGGGCGGCAATGTGAAGCTCAAGATTTTCATGACTGTGTTCTTTTCTGTAGTTTAGCAATGGGGGAAGGGTGGGGGTGGGAGTAATGGGGATGGGTGGGGTAATGGGGAGGGGTGGGGGTAATGGGGGAGGGGTTAGCCCCCAAGTTGTATGAATGGGGGTGAGGAGGTTTTGGGAGATACCAGATTCAGAAATGTTGACACAATGTGAAGCTCAAAATTTTCACGGCTGGGTTCTTTTTTTGTAGTTTAGCCTGTCTAACCGTCAGCGAAGCGGCGGGAACTGTACTAGTATATATAAAACTCAAATTGAAGTCTAATCTCAGTTCTTACCTACGTTCTTGCTTTACAATAACCACTTTTTTTATTTTTTTTGCATATACTGTTATTTATATATATATATATTATATATATAATATATATATATATATATATATATATATATATATACTGTGTGTGTGTGTATATATATATATATATATATATATATATATATATATATATATTAACTGCAAACAACACGGTATAATTAATGTAAAGAACGACGCTCAGGGCATTGTTTTCTGCTGGTATGTAGGAGAATTACCATTTCTGATTAATCGAGGTCCATGGTGTAGTCACGCAGTGGTTCCCAACCGGTTTTGGCTTATGGCCCCCTTAGGAACCTTATTTTTTCCTGTGGCCCCCATAAGCATTATTTTCAGTAGGTAATATGCAGATTAACTCTATTTTACAAAAACAAATATATATAAGGATATTAAAACAACTATTTGTATTCAGGTACAATATTATTTGTCACATAGGACTATAAACATAACAAAAACTAAACAGTGGCTAACAAAAATTTGCAGTTATTTACTTATATTATGTATTAATTATAAAAAAATATAATCAAAAGAAATACTGTACTTATAGCAATCTATTATAAATTAAAAAACTAGTAAAATTACTACAACTTCGCAATATTAGGGTAAACAAATAAGAGCTACTTACACACTACAGCGACGATCCACGTGGTAAACAGACTGTAAGGATTTCAACCTGAAGTATTTTTATCAAGTCAACAACGCTGCCAGGCGCATAACGATCAAGCGCACAATGGAGTGCGCCGCACAATAAGCTTGTAAGATGCAAAATATTTGTTTACAGATAAATTCAAATTCTATTATAAAATATCTAAAAAAAAGGAAAATATGTGTATTAATAATTTTTTAAAATGTAATTCAACTACATAAATTAAAATTATCTATTGGCCTAACTATAATTTAGGCTTCAATAGGTTGAGTCCTGTGGCCCCCTTCATGGAGACTGTGGCCCCTCTAAATATTAACATTTTCCTGTGGCCCCCTTCAAATGTGCCATGGCCCCCAGGGGGCCATATGGCCCCCGGTTGGGAAACACTGGACTGTAGTGGATAGCATATCTGACCGGCAATCGGATGATCCCGGGTGGTACCTCATTTTTCATTTGTTCGTTCTTCCTCCTCATCTTGTGCGGAACGCTCTTCTACACAAGCGTCGTTCTTTACATATATATATATACAGTATATATATATATATATATATATATATATATATATATATATATATATATATATATATATATATATATTTGACCTATTATTATTTCTGTTACCGTATTACCTTAATCTCTACATCATTATCAACACTTTAACTACCCTCAGTATTGCAAATGAAATTAGTGAATCTTCAAACGTAATGAACAGTAATTATATCTCAGTAGACAACCTTTTAAACAAGAAATGTAACACTAAAATCTTATCTTTCCTAAAGTTAAACATTCTCAGTCTTCCAAACCACTTTGACGAATTGACAGCTAACCCGAAGTTTTTTTTGTCTGAAAGCATTACAACACAAATTCACGGGCATTATATTAACTGAAACTTGGTTAAATGATGATAATAAAATATTTTTAACATCTCAGGATACACAAGCTACCATATATGTATATACAACTAACAGTAAGAGCGGAGGTGTACGTATATTCGTATACTGAAACTGCCTGAGTAAATGTATCGAAGAACCAACAAGCATAAACAATACTTCAGAAACACACGCAATTGAAATGTATATTTATAACATCCAATATTCAATTTTAGGCATCTATCGACCACCAGCTGGTAACGCACCAACTTTTATTATTACATCGATAGAATTCTAATCTCCAATTATATTGGTAACAATTGCGTGATTGTAAGAGATTAAGTATTGATCTCACGAAAGAATATTCAAATAAGAACGCGAGCTTTCTTCTTAACTGCGAGTGGTCTTAAATTAGCTATTACAAAGCCAACTAGACTTCACAATGACATTAGAAATTCGATTCTGCTAGATCAAATGTGGGTACGGTCCCCGCTTGATTGCATCTCAGGTATAATTATGTTAAATATCAAAGATTACTCGACAATGTACTTCATGTTAATCACCCATTTCTCCGCACAGGAAATTATAAAAGTTAACTATAAATCTTACGACTATAATAAGCTGAAATTCCTTTGGGGAATAACAGCTTTTGAATGGACAGAAATAACGAAAATAACTATGACGTTGGAACAAAATTTCGACATTCTCAAACACATTAATGGATATATTCAACACAAACTTTCCTCTTAAATCAAAAGTAAGATCTAAAACTAAATACAAAAACCAATGGATCACCCCAGCACTCATTGTGAGTTGTTGTTGTTGGTTAGCCGATCAGCCCACCCTGATCGAGCAAGCCGGCGGCACGCAGGTAACCGATCGCCCTCTCCGGAGTGGACCAGAGGTTCAGCGCACTAGTGATGTTGTGTTGTGTTCGTTGTTGTGCTAGAGCGGTGCAGTCTGTCATAATGTGTTCAGTTGTTTGTGGTGTGTTCTGGCACAGGTGGCAGGTGTCGTCCTCTGGAGTTGTCTAGTCTGTGTTTATATGTCCGTAAGTTGGGGTGATGTCCACATCGGAATCGTGCTAAGTTAACTCGATCCGATCTGCTCAGGCTGGTCTCTGACCTGTTAATGGGTGGCGGCTTCGCACCTAGGACCGCATTCGGACCGAGTCGTGTCAGTGCTTTGTGGGTTAGGTGTGTGTGTATGTGTTTTCTGCACTATGTGATGTCTGTGGGGCGTGGTATGGAATGGAGTATTTGGTTATAATGTCTCTCTGGTGTTACCTTAATGGTGCGAGGTGTCGGTGCATGATTGTACATGTAGTGGCAGGGGTGTTGTGGGTTAGTTGTCGCTGCCGCCATTAATTGTGTTCCCCTCATGTCTACTGTAAATGTTCCCTAACTTTCAGTATTTTTGTTTCTGTGTGCAGGTGTTCTATTGATGTTGTTTGAGTGCATCCTGTAATGATACGAAGTGCGTTGTTTTGTATTGTCTGTAAGGTGTTTATGTGTGTGTTTGAGATAATGGGTGCCCAGCATGGGCTAGCATAGTCCATAACTGAGCGAATATATTGTTTGTATGTGAGCGATGTTATTTCCTTCTGGTGTCCAAAGTTTGTGCCTGTTAGTACCCTAAGCGTGTTAAGTATTGATGTACATTTGTTTTTAATGTCCTGAATGTGGCTTGCAAAAGATAATGATGTGTTGTATGTGACCCCAAGTATTTTGGTCCTGTGAGTGTGTGGAATGTTGGTGTTGTTTAGTGTAAGCTGTGGAGTTACCTGGTGTTCTTTTGTGTTGCTTGTAAGCAAGGTGATGGTTGATTTTGTGGGCGCTACTTTGAGTCTATTGTGTGTGAGCCAGTCTTGTATACTGTTTATGTATGTTTGAAGGTTATTTGTGCGGTGTCGATGTTGTTGCGGGTGGATGTTAAAGTGATGTCATCTGCATATGATGATAAGGTAAGCTTGTTATCTGCGGGTGTTGGAATGTCATGTGAGTATCTTCCTGAAAGATACTTGCTCAGCCACCTTTTGGTGTTATTGTACAATGTGCATGTTTGTGTTGAGCATTTTGTTTATGAGAGGGAAGCGTGGGACTGGGATAGCATCAAATGCTTTACTAATGTCTATTGTTGCTAATAGTGTACGTTGAGCTGGTCTTCTGGAGTTGATGCCATCCATGGTGTGCTGCGTGAGGTTAGTGAGTAATGTCGTGGTTGAGTGGTGAGGTCTGAATCCATGTTGAGTAGGCGATAGTGGTATGTGTGGGTTGGTGATTTGTAAGATTAGTCTTTCTGTTACTTTGGAAGGTGTGCATAGTAAAGTAATGGGTCTATAGGAAGCTGGTTCTGTTGGATTTTTGTTTGGTTTGAGTAGTGTAATAATTTTATCTTGTTTCTATATGTCAGGAATAATACAGTGTTGGTATGAATATGTGCTGATATTTGTGAGAGCTAGTATTCTCTGTGGGCCCAAGTGTTTAAGGTGTATGTTAGATATGTTGTCTGGTCCAGTAGCCTTCGAATTCTTAATGTTTTTGATGATCTTGGTGGTCTAGTCTGTATTGAAGGGTGTAATGGTCGTGTCGAGTCTGTAGGTTTTCTTGTGTCTGGCTGTTTGTCTGTCTGCGTGTTTCTGGTTGTTGTCTCTGTTTAAGTGATTTATCTTTGCGTAGTGATTAACTAGAATGTTAGCTTGTTGTGTATATGTTAGGATATTATTTTGGCTGCGACAGATAGCCGCGTGTGGTGTGAATGCTGCTGTTAGAGTGGGTAATGCTGTTTATAGTCTTGTATAGCCTGGAAGTATCTGTGGAGTGGTTTAGTGTTGCTAGGAATTCCCTAAATGTTTCTATTTGTTTTTCTTTGAGTTTGTTGTTTATTTCTGTGTTGAGCTGTTGTATCTGCTGTTTTATGGCTTCTGTGTGTGGTGTTTGTGTGTTATGTTTGAGGTTGTTACGTTGCCTTATGAGGTGGGCTATTTCTCTAGTGTAATTTGGGTTGTATTTCCTAATGTTGCCCTTGGGTATGTATTTGTTTGCATTACTGATGATCTGATTAAATGTCTTGAGTGTTGTATTGATGTTTATGATGGGTGTGCTGTTTAATGTGGTGAATTGTTCCTCAATCTGTATTTTGAACTGTTCCCAATCAGCTTTCTTGTAATTTCTGTAAGTGTGCCTAAGGCTGTTGGGGCAGAGTGTAGAACGTGTTGTAATGATGATGGGCAGGTGGTCTGATGACAGTTGTTTTTCTGTTCTCCAGTGTGTATGTGTTGCTAGTGAGGGGGAACAGAACGTTATGTCTAGGAAGGAGTTTGAGTATCCTGCTTGATGTGATATGTGTGTATGTTCTCCCGTATTGTTAAGGATGAAGAAGCTGTTTAGTTGTGTGACTATGTTGGCGCCTCTGGTGTTGCTTTGGTTGTGCAGGTACCAACTAGTGTCTTTAACGTTGAAGTCTCCTCCTAAGATGACATTAGTGAGAGAAGCCAGATTGTGTAACTGTGGATTGTAATTGGCTGGCACCTGAGGTGAACTATCTGGTGGGATGTAAATGTTGATTAGTGTGGTGTTGTGTTTTGCGCGTGTTTTAATGTTAACTGCTTATATTTCTATCGTGTTATCTGCTTGGATTGTGTTCGTAATGTTTTGGGTGGCATTGTGAGTATTAAACGCAAGCATACTTCCTTTAAATTATGGAAAACCAATATTATTATTATTACTAAACACATAAAAAAAAATTACGGTAGCAATGTAGTCATTAAAAGAGCGAAAGTAGATCACTATTGTTAAAGAATTGACGGACAAAAATACATTCCCAAAAGGCTATGGAACACGCTGAAGGATTTAATTAACACAAAAATAAAGAAAACAAATCCTTCGTCTTCCCTTACACAAGGCGGAAATTCTTACAGTGATTCCAAAGACATAGCCAATTCACTAAACAATTTCTTTGTAAATATCGGTTCCAATGCTGCATCCTCGATCCCACCAAACGCTGGCACTCGTTACTGACAACACATTCCACAACCCATTTCAACCTAATCCAATCGTACAGAACGATATTGCTTTAACAATAAAAAATAAATGAGACGAACAGGCAATTAGAGCATGTGTATAAATGGGTGCGTGCTAATAAACTTTTATTGAACCTGACAAAGTCATCTTACGTGATTATTACCACAAAACATATAAACGCAAACTATCAAATAAATGAATGAGGTTAAAGTACTTGGCATTAATTTAAACGAAAAACTAAATTTCAAAAGTCATGTACAACATATCAAATCCAAAATATCAAGATTTCTTTTCATATTATTTAAACTTAAAAAGACCCTTCCTCAAAACGCACTCCCTACCTTATATTATTCCTTCATCCATCCAACATGGGGCAGTTCAAAGAAATGTAAAAATATCTTTTGAAAGTAATTCATAAAAAAATGTCTTCAAATCCTCTTAAACAATGATAACAGGCAAATTATTTTTAATTGAATAACAATTTATTAATAATAAAATAAATGCATTTGTTTTACAATTTACAATGACATAAATAATTGTGAAGCTGAACTATTTATTTTATTTAATTTGGCCCTTATATTAAGCTTTAGGCGTTATTGGGCTAAAAATCACACTTCCCCCCACGTTTAAAGAATTAAATATTTTAAAACTAAATGACTTATACAGATTCACTGTTGTTGTCAGTATGTTCAAAGTTATCAATTAACATCAACAGACATCATTCATTCAAAAAGCGATCACTCCTATCAAATACATCATCATTATAACGCTATAACATTATAACATCATTATAAACTGCGGAAAATGCACTCTCTTTCAAAGGAGCGGATGTATAGAATGCAATTCCCATAAACATTATAAGACAGACTTTATCACTAAATGTATCTTGCAAATTACTAAAGAAGTACAGGCTGTCCCAGAAGTCTGGACTCATAGGGAAAATAGACATTATATTTTTAAAGTGAAACAAACACATTTGTAATGTCAGTTTTACATATTTTAGGAAAGAAAATACCCTGATGGCTCAGTATACCTATCGAGGGAAGGTGAAACTGGTATTGCTACAAATTTCTGGAAGAAGCCAGAGGGAGGCATGTTTGTGAAATAACTGACATGCCTCCCTCTAGCTTTTTTCGGAAACACGTAGCAATACCAGTTCCACCTTCTCTTGAATTGTATACTGAGCCATTAAGGTATTTTCTTTCCTGAAATATGTGAAACGGACATTAGAAATATGTTTGTTTCACTTTAAAAATATAATGTCTATTTTCCCTATGGGTCCAGATTTCTGGGACACCCTGTATATTATTAGGTCCAACTGATGTATAAGTTCACTACTGCCATTATTACCATAGTAATTACGTTTCCATTGGTACTTTCCTGTTATCCCGGACCCCAGACTTTTTGCCGAAAATATCACAACTTAACCTAACCAATTGTCAACTGTATGCCCTTGACAATTGGTTAGGTTAAGTTGTGATATTTTCAGCAAAAAGTCTGGGGTCCGGATAACAGGAAAGTACCTTTCCATTTTATAATTAACTACCTAACATATGCTAATTCCATTAAGTACTTTTAATTTCATAATTTATCCTAAATTATTATTATTTTTTTTAATCTTCATTTATTTTCTATTAAAAATATGTAATTGAATATTTTTCCTAAAATGTGTAAAATAAAACTACTTTTTCAAATTTTTACTTTTTGTTTATTAATTATTATTATTATTATTATTATTATTATTACTTGCCACTTTCACTAATCTTATGTTATAAATAAACTGAATCCCATTATTTTTGCCTAAAAAGCTTCCATGCTTCCAACGTCATATTCAGATTACAATATACTGTGAATATATTAATGAATACCGCACTAATTATCTAAACTGTACAGAAAAATACTGAAAAATATTGTAAAACTTTATGTAACTTTTATTATTTTGCTAAATAAAGTTTTTTGTTTATTTTGTTTTATTTAACTGGTTAAAAATGGATTTATTATTTAAATATTTTATATCATTACAGTAATAGACGCATTTGATTGACTGGACATTCTGTCTACACTCTCATAAACTAATTTAACCTAACCGAAGCCTAACCTAACGTAATCTACGCTAACCTAACCCGGTATTGGCGAACATAACTTAAATTTAACCTAACCTAACTCATTGTAACCCACAATAACTTGTCGATTAAATGCCACGTCGAAAGAGTTACGTTAGTCCACCCTCAATGAGTAGACTTTTTTTTTACAAGTTCGTCGTTCTAGTTCTTTACAAGTTTTGAACACACACAGGAAACTATAATCGATTCAGAAAATTGGGTCGTGAAAGTTTGTTACTTACCGTTAAACATCAGAAGAAACATTAAGGTTCATCGTAGAACTTTTTTGAACCGACTGTACATACGAAAAAGTCATAGCGGTTGAATTGAGAAACCACTTCATTACTCATTAGGGTTCAAATCAAATTAAAACTAAGGAACAAAACAAAAAACGAACAAACGAATGAACGAGAACAAACGAATGAACGAGTCCTAATAAACAAACAAACGAAAACAAATAAACAAACAAAAATGAACGAACGAATAAACGATAACATAAAAACAAACAAAAGAACGAGTGAACAAACAAACGAAAGTAAAGAAACAAAAACGAACGAATGAACGAACAAAAAAATAAACGAACGAACAAACAGCAAACGAACAAACGAACGCATAAACAAAAGGAACAAATACATGAACGAACCGACTAACTAAAAAATAAATAAATAAACGAACATTTTAATAACATTTAAAGATGTTATTATTTAGACTTTTACAATTAAAATAATTAATTAAAATAATTAAAATAAATTAATGTAACATTATTTCCAAAATAAACTCAATTTTGTGTAAGTTTGTGAAAATTTGTATGAATTTTGAGTAAATTTCGTTAAACTTCAGATATATCTTGTAAAATGGAGAGATAAGGGATAATTCTGGAAAGTTTATCACTTCACAATTGAATAAAGAAGCCAAAACTTTGTTTAGTTCAAATCGCATTCATTATATGAGTTTGTAAAAATAACATAAATAATAAAAATAGTAATGAAACTATTTTACATTTTACATTATTTACCTTTGGAAAGCGTTTAAATCTATTTCAATTCGTTTGAATAGCCTTTGCAAACTTCGAATCACATCAACACCACTGAAAGGCTTTTAACCAATTGTGAACGTCGTGATAAGGTTTGAGAGTTCAACCTACTTTGTAACGGTAGAGGTCATGTGACGAAAGGGACGTACAGCTTTATGGGGGATTTGAACTATCTACAAGCCAGAGGCAACGTCCTTGGTTCAGTAGGTAACACTGTTTCCCTATATAAGCGAAGTGGAGAGACACTTTTAATCTTTTAATTTTTAATAGTTAACATAATTTTAAATAATTATATTTTATATTAAATCAGTTTATTACACTCATATTTCGAATAATTGTACTTTTTATTTAATATACTCAATTTCACACATATCAGTTTAATAAGTATTAGTTGGCCTCAACGTTGTGCCATTTTGTAACCCTCCTCATTAATTATTATTATTATTTTTATTATTATTATCATTATTATTATCATCTACGGGTCATTACATCATCTGAACGCAGAGAACGGCCACCCATCCAACTAACGAGGAAACCAAATGTCGTTTAACCTTGTTGATATAACGAGAAGCAGTGTTGCGATGTGGACACGGAATATCCAGTGAACGCCGTGTAAAGGTTTAGTTTTTAAACAATGAATAGCTGAATGCCAAATTTAACTGCCATACTCCATATTTTATATATATATATTATATATATATATATATATATATATATATATATATATATGAAAATTATTTCACGAAAGTAACACGTGAAAAATATTTATGATGAATAAAACCACGAAGGAAAGGAAACACAGATGGTGCTCAAGCGCTTTCGTCTAATGACATCCTCAGGAACACTGAAGTACATAAAGAATTACAGCCTATATATAGGTTACAAAAATATATATATATATATATATATATATATATATATATATATATATACAATAAACGGAGAAACGAAATTAAAGGATTGTGGAAGGGGGCACACAAATTTATAAGAAAAACTATCGATTTTTAGCACAAGATTAAAAGATTTTTTCCAAACAATGTTATAGATAAAAAATATAAAAAATATAAAAATTCCTTCAGAACAGATTTAGATAAGAAAGGTAGAACGCTAAATCTTTGGTAAAATTTGTATGCCACCCTAATAACTTTTATTTTCAATTTTTATATACAAAAAAATAGGGCAGAGTGCTAAAACACGGGCAGATTTCCAGTATAAATTTGTATATATATATTATATATATTTTTTTTTTATAACATTGTTTGGAAACAAATCTTTTAATCTTGTGCTAAAAATCGATAATTGTTCAATTTTTATATACAAAAAGAGCAGAGTGCTAAAACTTGGGCAGATTTCCAGTATAAATTTGTATATATATATATATATATTTATTTTTTTATTTTTTTTTTTATCTATAACATTGTTTGGAAACAAATCTTTTAATCTTGTGCTAAAAATCGATAGTTTTTCTTATAAATTTGTGTGTCCCCTTCCACAATCCTTTAATTTCGTTTCTCCGTTTATTGTATATATATATATTTTTTTTTTTGTAACCTATATATAGGCTGTAATTCTTTATGTACTTCAGTGTTCCTGAGGATGTCATTAGACGAAAGCGCTTGAGCACCATCTGTGTTTCCTTTCCTTCGTGGTTTTATTCATCATATATATATATATATACAGGGTGTCCCATAAGTCCGGCATCATAGGAAAAATAATAAAAAAAAGGCAAAACAAAAGCTTTTATTTACAGAACGTGTCCAATATGTCCACCATTGTTTTCAATACACAAATTCAGATGTGATACCCAGTCAGCAAGCACACGGTGAATGATGTCAGGAGTAATGGTATTACATGCCCCAATAATGCGCTGCCGCAAATGTTCAACACTCCTAATTTTCTCTGCGTATACCAGCGCTTTCAAGTGGCCCCAGAAATAAAAATCTAGTGGCGTGAGATCCGGGCTTCTAGCTGGCCATTCCACAGGCCCTCGACGTCCTATCCAATGACCAGGGAATTGTTGGTACAGGTATTCCCTTACTCGGGTGCTGTAATGTGCAGGAGCGCCGTCTTGCTGGAACCATGTTGGAAAATTTCCTTCTTCGTTCAAGACACTGGGAAATGCTTCTTCCTTGAGCATACGTAGGTAGGTGCCTCCAGTGACATGTTCGTCGAAAAAGATGGGGGCCTATGATGCGATCCTTCCAAATGCCACACCATACCATCACCCGAGATGCACCTTGTTCCTTTGAAGAGGTATACCAGTGAGAGTTGTTTTGAGACCAGTAGCGGGTGTTCTGTCGATTTACCTCACCATTTCCATAAAAAACAGCCTCGTCACTGAACAGAATGGTGGACGGGAAATTGGCATCCTTAGCATAGACATTATGGCCTGTAGAAAGAGAAAAATATGAATTATGGTTTGTAGAAATAGAAAAATATGAATTTCTCCTATGATGCCGGACTTATGGGACACCCTGTATATATATATATATATATATATATATATATACTTTTGTTGAGTTTGAACGACGGTTCAGGATCGACCTGCGGTCGACCTCTCTCTCTCTCTCTCTCTCTCTCTCTCTCTCTTCTCTCTCTTATATATTATATATATATATATATATATATATATATATAGTACTGGTAAAAAGTCTGGAAACACCTATACAATTTATATAATTTCTCCTAATTAGCCAATAGAGTTATTTTAGTAGACTAATGTCTGTTCCTATAAATAGACTATTGTTCTAAATGTACAAAATTTAGTAATTTTGATTATTTAACCTAATCATATTTCGTTATTTTGTTATATTAATCAGGTTTTTATTTTCTATTTTAGGACTAAAACCTGATTAATATAACAAAATAACAAAATATAATTGGGTTAAATAATCTAAATTACTAAATTTTGTACATTTAAAACAATAGTCTGTTTATAGGAACAGACATTAGTCTACTAAAATAACTATTGGTTAATAAGGAGAAATTACATAAATTGTACACGTGTTTCCAAACTTTTTACCAGTAATATATATATATATATATATATATACATATATATATATATATATATATATATTTATTTATTTATTTATTTATATAGTAAGAAATAAAAGAACGAGAAGGTGGTACGTTTATTAGTTAGACGTTTCGGAGATTCAATTTCCATCATCAGTGCTAAAACTGAAAATGAAAATTATATATATATATATATATATATATATATATATTGTGCGCAACGCCTTCATTTATGTGGTGCACACCCTTTTTCGATTGCACTTATTTCGTACGCGCGTGGTTCGTTTATTTCAGGATGACTCTGCCTATCTAATCGGATGGCCTTTCAATTTTATACGCGTAGTTTCCCTTGGCTTACTTGAAGCCCACTTCGAATTTCAAACTTTCAATATTAATTTACCCTCAGCTTACAAGAGAGGCCTATTGCAAGGTAGCATAAAAACGACACACTCCCTCTTATAAAGTTTATTTAATTTCACTCCAATTAAGACATAAATTGAAAGAAATATACGGATGTGCGATTACAAATTTTGTTTAAAAAAATAAAATTCTTAATTTAAAGAAAATGTTTGCAAGTATTTAAGTCTCAAAAACATTTTATACAGAGGGTTTTTTTATTTGCGTGTAACTTTAAAACAACATTAAATTCAAATTTCGTAATCTAAGGAGTTTAAAAATTGGCTTACTTACAAATTTGGGAAATTTACTCTCAACAGATTTTTCCAGGAAAAAAGTCCGTCAAATAAATTAGATTTCTCCTCACAGTAACTGAATCGTCATGCACTAACTTCCCGGGTTTCCACGGAGAACCAACTTCAACACAATATTGACTCTTCCCTGAGGAAACCTAATATGTCGCAAACTTAAAGTTTAACATTTAATTTGAACAAAATCAAATTAAACGAGTTTCACAAAATTCTTTGTCTGTCGACTAACATTAATCAAGCTCTTCCAACTAAGTTCACACAAAACACAGGTAATTCAAATTTTAAGTGCAACGTGAAACAATTTCAAATCACCTTAGAAATTTTCAAACATGTCTCAGATTTTGGAGTTTTCTTACAAGCCACTTTTAACTTTCGGGGACGGAGCTAACAATTAACTTAGAAATCTAAGTTACACCTTAAAATTTCAAGGACTCCGGCTTACAATATTCTGAATGACCTATCAAAAACATTTTCATTACATAAGGTCGTCCCTACGAAAGCTTTCATCCATACATAAGGACAGAAGGAGCTTTTCTTTTTCCTCACTGGGTGTTACAAGAATCATTGTCCTGTGATTGGATATTAACATTCCTTTCCTAAAACAAAGCTCCTCCTTTTCCTTAAAAATCAACTTAAAATAAAGTTATTTCTTCGAAGTCACTTGGTTTCTCAAATTTATGACCAACGTCATGGTCCAATTTAACAAGTGGATTCGAAGTCTGTTTTCCAAAAGTTTAACCACGAAGCGAAGAGAAAACAAACCATTTTACATCTGAACTCGGCCAGCTTGTTTTCCCTTCTCTTTGAAGCTAGGGCCGCTCCTCGACCCTACCATAAATCTTTACCGCGAGGCTGTCCTGGGTTATATTCTTACCGTGAGAATACAAAAGCAAAGGGGGGGGAATGCTGTAGGTGCAACAAGGAAACTTGGAGGTGGCGTTATCCCCCAAGAGAAAGGAGAGAAAGGAGGAGAGGTGTTCACTTGGCTCCTCAGGTTAGGTAAATATGCCGTACAAAGTGACATTTCAATGCAATTTTGAGAATAAATCTAAAAAATGAATATGACAAGAACCAACTTAGGTTCTTATGGTTCAGGGATCCATTTGATTTGAATAAAGGGTCATAACCTATAGATTTAATGTTGTGTTGTTTGGAGCCAATTGCTCACCTAGCCTATTAGCAATGACAATTAGACATCATTTGAACCAGTTTAATAACTCTTTAACAATGAATTTCCTCAAGGAACATTTTTACGTAGACAATCTAATAGGCTCAACAACAACAAAATCTGAATTATCTGAGGTCTATGAACACTCTCAAAACATTATGCAACAAGGTAACTTTGAACTTAGTGCGTGGATTTCAAATGATGAGGAATTAAACAAAAAGATTTTAAAGGATAATAATGGTCTTACTGATCCATCAGACAGAGTTAAAACTTTAGGTATGAACTGTTATTTGGATGCATCTTCTATCAGTCATGATTCAATCTGTACTAAAGGTTTTAAACTTGATGAGGAAGTAAATATTAAAAGACAAATATTATCAGAGGCTTCAAAAAATTTTGACCCCATGGGTCTATTCCTGCCTTCAACAATAAAATCAAAGATTCTCCTCCAAGAAGTTTGGATGACAAATGTTGGGTGGGATGATCCAATAACAAATGGATAGCAAAAATTTTGGAAGAAGTTAGCTGCTGATTTAACAAAAGTGCAGAACATTAAAATTCAAAGGTGCTGTGGGTTTAGGGATAAGCCACAGAGACTTCATGTGTTTGCTGATGCAAGCACACATGCTTATGGGTACTGTGCATACCTTGTAAGTCCTACAGAAAATCATCTAATTTATGCAAAAGGGAAAGTTGCACCCCTCAAACCTACCCGAACCATACCTCAACTGGAACTATTGGCTGCTGCGTTAGCCATTAAAACCAATTCATTGCTTAAGGATGCTTACCATGTTGTGAACATAACTGATATCCACATCTGGCTTGACAGTCAGATTTGTCTTGCCTGGATACGGAATGCTAGCATTAATAGTAAGAATATCTTTGCAAGAAATAGGCTAAAAGAAATAGCTGAAGCTAATGAAAGACTACAAGTAAACTTTCACTATGTTCCAACTAAACAAAATCCAGCAGACTTTCTGACCAGAGGTTTATCCTACAAGTTGTTGAAGTCAAACAAAACTTGGTTCATGGGACCTAAGTGGCTCTGTAATACAGACCAATGGCCTGTGGAACAAGTTAACTTGACATTAAATTTAATCTTTTCAAATGAAAAGGTTGAACCAATCACTAATTATGAACATTATTCTGATTTCAGCAAACTTGTCAGGGTCACAGCTTACTGTTTGAGGTTTGCTCACAACTGTTTAACTACAATAAACAAACAGCTAAATAAAAACAATCATAATTATACAGAAGTTGCAACCAAGTACTGGATAGCGCATGCACGACAAAAGGAGTACAATAAAGAGTTAGAATTCTTGACTAATGGGAAACAAACAAAAGAACCTGTACCATCAGTAGTTGTGGATCTAAATTTGTTCAGAGATGAGGAATGCCATCTAAGTGTAAAGGGAGATTAGACAAATCAAAACTGTCTTACAAAAGCAAACATCCAATCCTTTTACCTAGATTTAGCTATTTGACAACATTAATCATCAGACAAACACACACAATGATGTACATCATATGGGGTACCACAGACACTAACTACATTAAGAAAAACTTATTGGATACCCAAGGGAAGGATCACTGTTAAAACAGTCCTGAGTGAGTGTATCACATGTAGGCGTATTCATGCTAGGCCCTATAGGATACCAAATCCTCCTGCTTTGCCAGAGGAGAGAGTTACTCTCAACAGACCCTTTGAGACTGTAGGCATTGACTATACAGGAGCATTGACTGTGGGGTTGGTTGACACTGAAAAAAAATGTACATTGTACTGTTTACATGTGCTGCCTCACGAGCTGTTTATCTGGATGTTGTGGAGGACCTTACAGCAGAGTCTTTTGTTGCTGTCTTTAAGAGATTCTGTGCACGACATTCAGTACCCAAGACAGTTTGGACTGACAATGCTACATATTTCAAGGCTGGTGAACAAGTCATCCACGATTTGTTAAGCAATGAATTCACACAATTATATATACAAAATTCAAACATAAAGTGGAAGTATATTCCGGTTGCCTCTCCTTGGTATGGTTCTATCTGGGAGAGGAATATACAAGCAGTAAAGAATGCTTGAAGAAAGCAAATGGTAAAAAACAGATACACTTGTTTGAGTTGCTCACTCTCCTGGCTGAGATTGAGAACATCATTAACAATAGACCACTCACTTATGTAAGTGACAACATTAATGACCCGGAACCATTAACTCCAAATCATTTGATTCGGGGAGAACAAGTTAGTCTCCTGCCGGACTACTATATAGACTCTTCAGAAGACCCAAACTGGACTCAACGACATGATGAGCTCCAGACTAAGTTACAACATTTAACTAGAGTTAAAGCTCATTTCATTAAACAGCGGAAAACTGAGTACTTGATGGGTCTAAGGGAGAGACATAACAAATGACTAAGAAGGATTGGCTGACACAATTAAGGTAGGGGACCTTGTTCTCATACATGACAGTACTCCAAGACAATACTGGCCTCTGGCTAGAGTTTTAGAACTCAGACCAGGGGCAGACGGGGTAACAAGAGTGGTCAAATTAAGGACTTCAACGGGTGACACAACAAGAGACATTTCTCTTTTGTACCCCTTAGAGCCTGGACCCAAAACAATGGACTTTGGAGAACCTTCTCCACCGCCAGTAACAACTGGAGACACTGAACTTCCAGTAACTATTCCTTTGACAGTAGGAGTGGTAACGCATCCTACTACAACATTGACAGACACATGACCTCAGCGACAAACAGCATTAAAGGCGCGACTAGTTTTACACAAAAAATAGATGCTGGGGAATTGTAATTTTATCTTCTAACTTTCACTTTTCCTTTTCTTATGGTAAAGACCATAGACAGTTTCATCTTATGGATGTATATTTTTCTTCTAATTAAATGCTACATCTTCTCCATGAGATGGTGAGGATAGTCACTGTTAATCAGATTAACAGGCATTTACAGTCAAATAGTTAGCTAGTCTATACTCAGACATAAAAATTGGTGACATTGACACCAAAATTTTTATCTCCCGGGGCCCCCAGTATATGGAAAACTGATGTGTGGGTAGTTGGGATGTAACGAAAATGGTTCACTGAGTAGGTAGGTAGTTAATCGAACAATTATTAAATTCCTTTTATGTCAATAACTGGGTGGATGAAACCAATTGGTTGCTCACCAGAGTTATTCTCCACACTAGTATTTATATACTGTGTGACAAGAGCGTGCTCGGTAATAGATATACATTACCGATCAACCAACCAAAAAAACCAAGAGGTCGCTGGTGGAAAAAGCCCAGCGAAAAGGTGGACAAGGGAACGAAAACGAGGAACGGGGCTACAAGACGGAACGAGGGAAGGGGGAAGAACAAACAACGGAAAAAAGATCCCCACCAGCAAGTACGCTCTCAACAATTAAACAAAAGGGGAAAAGGGTCTCTAATAACTAGTAGTAAGTGACTAATTGTGTTTTTAACCCAGTTAGAAGTAAACGCAGTAAATTAAGCTGGGTCAGACAAATTAGGCCTACATTGTGGCCTAAGACCTAGCATCAACTCATAGCGTAACAAAGGTGAAGGTAGATTGCCCTAACCTAATTTGGTGAGGAATCCTACTGTGGACCTCAATTTATCTGCCCGCTCTGGACCATTTCCGGAATCTCTAGGCTGACCCCTACAAGGCTAGACTTAATCTACTCTATAGTTAGACTGTGGATATAAGGGGTGGGTTAATTGTGGACCAATTGATACAGAGCATTTTTCACATAAGGTTTAAAATGAATGGTGAAGTAATTGAGGAAGTACAAGAGTTTAAGTAATTGGGTCAAACTATTACCAGCTCCTTGAGTGATGACTCGGATATAGAAAACAGTCTCGAAGCCTGTATGCTAAAGCGAATATGACCATAAGGAGCTTTCGTTTCTGTACAAGTGAAGCTAACGACACACTCTTTCGTACTTTCTGCAGTAATATATACGGTCTGCAACTCTGGGTGAATTATAAAAAAGGTTCTGGCAGTACCTTAAATTTGCTGTACAACAGTTCTTTTAGACTCTTACATAAATTACCCCCGAGATGCTCAGCTTCGCAAATGTTTGCTACCCGCAATGTCCCGAGCTTCCCGGAGGTAACAAGACGTGCTCAACACATTCTAATGCAAAGAATTAAAAAATCAACCAACCCGATCATCCAAGCTATCCATGAGTCCTGCCATTTATCCTCTAAGGCCTAAGCTATGGACTTCTTGGTACGAAAACGTCTGTCTGTCTGTAGTTCCACTTAACTTCGACAGTGCAGTATTATTTCTAATCAATTGTATATATTTCTACCCTTAGTGTATGAACTGTCATTGTATTAATAATATCTGCCATATGGCCTATAGCCTGCCAATAAACCTTTTCATTTTCATATAGCAAAATTGGGGTAGAGTTACCAGATGCTCTTATTACGAAATGTATTTAAATCAATATATTTAATTTAAATACTCTTAACACGTGTACATATATATGTAATAATAACAATAAGTCAATATTTAAATTTAACACATTGTGGTTTGTCAAGACCATAGTTCTGGAACGTTCTACGGTCACAATGACTGAAAGGACAGTGAAGCATGCTGATAATGACATGAAATCATCATAAGATCTAATACTTTTTGTCTAAGTATATACAATTTGCAAACTCCTCTAAAGTGTATAATTATAATCAGTCGTGTGATAGAATAAATCTTCAAACTACTTTTGCCGTGTGTATATATATATATATATATATATATATATATATATATATATCTACATATACACACAAACTCAGATAGCTGGTGAGGGAAGCTATATTTATGGGATCTCTTTGCGAGAGACCCGTTGCCCACGTCGGGCTAGCATCATGAAAAAAAAACTATGGTATTTGTCATTTACCATTACTTATTCGGACTATAGTGGATTTAATTTTCCCAGAAGAGTTCCTTGTTCCATGCACAGTCTGTGTTTAACATATATATACAGTGCCCGCGAAAAGTATCCGATCACTCAAGAAAATACAATATTTTCCCTTGATATTCAGAGACACGTAATTCACTTTCTATTTGTTCTAGCGACATCTGGTAACTTTGAGGTTGCTCTCGCTGATATGAGAGCTATCCAACGCATTCTCAAATTAGTGTTCTGGTAGCCTTCGTTGCGGGTGGCTGTGTCTCAAATTTGTCAGATTTCACTGTTTGTGTAAATTTCTTGATATTTTTTTTTTTTTACAGAAAGTGGTGTAAATAAAATTTATATATAATGGTGCTAAAAAACAACTTAAGAGTGATTGTCGAGGTGCTATTGTTGCTTTGCATGCATGTGGGAAATCACAGAGACAGATAGCTAAGGAATTAAACATATCCCAAAGTACCGTTAATTTATGGGTTTCACGGGCTAAGAACAATGGTGGCCTAACCACGCCAGTCCCTAAAAAACGATCTGGCAGACCGAGAAAAACAAATTCGCGAACAGACAAACTTATGAAACATTTAGTATTGAAAAACCCAACAATAACTGCGAAAGAAATAAAATTTAATATGAATAATTTGTTATCTGGTGTTTCTGAACGAACTATCCAGGAGCGGCTCCAAAAAGAACTCGGATTACCATCTCGCCATGCTGCTAAGAAACCGTTCATTAATGAAAAATGCGTAAAAAACGTGTCGCATTTTGTAAAAAATACATTCATTGGACTGTTGATGACTGGAAGAAGGTTTTATTTAGCGATGAGTCGACATTTTTGACATTCAGAAGTTGTCCAAAAAAGGTTCGCCGGCCTATTGGCTCAAATAGGATGGACCCTAAATACACCCTAAAGACAATGAAACACCCTCCAAGTGTGATGGTTTGGGGTTGTTTCGGTTACTATGGGCGTGGAAACTTATATTTTCTTCCGAAGAACACAACTATGAATGGTGCACGGTATTTAGCAATGCTACAGGATAAACTTCCAATGGCAATGGCAATCCAAAGGACAAAAACATACATGCATGATGGTGCACCATGTCACAGGGCCAAAATAGTGACAAAATGGATTACTGACAATAAATTTGATATTTTGGATTGGCCTGGTAATAGTCCAGATCTCAATCCGATAGAAAATCTGTGGCTAATAATAAAAAATAAGGTTGAATGCCACGACACTGGCTCAGTCGAAAATTACAAGAGGCCATCAAAAAGGTATGGTGCAAGGAAATATCAGTGGAAGTTTGTCAAAACTTGATTAAATCCATGCCAAAACGTCTAGAACAAGTCATCCAAACCAAAGGACAGATGACAAAATACTAATATAAGGTTAGTATACATTTAAACATTGTTTTTTATGTAAAAAATGCAAATTTCAAGGGTGATCGGATACTTTTCGCGGGCACTGTATATATATATATATATATATATATAATCTTGTTTCATGATTATGCAAAGAAACTAGGCTGTGGCGGGGTTATCTAGCTATGTTGCTCGACATAATACTTAAATACTATTTAAATTCGGTTGTGATGTCCGTTACAATAAGGAAAACAATAAGAGAGAACTTTATAAATTTTAGACAATGAGGAAACCTGTAAACTGTGGAGAGACTTGCTTGGTACTATATACGATGCAGGCAGGAAGGAGGGGCCAATCGCGAATCTCCGAAACTAATGAAATTACACCTTTTTTGAAAAGACTGTGTAGTGTGTAAGATGCATGCGTGTGTAGTAAGGGATATAATGAGAAGCACGTGTTTGAGAGTATGCTGGACTGCTTACACGGTAGACGTGACATGTAAAAAGGCCAGATGAAGAGGACAGTGATGGGAGAAACAGGGTTCAGACACTTCCTGCCTTCTGCTGGAATGCCACATACAAACTCCTTATATATATATATATATATATATATATATATATATATATATATATATATACTGTATATATATATATATATTTATTTATTTATTTATTTAAATTCGACTCTTGTAAATATGCATAGCGGGTTATTATGAGTCAGAAGTTATAATGAGATCGATGTACAGTTCCCTCGAATGATCTGTTAAATAATTTTAAATTAAATATTAGGGCTCGCTTACGCCATTGCAGAATCGAATATCGCGTGATGATACAACTTTCAGTTTTACGTTTTTAATACAAGTGAAAAGCGTATGGTGCGTTCTATGAGTACATTATTATGATTGAAAGTATTTTTGTGGCCATTTGTACAGATAATGATGTTTTTATACGAGATCTGATATCATAAAGTATTAAATTATAAGATTTTAAACGTTGTATAACGGTAGGCTTCAGTTCTGTAAAGACATGATTGGTACAGCTAATGACAAAAACAATAAGCATGAACATTCTGTGTGATTGATGTAAACAGTGGCCTGACTGGTGTGAAAACAAATACGTTTATTATGAGAATTATGAGGAATTGTGAACAGCCGTTAAATTAGAGAAATGATAATTAAAGTAATGTGAATAGTCCTAACTACAACTACAAGTAGAAAGGTTCTTAATGAAAAATCTCTCAACTTTCAGTACCTATTTCCCGCTGCATCTATTTAAAAATGACAACCCACACAAATTCGATATCCCGTTTTCTTTAATTGCATCTAATAAGAAAATTTTTACCCGAACCTACTTATTTGGATGTTATATATATATATATATATATATATATATATATATATATATGATAATAATAATAATAATAATACAAGATTAGTTGCAGCTAATAGTCGTTAAAAGAAAGTTAAACTTACCTACTCTCAAAACAGTTACTGTGCGAAAAATATAGCAAGATTGGGTAGAGTTGTCAGATGCTTTTATTACGAAGGGAATTGAAGTCAATATATTTAATTTAAATACTCTTAATACGTGTACATATATATGTAATAATAACAATAAATTAATATTAGTAATAATATTTAAGTGGATGTTTAGAGGAGGATAACAGAATTGCTGCTTCAGTTTCAAAGCCGCGTTAGGCAACTTGGTTCTTTTTAACACATGCAATTTTATAACGAAATTTGATGAACGGTAAAATTATTAATTCATATACCAGAAGATGGCATGTGAAAGTGAATGTGATGGAATATATCGATGTAAATAACAGAAACTACATACTTAAAAGTAAATAAACAAATATGCATGTACTATAAGTATATATTGTATTTGAAGGTCATCTCGTTTGAAAATAAGCCAGTTTCCCTTAAAAAAGAGAGAAATTAATTTATTTAAATTAAAAATAATAAATATTAGTTTATTTTTCATAATACAGATCTTAAACAAAGAACTTGTTTTCGATTTAAAATATGTTCAATCTGATTTTCATTTATGTATTGTTCGCAATTTGTTAACAGACGAAAATTGGGTGTTAATGCGCAATCTCGTTAGGCCTATTAAAACCTTTCAGATATTCGTTTTCATTTCTACTGTCTGGTGGAATTTGCCTGAACAGAAAGTACTCGAATGTATGTATGTTTTTTCATGTTTGTTCTTGTTTGCCTCATGAAAGAACTTTTTTCAAGAAGGAAGGCGAGGCTCAATCCTTTCTTAATTTATTTTTTTTTCCCCCTTTTTTTCCCCTTTTTTTTTTTTTTTTTTTTTTTTTAAGGACCATGAAGAACCATGAAGGACACCTCATAAAGGAGGGACCGCCATGAAGGACGGTGAGGGGGGGGAATTTTCAAATTGATCCATTTCTGTCTCACATTTTGCGGCTATACTACTCCCGTTCACCCATAAACGTCGGCGAACTTCTTTCCATTGTGTGTCCAAATGTCGTTTCCTCAGAACCCCTTATTGCCTGTGGGAAATTTGGGATATAAGATGAAGGGTGTTGTTCTCCTGATGAACCTGGTCTCCACCCAACCCTTTCACTCGTCGAAAGTTCTTCTGTAACGGGAGGAACTAGAGAGATTCTCCTGGGACGAACCCCCGACCTGCGGTTGTCCCAATACTCCAGCTGCGGAGTAGTCATTGCAAGGTCTTCCGGTTTTGACCCTCTTCGGTTTATTTCTTCCTCTAATTCTGTGCATTCCTTTAGTAACCGATTGATGTTGGAAAAATTTATCCTTCCTAAATTTTCCAAACTTTCTGTATTCATTTCGTTTAAGTTCGTTGGTTCGGAATCACTAATGTCACTTGCACTGTCTTCCCCGTTCCTTCTAACCACGCTCTTTACCGACACCGCGTAACTTATTTGTTTATTTATTTCCTTTAAAACGTTTACCACTGTTAGCGACACTGCACTGTTCCCAATATTTTCTACGTTAGTGCTTTTCTCTGTCACGCAAATTTATTTTAACAAAAAGTCACACTCGTGCCACTAATACCTTGCAATAGGATCCCACTTGTGACACCATTTATGTTGTGCGCACCCCCTTCATTTATGTGGCACGCACCTTTTTCCGATTGCACTTTTTCGTACGCGCGTGGTTCGTTTATTTCAGGATGACTCTGCCTATCCATTCGGATGGCCTTTCAATTTTATACGCGTAGTTTCCCTCGGCTTACTTGAAGCCCACTTTGAATTTCAAACTTTCAATGTTAATTTACCATCAGCTTACAAGAGAGGCCTATTGCAAGGTAGCATAGAAACGACACACTCCCTCTTTTAAAGTTTATTTAATTTCACTCCAATTAAGACATAAATGAAAGAAATATATGGATGTGCGATTACAAATTTTGTTTAAAAAATAAAATTCTTAATTTAAAGAAAATGTTTGCAAGTATTTAAGTCTCAAAAGACATTTATACAGAGGGTTTTTTTTATTTGTGTGTAACTTTAGAAACCACTAAATTCAAATTTCGTAATCTAAGTAGTAGTTTACAAAAAGGGTTTACTTACAAAAATTTGGGAAATTTACTCTCAACAGTTCTGCGCGAGTTCCGCAGATTTTCCCAGGAAAAAAGTCCGTCAAATAAATTAGATTTCTTCTCACAATAACTGAATGGTCATGCACTAACTTCCCGGGTTTCCACGGGAGCCAACTTCAACACAAGATATTGACTCTTCCCTAAGGAAACCTAATATGTCGCAAACTTACAATTTAACATTTAATTTTAAAAAAATTAAATTAAACGAAATTTCACAAAATTCTTTGTCTGTCGGCTAACATTAATTAAGCTCTTCCAACTAAGTTCGCACAAAACAAAAGCAATTCAAATTTTAAGTACAACGTGAAACAGTTTTAACTCAACTTAGAAATTTTCAATCACGCCACAGAGCCAAAAGATTCATTCTTTACAAGCCACTTTATTTTTACAGGGTCGAACTACAACTGACTTATAACTCTAAGTTACACCTCAGGATTACAAGAACTCCTCCCTTTAGTGTCTAAAGGGCCTATTAAAACCATTTTCATTACATGACATCATTCGTACAAAAATTACTGATCTTCTATTGGCTCTAATCTCAACTTCGTTAAATTCTACGCTCCGCCTTTCTTAAAGAAATTTTCAAATTAAAATTTGAAAATTTGAAAATTTAAATTAAAAATTTTAAAATTTAAAACAAAAATTTTAAATTTTCGCTCGAGGGTTTTCCTCAGACGAAACCAAGAATAAACAAACCGAAACTTTACAAGGTTCAAAATGAAACGGACCCTTGTTAAGCTATATTTTCCCTTTGAACTCGACCATAAATCTACCCGAGACTGTCAAACAATAAGTTCTCTTCTCTGATTACGCACTCAGCCTTCGGCTATACTCAGGGTACCGGCATCTTAACTTTGGTCGGTGTTCATTTTAAAAGATTTAAATTTTCACGCAAAATTAATGCCGTCACAACAATATATATATATATATATATATATATATATATATATATTCCTCCATCTCTTCCTCTCTCTGACATTATTATGTCTGAAATTAGAATCTCCTCCAAACATGTTCTTTCTGCCCTATCTGGACTCAACTCCAGGAAGGCGTACAGTCCTGATAGCGTTCCTCCTGTTGTTCTCAAGAATTGTGCTTCTGTGCTGACACCTTCTCGGGCAAACTCTTCCTCTCTAATTTCCTTTCTGGTCAATCTACAGCTGTGGCTATAGATAGCCACTGTTCTTCTCTAAAACTACTAATAGTGGTGTTCCTCAGGGTTCTGTCCTGTCACCCACTCTTTTCCTTTTATTTATCAATGATCTATTAAGCCGCACTTCCTGTCCTATCCACTCCTCTGCCGATGATTCCACTCTTCATTTCTCCTCCCGTTTCACAAAGCGTCCCTCTCGACAGTTACTTCATGATTCGCGTAGAACGACTATAATACACCTGACCTCTGATCTTTCTGCTATCTCTGATTGGGACAGAGAAAACTTTGTGGTTTTTAATGCCTCAGAAACTTAGTTTCTCCCTCTGTCTACTCGTCACAATCTTTCACACGACTATCCCGTTACCTTCAACAATACACAATTCAATCCTTCATCTTCTCTTAACATTCTTGGCGTTTCCTTTTCTCGTGATCTTTCCTGGAAAGGTCACATATACTCTCTTTCGAAAATAGCTTGTAAGAGGTTAGGTGTGGTTTCTTCACCGCCACTCAGTTGCTGTCTCTGTACAGGGGTCTTGTCCGCCCCTGTATGCAGAACGCTTCTCATGTGTGGGATGGTTAACCCACACATGTACTTGACCTGGTGGAATCAAAGGCTTTTCGTCTCATCACTTCCCCGCCTCTTACTGACTGTTTTCAATCCCTTCTCTTCGTCGCAATGTTGCCTCACTCTCTCTTTACTATTGCTATTATAACGGACATTGCTCTTCTAAACTCTCTAACTGTATGCCTCCTCCTTCATCTCTTTCGCTCCGAGTGTGACATATAAACTACGTCCAATTTGCGCTCAGATCCGGGTGTGGTAAATAAACTAACTCCTAATCTTTTCTGAACTCCGGGTGTAGTTAATAAACTAAGGGTATATCCCTCTCTTTCCACCCTCTGGGGTTGAAAATGGGGGGATATATGTATTATAATTCGAATTCAATAATTTGAATTCATATAATTCGCTTCAAAGCTATGCCCGTAGTGAAAGGGTTAAGGAGAGCACGCAGCACCAGACTTTCGATACATTTCCACTCCTTTTCTGCCCAACTCTTTAACGCAAGGATTAATCGATATTTTCAATCTCTTATCTTTTCAACCGGTCAACTCTAAAACAATCTTCCTCAGTCCACCCTTCCCCCTGTCTCTGACATCAAATCTTTCAAACCCAGAGTATCCAGACATCTCGAAAGCCCTTGACCTTGATTTTGGTTCTCTGCTTTTTCTATACGGGGGAGAGGTGGGGGAAGCGTTTTTGCGGGCATTCGCCCTTAGCTCCCTCCTTCTGCATAAAAGAAATATATCCATGTATGCGTGTGTGTTTTTCAATTGTCGAGGGAATAAATCCTCAATCCCGTCCTTTCAGTGACGGAAGATCATTTTCTGACTTTCTTATTTATTTATTTATTTATTCTTATTTATTTTTATTTTTTTTGATTCTTGGAAGAGAAAGACGCAAAAGAATGAAAATATTTTTTTGATTTCTTCGGCGTAGTTTAGAATCACGAAAGAAATTTATTTTACTTATCTTGCTATCTATTGCGGCTTCCGGCAAATATGGTGAATAAGTTGTGTCTCATAAAACTTTCTAGTATGTATATATATGTATATATACAGGACCTATCAGAGGGGGGAGGCTAGGAGGGCCATTTGGTCTGGGCCTCAAGCTTAAGGGGGGCCTCAAATTTAGAAACTTTCAGGTTTGAATATAATGTTTTGAAAGTAATAATTGGGTTTAGCTATGGTCCTCAAAAGCTGGAAGTGGCCCGGGCATTTCTGGTTATATATATAACGTAAAGAACGACGCTTGTATAGGAGAATATTCCGCGCAAGATGAGAGAGAGAGAACGAAACAAATGAAAAAATACATAGAGAGAGAGAGAGAGAGAGAGAGAGAGAGAGAGAGAGAGATATTTTAATAAGCTATATTTCATGACGTAGAAGAGATGAAATAATGTTGTATGTTTTAAAATCAAGTACACAATAACTTAAGTTTTAATGATTTTCACGCGCATGAGCGACAGTAAGACTCACTCACACTGGACTCTGACGCAAAATGATAAATGTCATGACGATCGTACAAACGAAAATACAGTGCGTGTTGTAGTTAAATGAATTTAAGTCACCGTTCAACGTAATTTCTGTGTGTATGTATGTGTGTGTGTGTGGGGGGGAACGGAACCTCCAGCTGATAAAACAACACCAAATCGGCATAAACAGTTCAAGGCAAGTGGGAGTATCTTGCCAGAAAAATCATCAAATAGATGAAGAACGTCAGATGGAGAGGTTGAATGCTTTAATTAAGACAGTATTATTTTTGCGTATCCCCAAAATGCTGATTCTACAATATAACCGCAAAATGGTGATTTCTAATCAACAGTCACAAAGTTACGCGTAAACTCCTTCGTTTACACGATTATAAACTCAAACTTACGCAAGACTACCGATCAACCGAAGCGTTTGGACTATGATGCTTGCGTGTTGCAAAACTTAGATAAAAACCAGAATTTTCTGAGACGCATTCCTTTCAATGATAAGGCAACGTTAAACTCAAGCAAGGGTGAAGGTAAATCGTCACAACTGTAGAGTTTTGGGCTCAGAACATCTGGATATGCTTGAAAACTTTGTCATCCCTCAAGGTGAAAAACAAATGGGCATAATCCTCCAACAAGATGGAACACCACCATATTACGAAAAATTCCGTGACCGCCATGGACCGGACGAACAGAACCAATTGTTTGGCGCCCAAAATCGCCGAATCCGACACCACTCGAAATTGAGCCGGGTGTGAGTTGAAATCGAGTATTGATTACGTGTTTGCAGAGCCACCAGCGGGAAACATATAGAAATTTATTAATAAAACTAGCATAAAACCTAAAGTATGGTGCTTTATTTTAAAATATACCGCATTATTTTATCTCTCCTTTATCATCATAAAATATAACTTGTTAAAATTATGGAAAACATTTTACCAGTGCTGGATTTACTAATCACGAGAGAATAATATCACTTTTCCCCAAATGTATTCAGAAAAGGTACTTTTACGGGACTGGGTATGGTTTTCTTTAGCATTTGTGCCCTTTCGAATTTAAAATGAATTCAATACGGACTGTACAGTACTGTAGTATACCGCACTTATCACTTAAGTTCTACGTTCTACAAACCTTAGTTTTCATAACAAAATCAAATTTTTGAAATCTTATTTTAATAATAATAATGAATTCCCTAAGGGCTTATTATTAGATTCAATTGTCTCTAAAACTCTTAATTGAGGTTATCGTCCAAAAAACTCCTATTATTATCGTCCCTATAGAAAAAATTTATCAAAGTCCCACCTTCAAATTTTACATTCTCCACGAATGAAAAACCTTTCAAAAACTTCAGCCGAGGTCTCTTAATGGAAGAATTTGATCTGTTGTTCCACGAATCCTTTAACTTCCTTTAAATCCAAGGATCCAATTTCACTTTTGAGGAAGTTTGAACTAATTTATGAATTTACTTGTCCTTCTTGTAAAAATGGAATTACAGGGTGTTTCAAAAGTCCCGAAAACACAGGAATATTTATTTTTAAATTATAATAGCATATATATATATATATATATATATATATATATATATATATATATATGATGAATAAAACCACGAAGGAAAAAGAAACACAAAGGGTGCTCAAGCGCTTTCGTCTAATGACATCCTCAGGAACACTGGATGAGGATGTCATTAGACGAAAGCGCTTGAGCACCCCTTTGTGTTTCTTTTTCCTTCGTGGTTTATTCATCATAAATACTTTTCACGTGTCACTTTCGTGAAATAATTTTTCATATATATATATATATATATATAGATAGATAGATAGATAGACATTAAAATTATTTCCTACGATTCCAGATTTTTTAAACACCCTGTACAACGGCTGTACGTCCAGACTTCTTAAAATAAGTATTGATTCACAGAGAGGCGTTAGCTATAAGACGGGAGCACCTCTTATTACAAATTTAGAATCATCAGTTCCACGTAGCCACGCTAATAGATGTAAATACAACTTGGAGCATAAAGATTTTAAAATGCTTCCTTCAATTAATCACAAATAAATAATAAATGTTGGATGGGCGACCGACCTTCGCGTTTCAGGTGATGGGATCACCTGAAGATCAGGGCACCCAGCCATTTTTAGTTAGCTTTATAAGGCTAATTAACGAAAATATAACGACCTAACCTAACTAGTCGTCAAGGGCGTACAATTGACCTAACGATTAGTTAGGTTAGGTCGTGATATTTTCGTTAGTTAGCCTTATAATGCTAACTAAAGAAGGCTGGGGGCCCTGATCTTCGGGTGATCCAGTTGATGTAGCGATTCTTAGATAGTTCGGACCCGACTTAAAACTGTAGGTCCTCTTCACATGACCACATTTAACCTTTACAAAGGAGGTTAAAAAACCTCGAAACATCATTAATATTATTTCACCAAGTCGTATATGACGTCTCTGATGATATCATTTTGCTTCATTTTAAAAATATTTTATGTATTATCAAATACATAAAAATACATAAAAATACATAAAAATACATAAAAATACATAAAATTCTTTGTCTGAAAATACATCTAGTTTTCAAATCAAATAATTAAGTTATGTTATAATAAAAATGAGGTATAATTAGATACAATAATTAATTGAAACGTCGCCTGAAGAATTATTTCTCATACTAAAGGAGCGTATGCGCCAAATGACCAAATTTTAGATAATTCGGCGTCTAATAATAAATACGTTCATTGTGAATAAATACGTTCATTATTATTCTAAAAAATCAACAATAAAATTTTATAATTATTTTAAAAATAATTTTTCCATATTTGATTCAAACCAATCCATTTATTATTAAAATGATTCAAATATGAAATAATCTTATATCGGTTACTTCAACATTCAAAGTAAAATTTATTTGGATAAAATACATCCAAAGACGGAGAAATACTGTATTTCGCAACCAAATTTCGTAATTATCAAAGTGATACAACATATCTGAAACCAAAACGTCAGGAAAATCAAAACAAACAGGATTAAATATAATCCACTTGTTTTCGCGTTTCATTATTTTGCTTGTACAGCTTCTGTCGTAAGTGTAGGACGTGGGATCCTGTCAGAGTTCGAAAATATTCTTTTAACTTCCAAATATAAAATCCGTGTTATTGTCAAAGAAATATATGTGCCCACGTCGGGCTAACATCATGAAAAAGAAAAAAAACAGAAGAGTTCCTTGTTCCATGCACCGTCTGTGTGTATCATATATATATATAGAGAGAGAGAGAGAGAGAGAGAGAGAGAGAGAGAGAGCAACAAGCTTGACCTTCGTGAAATGAGGAATCAACGCACCGAACATTTAAAAGGTTGAAAGTTGTATACACACACACACACATATATATATATATATATATATATATATATATATATATATATATATATATAGAGAGAGAGAGAGAGAGAGAGAGAGAGAGAGAGAGAGAGAGAGAGAGAGAGAGAGGGAGGGAGGGAGGGAGGGAGGAGGGAGGGTTGACAAAAGTTAATAGACACCTTTGGTTTCTCCCTAAGTTTTTTATTTGAAAATAAAAGTCGATAAATAATAACAAATTTATACATAAAACTGACATACGTTCTGGCATTCCATTGTCATCCTATTTGTTCGTGAGATATTGCGACCCATTCTTCTTTTATGGCCTTGATGAGGATTTCCTTGAATTTAGGTTTTGGTTGAGGCTTCCTTAATGACCTACCTAGAGTGTACCACGCATGTTCTATCAGATTCACATCCAGGGATTGAGATTGACCTGGCCATGGAAGACGATCAATTCCATGGGTATCATATCACCTCTGTGTATGAGCTGAAACACCATGAATACACTTTGATGTGAAGATACATTTTCAATGGAATAAATGGATAGAACAGTGCCATCTCCAGAATCTTTACAGATAAAGCTGAATTATCTGTTCTTCTGCAGATTATCAGCTTTGTTCGTCGAGTTTATATATATATATATATATATATATATATATATATACAGGGTGGGCGGAAAGTAGCTCCCTATTTTGGATTGGTAATAAAATACGTATATTATCCATTTATTTCAGAAAAAATAATATGAAAAGGTAGGCATACATGGTAGGTTTTCTCTAAAATTCAATGTGGGCTCCAACTCTTTCCAACAGCTTCTGGAGCCGCCCAGGAATGGCGTCCACTGACTTTAGCAGGAACTCCGGCGGGATGGAGGACATGACTTCCCGAATTCGGTCCTCCAGTTCTTCCAATGTCCTCGGTTTGGTGGGGTAGACTTCTTCCTTTACCCACCCCAAAGAAGAAGTCGCACGGTTACCGCTGAAAAACGGCAGAATCGGTTCAGTGTAACGGTGTGGTGTGGTATGACCTCAGATCAGGTTGTGGGCCCGTTCCTTCTGCGCAACACCATGAATGCTGAGCGGTACCTTGCTATGTTGCGAAACGAGGTCTGGCCGGTTGTCAGCACATGGGAGAACATCGACGATCTGATATTTATGCAAGATGGCGCCCCTCCGCACTTCGCTCTTGTTGTCCGTGAGTGGCTGGATGCCCACTTCCCTGGGCGTTGGATGGGTCGTCGTGGTCCACATCAATGGCCGGCCAGGAGCCCCAACTTGACACCGTGCGACTTCTTTCTTTGGGGGGGGTAAAGGAAGAAGTCTACCGCACCAAACCGAGGACATTGGAAGAACTGGAGGACCGAATTCGGGAAGTCATGTCCTCCATCCCGCCGGAGTTCCTGCTAAAGTCAGTGGACGACATTCCTGGCGGCTCCAGAAGCTGGTGGAAAGAGTTGCAGCCCACATTGAATTTTAGAGAAAACCTACCATGTATGCCTACCTTTTCATATTATTTCTTCTGAAATAAATGGATAACATACGTATTTTTTTACTAATCCAAAATAGGGAGCTACTTTCCGCCCACCCTGTATATATATATATATATATATATATATATATATATATATATATATATATATATACTGTGTATATATATATATATATATTATATATATATATATATATATATATATATATATATATATATATATATATATATATATATATATATATATATATGTTGTATATATTTTTATAGTTCTTTATATATCATCTAGGCATCATTTTGTTTTCCAATTTATATTTACTTGTACTTTTTTATTCGTTTGTGACCATAGTATGCATGATTCAGACAATAACTAAAAAACCTTTGGTAATTTTTTCCCTTATAAATTTGTGTGCCTCTCTTAAAATTTATTTTTCAATTTATTATTATTATTATTATTATTATTTTTGTTTTGTTTATTTCTTTATTTCTTTGTGACATATATATCAATTTGGCATCATCTATTAAATTGATTGTAAACTTTCCTTTTGAGCTTGAATTTGTAGACTCTACTTATAATTTTTGTTTTTTTATCTGTTGGTTTATTTCTTTATGGTTATTTAGGCTGTGACGTACAGTATATATCACTAAGGCATTATTTTGTAATTTTTTTTCCCATTTATATTTATAATTATTTTTATTTCTTTATTCTTTTGTGACCTGTTTCATAAACAAGCCATTTGAATTTATGTTGAATTTCGGCCAAAGTGCTAAAAGTGTCATTTTTCCATACAAATGTGTTTGCTCCTCCCACAATTTTTTCTATACTTACTATCTATATATATATATATGTGTGTTTATTTTTGTAACCTATATATTGCCTTGAACTCTCCTTTCACTCCAGTGTTCCTGAGGATGTCATTAGACGAAAGCGCTTGAGCACCACTTTGTGTTTCTTTTCCCTTCGTGGTTTTATTCATCATATATATATATATATATATATATATATATATATATATATATACTGTACCTTGGTTAACCTTGGCTTTGCTTCCCCCCATACTGTTCATTCTGACGAAGGTCAAGCTTGTCACCACCTTAAACGTACAGTTTAACATGGAATCCGAACCACACCCAACCACGGGCGGTCAAAAATTACAAAGTCCTTGCCCGGACTCGATCTCACGATTTCCCGATCAGCAGCCCAGCGTCTTAACCACTAGGTTACCCAGGGTACCCATTTATCTTCTAACCAATTTTTATATGTAAAAGGATGAACAGCTGGGATTTGCTGCGCGCCGCCTGTCGTCACCGGATCTCGATTCCGGGGCCGATGGATCGGTATCATATATATATATATGTTTCTTTCGACACAGCCTCATTCCTTTTCTGCCCGACTCTCTAAGGCAAGGGTTAATCGGTATTTTCAATATTTCATCTACTTAACCAGTCAACTCTGGAACATTCTTCCTCAGTCCCTCTTTCCCCCTGTCTGTGACCTCCAATCTTTCAAACGCAGAATGTCTAGGCACTTCAAGAACCCTGGACCTTAATTTTGGCTTTCTTCTTCTTCTTCTATGGGGGAGGGGGCGTTTTTGCGGGCATTCGCCTTTGGCTCCTCCTTCCTGTATAATATATATATATAGTTAGTTAGTTATGTCCGTTTTCTCATTGTATCATTTGCTCGGAGACACTAGCACCGGACCTATATATACTGTGTGTGTATATATAGTTCAAGAATAATAAAGTTACAAAAACAAAAACTGAAGCGAAATGTTTGTAACACATTGGATACAATTATACTTGTATACTATGCTCGTTTAGACTATGTTTACTGCCTCACAAATTTTCAGTTTCAAATGTTTTAAATTCTGGATTTTTCTCAGCGCAATTTTAGAAGAAATTCTTAATTTATGTTAAGATCGATTAACCGAATATAATGGAAAATCGCTGATCTAAATTTGTATCGTATATCTCTCTCTCTCTCTCTCTCTCTCTCTCTCTCTTCCCAGTTCTGTGCATATCGCGTCACATTCTACCTTTGGATTTCTTCGTCTGGGGCCACTTAACAAGTATCTTTTACAATAATTGAGCCCTCGAAGACTTCAGAGTCAGCATATGTATTCAAGTCTTTTCTAAATGTTTTATAATTATATCTAATTACTAGATTTCATCCTGTAAAGCGTTTGTGCTTGCTAAAGGCAATTTACAATTGTATACAGTATATTTATTGTAATAATGAAAATAAACTTATCTTTGTAATCTATGTGTGTGTGTGTGTATTTGTAAATAAACTGAAATGAACTGAATTGCAATCAGTCTGAGGCAACGACACAAAAACACTTTGAAACATCACAAGGTCCATCACATCTATTTCAACGTGCAAACATCTGCACGGAATGCAACATGAATACTTACTGTGAATAATAAATAATATAAATAATATTGTTTGTTACGGAGCTTTTAGGATACACTGTATTAGGGGTGTTGCAAAAGCCTTTTTTTAGGATTTCAGGATTTTTGGTAGGTCACCTCTGAGCATTGTTCACAGAAATTTGCAAGGTTTCTCTCATCTGCTTTAAGTTAATGGGTTTGTACAGACCATCAACATCGATTTTGAAATTACTAAGCTGACGTTTGACGTTGCGAACGATATCAGCAAACACACGCGACGCCACACTGAATGTAGCGCTTGCGATACGAGATTTGACTTTCTCG
This sequence comes from Bathynomus jamesi, assembly GCA_023014485.1. Classification (NCBI taxonomy): domain Eukaryota; kingdom Metazoa; phylum Arthropoda; class Malacostraca; order Isopoda; family Cirolanidae; genus Bathynomus; species Bathynomus jamesi. Next base: position 525,988 of record JAJOZX010000243.1, on the reverse strand, counting down.
AACACCATGAAAATTCTCGGGGCAACGATGATGTGACGTAATGATAAAAATATGAATACAATTTGGAGTGTCAGACAATCACTGGCGCGAAGTGCTGAGGCATATATTCAGGAAGTACTTACTTTTGCTTACTTTAGGTGAGTTCCAACGACGGTTCAGGATCGACCTACGGTCGACCCCTCTGCAGCATCCCGCCTCATTTGCGGGATTTGGTGAAGGAGTGAATTGCTGTCTGATCTCCTCCTGCCCTCGTAGCCAGCTATGCATGGCTGGTCAGGGACTTTGCACAGGAATCTGTCCAGCTGGCTCTTGAAGTTATTCAGGCGATGTGCTGGAGATTCCTCACTTCTTTTGGTAGGACATTGAAAAGCTTTGGGCCTCGTATTCTGAAGGTATTTTCCATCCTCGTTTTTATGGTCCTTTGTTCCACCGCAGCTGGGACCGTACAAAATCTGCCTCTTCTCTCATTCCAGTTTTTTTCTATTTGATAATAAAAACCCACTCTAATAGACAGAGTTTATTTCCACAACAGATTTGTTTTTCTGTATCCACCCGAAAAGGATGCCAGTGGGCATCGAAACTGTTGTGGAAATAAACTCTGTCTATTAGTGTGTGTTTTTGTTATCATATTTTGACCTTCACGTAGAAAAAAGTAAAGTTTTTTGCATTTGTTTCTATTTCATTTCTAAGGTTAGGGACAAAGCCCTCAAATATTTTCCATATGTATATTATTGTGTACCGCTCGCACCTTCTTTCGAGAGAGTAGAGTTCCAGGATTGTAGCCGAGACCAGTAGTCTTCACCTTCCGTTTCCTCTATCCTAAGACGTAAAAGTCCTTTGTAAGCTTCACTGTTCGCAATGTCTCGTTTTCTGTATGGACTTGTGAGTAGTGAGCAATACTCAATTAGTGGTAGGACTAAACTCTTCCATAATTTGAGTATGATGTTTGCTTTTCTGCTGCCGAGGCTCCTCCAGATGATTCCCATTATTTTTCTAGCCTTGTAATTTTGGATGTTATAGTGCTCTCTGAATTCTGCATCCGACGACATTATTACTCCAAGATCCCTGACTTGTGGATTTGGTGTTATCTGTTTGGCTTGCAGAGTTTTGTACCCTTTTTGCTGTAGCTCCTTGTTATTACCATATCTTAGAAGTTGGAATTTTTCTTCGTTGAACTTCATATTGTTGTCTTCTGCCCACTGAAATAATGCTTCAATGTTGTTTTGTAATTTTCTTATGTCACCTTCGTTCAATATTTCCTTACATATCTTTGTGTCATCTGCGAAACACGATACAATACTGTCCTTAATATCTGCATCAATATCTGCAATCATTATTATGAACAGCAAGCGAGCTAATACTGTCCCTTGTGGAAGAGCTCACGACTTCCGAGACTTCTGATTTAACTCCGTTTACCACCACTCTTTGTGTTCTTTGCGTCAAGAAATTAAATATCCATCTTACAAGCTTTTCAGTAATTCCTGTATTCTTAAGTTTGTGTGCTATGATTCCATGGTCACATTTATCGAAGGCTTTAGCAAAGTCCGTATATATTACAGCTATGTTTTGTTCACGACACAATGTTTCCAATATTTTCTCCTGGTAGTCTAGTAGCTGTGATAGGCATGATCTTTCAGCCCTGAAGACATGGTTGATTTGGGTTGTATAAGTCTTTTTCTTGTAGGTAGTAGGTAGTTTTGCCTCTAATTATACGTTCAAAACACTTTATAAGGTGTGAGGTGAGAGCCACTGGCCAGTAATTCTTAGGCATTGTTCTGTTACCACCTTTAAATAGGGGGGCAATGTTCGCGTTCTTTAAGGGGAGTGAAATTTGTCCTGTGTCGAGTGATTTCCTCCATAGTAAGTATAGCGGTTTGGCAATACTCCCTTTACATGCTAACTTGTAAAATGCCCTGGAGATAACCCTATCAACCTTCCCCTCGTTTTGATCCTCTTGACGAAAGACTGCGATTGGAAACAATGTTGATGGCGGAACGAGTTACGGTTTTCAAGATATTTGACATCAAATATGTCAACTGCCATAGAGTTACGCAGTTTTGTAGTGATTTAGGAATACGTCCGTAGTGATTTCTATTTTAAAAATTTGATTTAATTTGGTGTAAGTCGCTGTGCACAATTGGAATGAAATGATATGATAAGGTTCAATTTCTTTTGTATGTAGATACCATATGTCAACTGGCCAGCATGTAATATAATATCTCTTTTCCAGGTATCCTAATAAACGATCTTCGTCCTGCACAACTTCCTCAAGCTAAGATGGATCCTGAATCAGTAACAGTCCATAGTGGTAAAAGACTTCAGACGCCTCAAGAACTTCCCGTAAGAATGCCAAAGTGTCACCATCTGTACCCGTTCTAAGGAATAAAACAAGTCATTTCCTTGTAGGTCAGCCGTCCTCTTCTATATGTGGCTCAAGATTGCCTACAGCACAAGTGCTCCAATTTTTCTTCCATGTAAATCAAAGCCCATCATTGAACAGGAACGAAGCATTTAAAATAACTGTACAGAATGTATCGCCCTTCTGGAACATAGCACGTATAAAGACCATTCGGCCGCATAACTGCGTAGCGAAGCTGCAAACTTTGGCGTGAGTGGAGGCTGTTGGACAAGAGTAAGAAAAGAGAGAGTGACCCAGACAATAAACGGGCCATCTTTGCAGATAAACTCAATAACTCTGGGATATTGGAAACCTCTAATGCTATCGAGGAAGTCCTAATGAATAGGCTTCTCGCGACTGATGACAAAAGGAAAGACAAACTTTTATCTGGACCAGCGCAATGAACGAGAAGCTATACTTAGTGGCAACAATAAAATCTTCGCTAAGAAAAAGCTTCAGACATTGAGGGCGCTCCAGAAACAGAACGCAGCAATGCGAACTGCATCAGCTCAGAGTAGTGCATTAGCAGCCCCAGAAGATGAGAAAATCGGCGTCCTGTCAGATGACAGTGAGACAGAGGACCACGGAAAGCTGATAGCACCGATTTCTCACCATGACCATCAACAAGGCCGCAGTTCATGGTACTGAAAACTCCAAAACGTATCATGCAGGAACCCGAGCTGACATCGACATTTCATAGGATCAAAATGAATGATAATGAGGCAACCATGATAGTAGTTACAGTTCTAAAGGTGTGTGGCGCCAGTTTGTCCAACTTTAACTTGTCCCGATGCACTACGCGCTGTGAGAGCATGGCAAACAGACATAATTTCCTAGAAATTCTGAATTTCGTTCGACAGAACCCTCCTAAGTTCGTTACACTACATTGGGACGGTAAGTTAACTAAGGACAGGTACGGTGATGCCCACGAAGCACTTGCTATACTTGTCTCAGATCCCACTCTCAATTTTTCCAAGGGTAAGCTTCTTGGTGTTCAGAGGCTACCACATGCTACTGGGAAAGCTCAAACGGAAGCAACTATAGAGATGCTGGAAATGCGGGAGGTCAAAGAGAAAGTGAAAGCTCTCGTTTTTTATACAACCGCGAGTAACAGTGGCTGGAAGAGTGGAGCCGCTAAAAACATCGAGGAAATCACTGAGAATAAAGTGTCCTACCTGGGCTGTAGGCAGCATGTTTTGAAACTTGTTCTTGGCAGTGTGTGGGAGACCTTGTTCGAAAAGACAAGCTCTCCTGAAAACACCATATTCCACCATTTCAAGTCTGCATGGCACTCCATAGACACTAATCTGCCGCATCAAACACCAACTCTCGGACCCGTGGCTTCTGAAATGTGCAGAAGAGGCAAAGGAAGACCTGATTGAAGTGCTTACAACGGGAAGTTGCCTCGGGACGACTACAGAGAATGTGCAGAGAACGCACTAATCCTCCTAGGGGAGGTGCCTCCTCGAGGTCACCATAAGAGGAAACCTGGTGCAACGCACCAAGCCCGTTGGGTGGGCAAAGTTCTCTACGCCCAGAAGGTGCTCATGTGAGTTGAGCAGTTACACTATGATGAGAGGCTCCTGACGAAGTTGAGAAGCCTGAACACTTTCATTCAGTTATTTTACACGCCATACTGGATGAAAGCAAGCAGGGGAGCGGATGCACCAATCAATGACCTGTGGTTTACCAAGGCCATGATGAGCTTCAGACAGTTAGACGTAGAGGTAGCCAACGCCGCTCTCGGGAAATTCTTTCGTCACAAGTGGTATCTGACGGATGAAATTATAGTCTTTTCTCTGTTCAGTCACCATCCCGCAGTCACAGACGAACTGAAGCAGGCAATAGCGTCGAAGCTGACTGAAACTGAGAAACCAGACAGCTTCAGGATCGGGAGGCCAACTTTCACAACCATCAGTGTCACGGCAGAAAGCGAGATACCGGACTATGTGGGCCCTGATTCTCATTTCTTGTTCAGTTGCTTGGATGTGAAGGATGAATGGTTACAGAAACTCCTAGCTGACAGCCTGACTGGCCACAAAATGCGGATTATTAGGTCGCAGAAAATTTCGTGAGAACTTTGAAGGTGGTAAACGATGCCGCTGAAAGGGGTGTCAAGCTGAATACAGAGTATGCCACAATAATAACTGACAACCATAAGGAATGGCAACGATTACTACAGGCTGTCGAGCAGCACCGAAACAAGTATCCCGACTTCTCAAAGAAAACACGGATAGAATTGTAGATAATAATTTGTAAATGCAAATGCTGGAGCCTGTTCTTCAGGCCAAACAGGGGTGGGTCTGGAGTGTTTATTATCCCCCCACCCCACCGTTATTTTCACTGGTCCTACATGAAGATGAAAAAATTACTACAAATATACATGAAAACATTAATAATATATTTTAGTGGTAAATATCTTGAAAGCTGTAACTCATATCGACATCAAAATTATTTCCAATCACATTTCCTCGTCGAGAGGATCAAAACGAGAGGCAGGTTGATAGGGTTATCTCCATTAGTTACAAAGTTAGCATTTTAATGTAAATGACTGAAACGTACTATCTTTAAGCTCTTTGAGCGACCCCTAGGCTAATTTCGATTTTGATGAAAATGGTACCAAAAGACTTCACTCGGACCAAATAATGGAAAAAAAACAGTGTGCTACATTTTTCAAACATTTCCTAATTTTGAGCACCCCTAACGTACAGTTTCGGAAAAGAGTTCGCCTAAAACCAATTTTTCTAAAAAATCATAGTAAATTACTAATCCAGTGGTTTCCAAACCCTGAGGTTTTACGTCTCCCATTGTTTAACATCTAATTCCCCACTGAGCACCACGTACTTCAACTTGAGCCTCTTTAGTTTCCTCTATAGTTTTCCTTTTAAACAAAAGACAATCGTTTAAATTAACCATAAATTATAATTACTTTGAAATTTGTCATGTTCAGTTTCATCACAGGCCTAATTGAATTTCCTGAAATTGTTATTTTTTATTAGACATATTCAATATGTGCATAATGCATAGAGAAATAAATATATAAATATATTAGACATGTTTTGTCTCATTTAAAATTTACCTATGTTCAACAATCTTTCAATATTCAATTACTTATTTTTGGCTTTTTCATGAATATTCGTGACACCCGGTTGGGAAACATTGAACTTATTTGCAATGATGGGGTTTTGTGTATTGAAACTTTATTAGTCCCCATCAGAATTAAAATACTGTACAGGGTGTACATAAAGTCAGGATCTATTTTTGTGAAGCACTTGGAAATTATATGGAATTCAATCATAAAATGATAAAGTGGTAACATTTATTAAATAATTAAGAGTAGGATTCGACGTGACGCCCATCAGTATCCCTGCACAGCTCAAATCGTTCCGCAGCATTTCTAAACACATTCTGGAGCACTTGCGGGGTTATGTTATCTGCAGCAGTTCGTATACGTGTACGTAAGTTTTCAAGACTCGTAATCTTCGTCTGATAGACGTGCGATTTGATAAAGCCCCATGCAAAGAAATCTAAAGGAGTTAAATCTGGTGATCTCGCTGGCCAAGGTCTTTTGTTGCTTCCGCGTCCGATCCAGCGATTTGGAAAACGTCCATTTAGATAATCCTGAATAGGCTGACCATATTTCCTTGAGACAAAAACGGGACATTGGGATGGCAAAAAAGGGACGGGGGTTATGTAATATTCTGTATTCATGAAAAAGTAAGTACATAAACATATTGAGCTTACAATTATTCTCAGTGACAGAACCCATACAAAAACCCATACAAAACGGTACTGTCCCGTTCAAAACGGTACGTATGGTCAGCCTAATCCTGAACAATTTTGGCATAGTGACAAGGAGCACCATCATGTTGATAGACGACGGGGATAGGATTGTTAGTACCGTCGTCTATCAACATGATGGTGCTCCTTGTTACTATGCCAAAATTGTTCAGGATTATCTAAATGGACGTTTTCCAAATCGCTGGATCGGACGCGGAAGCAACAGACCTTGGCCAGCGAGATGACCAGATTTAACCCCTTTAGATTTCTTTGCATGGGGCTTTATCGAGTCGCACGTCTATCAGACGAAGATTACGAGTCTTGAAAACTTACGTACACGTATACGAACTGCTGCAGATAACATAACCCCGCAAATGCTCCAGAATGTGTTTAGAAATGCTGCGGAACGATTTGAGCTGTGCAGGGATACTGATGGGCGTCACGTCGAATCCTACTCTTAATTATTTAATAAATGTTACCACTTTATCATTTTATGATTGAATTCCATATAATTTCCAAGTGCTTCACAAAAATAGATCCTGACTTTATGTACACCCTGTATATAAAGAAAAAAAAGAAAAAGAAAATCAAGGAAAAAAAACAATTCTTGTCAATAAGTAATGTTTTATAGTAGGTCAGTTTTTGGAGCTATTGAAGAATAAGGACCCCAGCCTTCTTTAGTTAGCTTTATAAGGCTAACTAACGAAAATATCATGACCTAACCTAACCAATCGTCAAGGGCGTACAATTAACCTAACGATTGATTAGGTTAGGTTGTGATATTTTAGTTAGTTAGCCTTATAAGCCTAACTAAAGAAGGCTGGGGTCCCTATTCTTCAATAGCTCCCAGTTTTTTCCCGAAATTATACATGTGTGTGCGTGCGTGTGTGAATAAGCGATTGCAAAATTCAAACGCACACGTCATGATGATACTGAATTATGCTCCTTAGATACAAATTTTTAAAACCATAACTATGCATATCCATGTGAAATACGCAACATGTTCAGGTGAATTTTTTAATCTGTAGTTTGTGTATTTGACTTACGTATAACTTCAAAATGTATCGTTCAGTAACTGGACATTTTCATAATAAATACAAGAAGTACAATTCTTAATTTGAGGTGTAGATCAACCAAAAAAAGGTAACGTAATTCATATAATGAATACATTGAATAATAAAATTTTATAATAACATTAAACATTATATATTCTTACGTGATGAAAACCCAACTTATTAAACAAATTTAAGTTCGAACGAACGTAATGAAAAGACGCGAAATTTTAATCTAAATTCTAAGCTGGCAACAAAATTTGAAAATTGTGCCAGTATATAAGCGGGTCTGGTTGGACTTCGCACTGAATTAATTTATTAAGTTAATAATTGTTAAACAGTAAACCTCAATTATTTTTTATTAATTTAATAATTACCCATTTGAAACGATGTCGCAGAAAAAGGTAAGGAGTATTGAAGAATAGGGACCCCAGCCTTCTTTAGTTAGGCTTATAAGCTAACTAACGAAAATATCACGACCTAACCTAACTAATCGTTAGGTTAACTGTACGCCCTTGACGATTGGTTAGGTTAGGTCATGATATTTTCGTTAGTTAGCCTTATAAAGCTACTAAAGAAGGCTGGGGTCCTTATTCTTCAATAGCTCCAAAGGTAAATGAAAACCGTGTGGAAGATATGTCATGTTTAACACACATTTTTTTTTTTTTCATGATGAAAATCTTTTGTTGAATAATTCACAAATATGGTTTTTAAATTAAAGAAATATAGGATCACCTGAAGATTAGGGCCCCCAGCCTTCTTTAGTTAGCCTTATAAGGCTAACTAACGAAAATATCACGACTTAACCCAACCAATCGTTAAGGGCATACAGTTGACCTAACGACTGGTTAGGTTAAGTCGTGATATTTTCATTAGTTAGCTTATAAGGCTAACTAACGAAGACTGGGGGCCCTGATCTTCAAGTGATCCGAAATATAGGAGCTATTGAAGAATAGGGCCCCCAGCCTTCTTTAGTTAGCTTTATAAGGCTAACTAACGAAAATATCATGACCTAACCTAACCAGTCGTCAAGGGCATATAGTTAACCTAACTATTGGTTAGGTTAGGTCGTGATATTTTCGTTAGTTAGCCTTATAAGCCTAACTAAAGAAGGCTAGGGTCCCTATTCTTCAATAGCTCCGAAATATACGAGTATATTAATTATTCTTCGTGTTTAAAGAATATATATATATTTTTTTTTAATTTCGGAAGAGTATTTGTTTATTTTAAACAAAAGACAGTCGTTTAAATTAACCATAAATTATAATTATTTTCGAATTAGTCACGTTCAGTTTCATCACGAGTCTAATTGAATTTCCTGAAATTTTATTTTTTATTAGACATATTTAATATGCACATAATACATAGAGAAATAAATATATATATATATAATACAGAGTGGCCACAAAGTCCTTTGCAGTGAAATTACAGCATATGTATTTGTTGCCCTTGTTTTTCATGCAAAGGGACTTTGTGGCCACCCTGTACTCTTACCTGATGCGAACAGCTCTTCCTGAGGTATCCATCAATCATGCAAAGTACAAAGTAGCCAGTCCCTGTATCTCAGTGCTTCTCACCGTTTCTCTATAAGCGAAGTGAAGATACAGGTTCGAGATTCAACTCCTAATGGTGCTAATAATACAGCTCCGGACCAATTACGCCATCAATTTCCGGCTGAGGACCAACAAAGCGACTAAACGAAATAGTGAATTTTATGTATTTTTAAAGTTTGGTTCTTAGTTTTGCGAGATTAATGAGTGGCTTTGGTATGCATTAGATAAATGTAATATCTTACGTTACTAAACATGTTTTGATTATTTAAGTTTAAGTGCCAACGAAGCCAGAATTCCGGGTAGTGTCGACGTTTTAAATTTTCTTAGTTTTCGCCATTTCGTAACTCAGTTACACACTTTTTATTCTAACTCCCTGAAAAGATGTTTATTTATTAGATTTCTTATCGATTGATGCCCATTACGAGTTTCCACGTGAATTCTTTCCACTTATTGAGCTTGTCAAACCTAAAGATAATTTCTCCCCTGGTACTTAACGATATTTTGCTTGACAAATATGTGGATTTTTAATCTAATATAACATTAACATAGAAATACTGGTGAACTTCCCAGTTTACACTAGAGCTGTGACCAGGATACCCAATTTGGGCCTGAGAAAGCATATCCAAGCTGGTTGAAAGCCTGGACTCATGGTAGGCTAAATATAGGCTTACCATATTACCGGTAGTCAAGCTTAGGCAAAGTTTGTCTTGCTTGGTTGGAAGGGTTTAATTAATGTCTAATTTTGTCTTCATGACGCTTAAATTAAATGTAGGACATATGAGTATAGTATGAAAATTACATTTATATCGTGTTAGGGTAAATTTTCCAAATTTGATAATCTTTGTTTTTCAAAAAATTTCGAAGTGTACATGGCTAAACTAACCTCAACCTAACCTACCTTTGACCTTTAGCCAATCTCATTCATGAGGTAGAAGTTATTTGATTATACTACGTACAATTTACAATTATATTTTGTAGTGGCCAACAGTGTTTACGTAAGCTTTGCTGATGGAGAGGTCACGGCAGCAGCTACATTGGTTCTAAAGACTAAACAAGATTTCCAAAAAGTGTTTCTGGTGTAGCATTCAAATTTAAGACATTTTTCTTGATTAATTATTTCGTTCACCCGCTTTGTTCCTCTTCCCTTTATAGTATCGTACAATAAAGCACTTTGTGCCTCACTACAAATTCAGTACAAGTTCTTTCCAAATTCAATGACGTCAGTAAAGAAAATTACATGAAAACTTGAACTAAAAATTCTTAATGCTTCATTTCTTGTGTAGGGTCTTCTTCAGCGTTTGGACGAAGGAGTGGTGATCGGTGATGGAGGATTTGTGTTCGCTCTTGAAAAGAGGTTACACCAAAGCTGGTCCTTGGACACCTGAAGTTACAATAGAGTTTCCGGATGCAGGTAATAAATGGGACTAACCCGAACTTCACATTTTACACGATTAAATGTCATAAAACACGTTTTTCAATACTAGTTAATTCTCGTTCAAAGTGATGCCAGTTTAAAAAATGAAAGATAAGTAAAACTGCAAAAATGAGCTTAAAAATGGTTCACTCAAATCTAAGCCAACTTGACTGACAGAGCTTCATAAGCTACCTCTTCTCACACTCATTGGCTTATGTAGCCAAAGTTAAACACATTTTTAGGTCATTCGAAGCTTAAGGGAGACTAAATTTAATGGTCAGACCACGTTGAAGATAACCATGTAGATCGGTTTCATTTTAAGAATTTGTCACCTCCCACCCCATCCCGTCAAGAAGATAAATTGAATTCAAGAGTTTCTGAGGATCACTTCCCACTCAATGTTATTCCCAATTTCATTCGCAGTCCGCATTTGAGAATGCACAAAGTAAGAAATCCAGATTTGAGAGAAGAGTTCCTTAAGTTGAGAAAGAATGTCCCGAACTAACTAACTTAACCTAACCTAATATAACCTAATATTAGCCTAACCCAACATTTCCTAGAACTTTTTTACGCAACGCCACCTTCAAACTGAAATCAGTTTTTCACGTCCCCTTTATTTCAACTGCAATGGCATTCATGGATTGTTATGTATTGATACCATAATCAGTGTAAAGTAGCATTAATTGATACCACAATCAGTGTAAGGTAGTATTAAAATTGAATGTTTCATTTATTGATGTACTATAGTACATTACATGTTTTCTAAACAAGTTTTACATATCATACTGTGTGTATAGTGATGGTGAATAAAATTATTGAAAATATCCAGATTTTTACTATTTTACTTTCTTTTACCATCCTCCTCGCGTTCCCCTTCAATAGTAGAGATTTGATTAATAGTAGTCAGCATGGGTTTCGACGCCATAGGTCTTGTTTAACTAATTTGTTAGAATTTTATAACGAAATAGTGCGCGAATACTATTTAGATTTTAAAAAGGCGTTCGATACAGTTCCGCATAGGAGACTAATTGCGAAGGTCAAAGCACACGGTATACGCGGTTAGGTAGCTAACTGGTTAGAAGAATGGCTTCGTGCTAGGAGGCAGAGGGTCGTAGTCAATGGTAGTGAATCGGGGTGGTTAGATGTAGGTAGCGGTGTCCCACAGGGTTCAGTGTTAGGCCCATTGCTATTCGTAATTTACATTAACGACATAGATGTAGGATTGACTAGTAACGTGTCAAAATTCGCGGACGATACTAAAATAGGCGGTAAGGTTGTTAACGAGGACGATAGTAATAGGCTCCAAGACGATGTAAATAGGATTATGGAGTTGACGGATAAGTGGCAGATGCAATTTAATGTAGACAAATGTAAAGTTTTGCATATAGGTTCTCGCAACAATAATTACACGTACACGATGGATGATAGGGAGTTAGCGAGCGTTGACGAGGAAGTAGATTTAGGCGTATGCGTATCTAAGGATTTAAAGGTTAGGAACCAGTGCCTGGAGTCTTGCGCAAAAGCTAATAGGATGTTAGGCTTCATAGCGCGTAATTTCGAATTTAAATCGAAGGATATTATAGTGCCCCTTTACAAGTCCCTAGTCAGGCCTCATTTAGAATATGCCGTTCAGTTTTGGTGCCCGTACTTGCGTGAGGATATTGATAGGTTAGAAAGGGTTCAACGTCGTGCCACGAAACTAATTCCGTCATTGCGCAACAAGCCTTATGAAGATAGGATTAAAGAGTTAGACCTGTATTCACTCGAAACTAGGAGATTAAGGGGGGAGCTTATTGAAGTTTTCAAAATCGTTAATAACATCGATAACGTAAATTTTGACAAATTGTTCACTTTCGACAATAGTAATACTCGTAATAACGGATTTAAGTTGCGTGGCCGACGTTTCATTATTTAAGAACCGTTTTGACAGACATTTTAAAAATATTAACGCTGTTTAAAATAAAAAAAAGAATTAGACTAACACGAACGTAGATGTAGCTCGTAGCGTAAACTAACCCACTTTTTGTTTAAACTTTACCTACTTTTTTTTTTTTTTTTTTCTCTTATCCTCTCCTTATTTTGCATGTCTGTAACTCTCTTTTCTTGCATGTTTGTAGTTTGCATGGTATGACAGTGAGTTAAGACAGTGTTTGCATGGTTTGTAAGCGTTCTTATTTTACTTCTTTTCATTTTTCACCCCTCTCCTATTTTCTCCGACTATTTTTCTGACTTGTCGGCAGTGGCCGGCGGATGATGATGGTGAGTCTTTTTTCTCTTTTTCTGAATGAATGTTAACCCACGAGTGATAGGTGGTTCCTCCTTACTTAACCCTTATTCTCTTCTCTTCTCTTAACCCCCTACTCTTTCCTTTCTCTCGGGCTAACCTTAGAGTGGATCTTAGGGTCTTTGTTAGCCTTAGCTTCTGTAGATCTGTAGAATAGGTCTTCCATCCTCTTCGCCTTCTGATATTATTCATTTGATAATGAATACTGTCCTGGGATTTTTTTAATAGATATTGTTGTTATAGGTACACAAACTATCGACTTACATTACCATGTCATTCGCCTTCAAACAACTAATTTAAGATTTGAGTAATATGGGTAAAATAGGGTAAAATTGGGTAAAATTTAATAGTGACATATTTGAAAATTAAATTAAAACTTCAAATTTTTCAATAAATATCTTTAGGGGACTGAATTCTTTCCTTACAATTTTAATTTCTCATTTATCGAAACTCGGCTACTAATAAATGATCACAAAGGAGAAGGCACTTTGTTAATACTTTAGTACAACGATTCTCAACCTGTGGTCCGCGCCAATAGTACGCGGAGTTCTTTTAGGTGGTACGCAAAACAAAAGGGTTCTAAATACCAAGCTTGCTAGTTGATAACTACTTCCATGATAATGTTTTCAAAGGTAATATTAGTTATATATAAATAACCCACAACTTTTCCGACTGTGGACTTGCGTGTTAACCAATTTGTCTTCCAGGTGGATTTAAAGTTATTTAACGATAACAAGCAAGGCCAAAATCAAGGTTTTGATTCAACACAACTGTCAATGAATATTATTAGAATAAATATAACATTTTAAATAATGCTGAAAATTAAAGATAGAACACCTATGGTTTTGATTAAGTGGTACGTGCACCTTCCTTCCTTCCTTCCTCAATGGTGATACTTAGAAAAATATGGTGGCAAAAGTTGGTACATTGACCGATTGGAATCCCTGGTTCAGTGTATATTTTGTGCGGTCTCATAAGGCTGTTAACATATTTCCATAATAGGTCACAATATACTCGTGTGTGTGTGTGTATATATATATTATATATATATATATATATATATATAAATTATATATATATATACTTATTTTAACTGCAAACAACACACAGTATAATTAATGTAAAGAACGACGCTTGTGTAGAAGAACGTTCCGCACAAGATGAGGAGGGAGAACGAACAAATGAAAAATGACCGGCAATCGGAAGATCCCGGTTCGATTCCCGGGTGGTTACCTCATTTTTCATTTGTTCGTTCTCCCTCCTCATCTTGTGCGGAACGTTCTTCTACACAAGCGTCGTTCTTTACATTAATTATACTGTGTGTTGTTTGCAGTTAAAATAAGTATATATATATAATTTATATATATATATATATATATATATATATATATATATATATATATATATATATATATATATATATATATATATGTGAGTCAAAAGTAGCGCCCGATTTCTGTCAGTTGATTGTTTGTTTGCCATTTGTATTACAGTGTACAAGAAGGTAGAAATAAATGAATGACATGTTTATCTAACCATTTATTCGGGGGAAAATTATTACGGAACTGTACCAAGCTGTTTTACTTGCAATTTTCAAAGTGCCCTCCCTCGTGATCGATGCACAATTGCAGCCGAGCAGGCACAGAGTGGCACACACGCCTGCAGAGTTCGATATCAATTTCCTCAAACTTTGCAGTGATTTGAGCCTTCAATTCCTGAATGGTACGAGGCTTTTCACGATAAACAAGGTCTTTCATGAGCCCCCAAAGAAAGAAATCTGGAGGTGTAAGGTCTGGGGAGCGTGCCGGCCACTCGATCGGACCGCGGCGGCCGATCCACTTTCCGGGAAAGTTTTCATCAGCCACTGACGAACATGACGTCCATAATGAGGTGGAGCTCCATCTTGCTGGAAATAACAGTCCTGATCTTGTACCCTGGGCCAAAAGAAGGTTTGCAGCATATCCAGGTAAATTTCTGCAGTGACAGATCCCTCAAAGAAAAAGGGTCCAATTATCCCTAATGGAGATATGGCTGCCCAAACTGTCACGCCAGGTAAATTTACCTCCTTCTCAACTGCCACTCTTGGGTTCTCCGCAGCCCAGTAGACACAATTGTGTCTGTTAATTGTGCCGTTAAGCTTAAAACATGCTCATCTGACCACCAGATGTTGTCTAGCATTGTGTCCTCTTCGTCAAGTTTAGCTAAGAACTCTTCGCAAAATTGAAGACGGCGGTCGTCATCTCCATCATGAAGGGCATGCAGTAAGCGTGGAATGTAAGGTTTCCATTTTTTCTGGTGAAGGATACGGATAACACTTGATTGGCTCACTTCCAACTCTGTAGATAAACGGCGAGTTGACTTTTGCGGACTTTGTTCCAGTCTCCTGATGGCTTCTTCAGCCTTAGCTACATTCGTTGCCGTTTTCGGACGACCGGACTTCTTTGCAGTGGCTACCGACCCCTGTTGCTTCAAATTTCTCGACAATCAATCGTATGTTTCTTCCCTGGGGTGGGTTAATATCGAATTCCTGTGCCAAACGCGTGCCGCCATCGTTGGTTGTTCATTACATTTGTAGTAATGTTTCACGGCCGCAATGCGTTGATTCATTGAAAGTAATTCATGGTTCAATTTGGTGCAAATTCAGTAACTTTCCAAACTCAGCAATAACCTGCAAAACAAAAACAAAAATAAATAAACTAAGAAAATTAATAATCTGCAAGACAATTATTAACAACATGACTTCCCAGAAAGAATCTGACAGCCGAAAAAACAGAAATCGGGCGCTACTTTTGACTCACCCTATATATTATATACCATATTTCCCTGCGTATAACGCGCACCCTAATTTCGAAGAGAAAATTATTTTGAAGAGAAAATTTAGGAAAATAAAAATATAGGAAAAAATATACCTCCTACCTCACTTCACATGTACAATTTTAACGAGTTAATTTTAACGCAGGGTGATTTTTGGAGTATTTTGGGGGGAAAAAAGTGTGCGTTATACGCCGGAAAATACGGTGTGTGTATACATACATACACACATGTCTGACCGGCAATCGGGTTCGATTCCCGGGCGGGTGCCTTATTTTTCATTTGTTTGTTATTTCTCTTCCTCGTGTGCAGAACACTCCTCTATACTTACGTCGTTTCTATACGTTAATATACTGCGCGGTCATTGCAGTTAAATGTACATATTCACGATTTGCGAGGGTGCCCTCTCAAGGCATTAGTTTCTGCCCTATGTAGGAGAATTACAACTTCTGACTATCGTGGCTCCGTAGTGTAGTGGTTAGCACGTCTGACCGGCAATCGGAAGATCCTGGGTTCGATTCCCGGGCGGGTGCCTTATTTTTCATTTGTTTGTTATTTCTCTTCCTCGTGTGCAGAACACTCCTCTATACTTACGTCGTTTCTATACGTTAATATACTGCGCGGTCATTGCAGTTAAATGTACACACACACACACACACATATATATATATATATATGTGTGTGTTTCAGACCAACAAAGGCCCTAGGATCCACTTATGGTTGGTCTACCTAACTGTGGTTGTAGTTCTGTATTGCGCATGTCTTCCGTGGTGGCGGAGAGGACCTACAATTTTACGTGGGTTCCGAACCACAAACACCTTAATTTTACTATCTTAAACTATACCCACTCTATCAACATATGCGTCTAATCGATTTTTAAGCATATTTATAGACGTTCTACTAATCACTTCTACCGGCAAACTATTCCAGCTATTTACTATTATATGCGTAAAAAAGTTTTTGGCAACTACTGTCTCGAACCTTTTACATCCGTTATTTCTAGTTCTATTATATTGTGCTATTTCGAAAAAGCTATCTCTATTTACGTTATCGAACTCATTCATAATTTTAAAAACCTGGATTAGATCACCCCTTAGCCTCCTAGTCTCGAGTTTAGTCAATTTTAACTTCTTAAGCCTATCCTCGTACGACTTCGATCTAAGCGACGGAATCATCTTAGTTGCTCGTCTTTGAACTCTTTCTATTTTGTCTATATTTTTGCGCATATACGAATTCCAAAATTGGATTGCGTACTCCAAATGGGGTCTAAACTAATGATTTATAAAGAGGAACAATAATATCGCGCGATTTGTACTCAAAAAATTCCGAGCTATAAAACCTAGCACTTTGTTTGCCTTATTGACCGCTGCTGTACTTTGTTTCGCCACTTTTAAATCACCAGTGACTATAACTCCTAAATCTTTTTCCTGTTCTACGCTTGCCAACTACTTCCCTGACATACTATACGCAAAATTACCGTTACGCGAACCTATATGTAAAATTTTGCACTTATCGACGTTAAATCTCATTTGCCATGTAACTGACCAATCTACGATTTTGTTCAGATTTTCCTAGATTTTACCTCTATCTTCATCATCAATTGCCGAATCAGGCGAGTTTGTCTAAAACAATTCGTCTAAAATACAATTTGTCTAAATCAATTTGTCTAAATCAATTTGTCTAAAATAGTTTGTCTAAAATAGTTTGTCTAAAATAGTTTGTCTAAAATCAATTTGTCTAAAATCAATTTGTCTAAAATCAATTTGTCTAAAATCAATTTGTCTAAAATCAATTTGTCTAAAATCATTTGTCTAAAATCAATTTGTCTAAAATCAATTTGTCTAAAATACAATTTGTCTAAAATACAATTTGTCTAAAATACAATTTGTCTAAAATACAATTTGTCTAAAATACAATTTGTCTAAAATACAATTTGTCTAAAATACAATTTGTCTAAAATACAATTTGTCTAAAATACAATTTGTCTAAATACAATTTGTCTAAAATACAATTTGTCTAAAATACAATTTGTCTAAAATACAATTTGTCTAAAATACAATTTGTCTAAAATACAATTTGTCTAAAATACAATTTGTCTAAATACAATTTGTCTAAATACAATTTGTCTAAAATACAATTTGTCTAAAATACAATTTGTCTAAAATACAATTTGTCTAAAATACAATTTGTCTAAAATACAATTTGTCTAAAATACAATTTGTCTAAAATACAATTTGTCTAAATACAATTTGTCTAAATACAATTTGTCTAAAATACAATTTGTCTAAAATACAATTTGTCTAAAATACAATTTGTCTAAACAAACAATTTAATATAATATGGCATACAAATTGTTGCTTGATGTACAATGCTATTTATTACTTGCCACGCCCCATCTTAAAAGGTTACCTCTTGTGCGGAATAGTACATCGAAATCAGTTATCCCTGAACCCATAACCCGGTTAGGTTAGGTTAGGTTAGGTATATTATGAAATAAAATCAACCCATTTTCAATCTTTTCATCCTCACTCCAAATTTATCAAGCAGACAAATGCATTTCTAGTTATCTTCAGTTATTAGTCAAATTGTATTTTAGACAAATTATTTTTAGACAAACTATTTTAGACAAACTATTTCGATGTACTATTCCGCACAAGGGGTAACCTTTTAAGATGGGGCGTGGCAAGTAATAAATAGCATTGTACAGTACATCA
Source organism: Bathynomus jamesi (assembly GCA_023014485.1). Classification (NCBI taxonomy): domain Eukaryota; kingdom Metazoa; phylum Arthropoda; class Malacostraca; order Isopoda; family Cirolanidae; genus Bathynomus; species Bathynomus jamesi. Next base: position 507,982 of record JAJOZX010000243.1, on the reverse strand, counting down.
GGCAACAATTTGTATGCCATATTATATTAAATTGTTTGTTTAGACAAATTGTATTTTAGACAAATTATTTTTAGACAAATTGTATTTTAGACATTGTTATTAGACAAATTGATTTTAGACAAACTATTTTAGACAAATTGTTTTAGACAAATTGTATTTTAGACGAATTGTTTTAGACAAATTCTCCTAGACGCATCAATTGCCCTACCACCCAAATTCGTATCATCCGCAAAGTTTGAAACTGTACTGACTAGGCCGACATCTAAATCGTTAATATACAGGGTGTTTCAGGAGGAAAGGTCAATACTTCGGGAGGTGATGGTATCGGTCATTGTGAGAAAAAAGTTCATATGAACATGTCTAATTCTGAATGGTTACGGAGATAGAGCTGTTTGAATCTGATGCGCGCGCAGTTCTTCCTCCCCCTTCCCTCCCCTATAACCTTGAACCATGTAAGCTATAATGTAAGCATGTAACATAAGCCAATCGACAGCTGACTGTTGTGAGTGACATTGTTTGGTGTTTGAAGCAGTATTAAGAATGCCACACACCTTCACATATGCCGAATATGCAGATATAGTGTATGTCTACGGTTTTTGCGATGGAAGTGCAACAGCTGCTGTTGCAGAATACCGTCGACGGCTTCCGAACCGCAGAATTCCGGATCGAAGAGTGTTTACCAGGGTTTTCAACACATTGCGTGAGATTGGTACACTTCCCAGCGCTCATGTTTCATCTGAACGTGAAGGTCAACAAGATGTGGATGAAGTGGAAAACATTCTTCAGTTAGTAGAGCGTAGTCCTACTACTAGCTCACGAAGAATTTCTACACGTCTCGGTGTACCACACACAAGAGTATGGCGAACATTACGTGAGGAAGGCTTGCATCCATATCATGTACAGCGTGTACAACACCTTCAACCAGGAGACGCTGCCATGCTACTGGAATTTTGTCATTGGGTAAATGCTAATCGCCGATTGCTTCGATTAATACTGTTCACCGATGAAGCTACTTTCACCCGTGACGGTATCAACAACACTCGTAACTCTCATCGGTGGTCAGACGAAAATCCAAATGCCACTGTAGAAACAAATTTTCAACATCGCTTCTCTGCCAATGTGTGGTGCGGTATCATCGATGATCAGCTGATTGGCCATGTTACTTTAGAGAATCGTCTTACAGGACAAAGTTACCTAGAATTTCTGCAAAATGAATTGTCAGGACTATTGGAAGATGTTCCTTTGGCTACACGCGCTGGTATGTACTTTCAGCATGACGGAGCTCCTCCACATTCTACCCGTCTGGTGATGCAATACCTAAATCAAACTTTCCCTGATCGATGGATCGGCCGCGGTGGTCCCATTCAATGGCCACCAAGGTCTCCAGACCTCTCTCCGTTAGATTATTGTTCGTGGGGGTGGATGAAAAGTCAAGTTTACAAAAGAAAGGTGGATACACGAGACGAATTGCTTGCGCGCATTTTGGATGCTGCTGCCCGCATAAAAGAACGTCAAGATCAACTCAGACGAACAACACGCGATCTTTGCACACGAGTTGCAGAGTGCATTGAAGTTGACGGTGGGATTTTCGAAAACGTATTGTAAACTGTAACAAATTTGTCATTTCTGTATCTGATACCATTCAAAATGCCATTGTTTAAACATTAAATGTTAGAAACCGTAATTGGTTTTTCTTTCTTGATTACCATTAACAATGCTTTTGTATTTGTAGATTCAAACAGCTCTATCTCCGTAACCATTCAGAATTAGTGTAGTAATGCCAAGTTAAGAATATTAATTTTTGTTTAATTAAGATTATAATATTTAATATAAATTGTTTACTAATAATTGTGAAATTACGATAAAGTATGTTTGTTAGATTGTAATTGCTTAAAATTGGAAGAGTTGGCAATCCTGAACAGAGGCCCAGAGAGCGGACTACCCCTAAAAAGAGGCAGTCATTCGGGCAGGGCGTAAGCGTAAGGCGCTACCATGAAACCTAAAATTAAATTGATTGTTTTGTGCCCCTCTCCGACGTAAAATTATTATAATTGAATCTTCCACTCGCGTCCCCCGTTTAACTAAACCATTTTCGAAATTAAATAAAGTGTTAACAAGCATTAAAAGAGTGTTAATGAACCCCCCTCCCCCCTTGCATTAGGCTAACGGTTTTCTGCTAGCTTGGCTACCTACAGGTTTCTGTAACCCAAATTTATACTAAATGAATATACTATATACTTAATTGAGCTACCGACGAAGGTTCTACAAAAGAAAAAGTATTATTTATATATAATTTTTTTTTTTTCTATATCTGACCTTTTTTGTGACCTTTCTGGCTAGTTCGTCAACTACATCGCGAGTTCTTGCGTGCCGGAAGCGACGTCATGCAAGCCTTTACATTCTACTCATCCGATGACACACTTTTAAACCACGGAAACGAAACTTCTAACAAATACACAGTGAGTGTTACGATTATTTTTTTGTAACTGTGATTTATTTGTTGTGATCGTAAATTATTCAATTACTTCGCAAAGAAAATTCATTAAATTAACTTAAGAAATTTTAATATATATATATAATTGTAGGTAAGGGTGTTTGTAAAGCGGGAGCTAATTATTATTTAAAAAATTAACAACTAATTGGGCTCAATTACTATAGTGCCGCAACGTCAATGATGCAGCGTGCCGCATTGCCAAGGAAGTAGCCGAAGAAGGTAGTGCTTTGGTTGCTGGAGGACTTTCGAAAACTACCTTTTACCAAAGCGGTCAGTTAATTATTAATAAAATTAATTGCTATAAACTAACTAAGGGTTCGTTATTGCACTGGTCCCCAACCGTGGGTCATGGCGAATTTTCTGGGTGGGTCATGAAGGTTGGTCATAGCACACCTTTTTGAAAATCAAATTCAAATTTAGAAGTAATATAATTTTAGCAATTTTATAAAATTATTGGCATATAACTGTACAGGGTGCTTCAAACAAATTTCACCACTTACATGGCGCTAATATGTCATTGCTTACCACTTATAGTCTGTGTGGGGGTTTTTATTAATTTTTTTTTTTTTTTTTTTTTTTTGCTTTTGTAAGTGTGTGTGTGTGTGTGTTTATTTGCTTGTTTTGAGTAATAATGTCATTTTTTACATTGATTGTATGAGTGATTAATGAATGAACCCCATTCAATAGAAATGCCTATAAGGTTTACATTAGAGCAACGCAAATTTCTGCGTTGCTCTAATGTAAACCTTGTAGCTATTTCCAATGAATGGAGTTCACTCATTAATCATTCACACAATCCCTGTGAAAAGCGACATTATTATTAAAAACCAAGCAAATAAACACACAAATACTGACATAAAGAAAACACACATACACACACACACATACACACACTATAAGTGGTAAGCAATGACATATTAGCACCATATAAGTGATAACATTTTTTTTGAAGCACCCTTTACTTACGAGTACATTATTTTTTCCATGAGTTATTCGAATCAGCCTTAGTGGGCCATCGCGTCAAAAAAGGTCGGGAATCACTCGTTTATTGCTTTGGTTTGTCACTCATGACCCATAATACCGTTGTTTTGGTAATGATTTGTCTATATACAGAGTAGCGCAAAAGTCAGGAGTCAAAGGAGCCAGAGAAAATGGATATTTTTCGTTCTATGATCGCCACTATTTTTAAATAAAATTATTTTTTTAGCTAAAAATCTATAATTTATAATTATTTGGTTAAAAATTTATAATTTATGCAATGATCTTTTGACTCCTGATTTTTTGCGCCAATTCCAATGGGGGGGGGGGGGGCAAAAATCAAGGGTCAAAAGGTCACCATTGCATAAATTATAAAGGTTTTAACTAAAAACTCATAAATTATAATTTTAAGTAATAAATTATACATTTTTTAACTAAGATAGTAATTTTTATTTAAAAATAGTGGCGACCATAGAACGGAATTCATTCTCTCTGGTTCCTTTGACTCCTGACTTTTGTGTCACCCTGTATATATATATATGAGGCGCTCCGGACCACAACCTGCCAAGTGCCAGTGGGGCCAGAATTGAGTTATTTATACCACTATATTCTCCCACCCTTCCTCTATCCCGTGGGTGAGTCAGGGAGCAGATTATGGACCTGTACGTATGGTCGAAATCAATCAAATATCGTTATTGATTCAAAAGTTATGGCATTTTGCAAGTTGACATAATTTAACTGCATTTTTCTCCATTATTTAATTTTGGCGCTTGGCAGCTTGTGGTCCGGAGCGCCTCATATATATATACACAGACAGTGATGTTCGTAAGTATTCGTACAGAGCATTATTTCAGTTATATTCGTCCTTATCTTTTGTACCATGCATCAGAGAGTTATGAAAAGTTTACCGTTCGCTTGAAAAAAGTTTAACACATAAACAAATTATTTTAACTCTAACATATAATGTAAAACATCAAAGAATTTAGGGAAAATAAGAAAAAAAGTTAAAATGCAAAAGTTTTCGGATATTTACTTACAAAATTATTTAATACTTTGTGGTCCACCTTTTGCTTGAATGATTTCAATGATTCGCTTTGGTTAGTTTTCTAACGAGGTTTCGACATCTCAGTTGAAATTTTAACCCATTCTTCTAAAGAAAATTGTTGCAATTCATTCAGATTCGAAGGGTTTCGCTTGTAGACAGCTTTTTTCAAATCAAACCATAAATTTTCGATTAAATTGGATTTGGGTTTTGACTGGGCCACTCGAGTAGCTTGAAATTCTTTTGTTGAAGGCATTTCATAATGCTCTTGCTTTTATGTTTTGGAGCATTATCTTGTAGAAGTACTAAATTAGGACCCATTCGTAACTCCCGAACTGAAGACAATACATTTTCCTCTAAAATTTCCTGATATTTCTTCAATTCAAGATTCCATTCATAACATCAAGCTTTCCTAGACCAGAAGCACTAAAGCATCCCCAAAGAAGCAAACTAGCACCACCATATTTATTCGTAGAAAGGATGTTTTTCCCTCGAATGCAGTATCTGATTTTCGTCAAACATACCGTCGCTCGTTGTTTCCGAATAATTCAATTTTGGTCTCTTCCGTCCAGAGTACTTTTTATCAGAATGCAAATCCATCATTTTGATGATCCTTAGCGTACTTTAAACGAGCTTTTTTCTACGTTTTTCGTAGCAGAGGTTTCCTTCGTGCAATTCTCCCATGCAAACCATTCTTTCTCAATGTACGACGTGGACACACAAAGTATTAACTAATTTTGTAAATAAATATATGAAATCTTTTGTATTTTAACTGTTTTTTATTTTCTTCAAATTCTTTGATGTTTTACATTATATGTTGGAGTTAAACTAATTTTTTTATTCGTTAAATTTTTCCAAACGAATGGTAAATTTTTCATAACTATCCTCTGCATTGGTACAAAAGATAAGCACAAATATACAATAACCAAAATATTTCCGTACGAATATTTATGATTATCACTGTATATAATTACCACTGTATATAATGAGGTACGGAATATCTGATCGAATAAAAAGGTGGACAGAAATACTTCTGATTAATTCAGATTTAAATTATATTTTATTGATCAGACAATCTAATAATGAAATTTTATCAGTATTTCTCGTTAAAAATTCCGTTTCAACAAACAAATACAAGTATTCCTCTAAAATATATATTTTAAAGACTTATAGGATCACCTGAAGATCAGGGCCCCCAGCCTTCTTTAGTTAGCCTTATAAGGTTGACGAAAATATCACAACCTAACCTAACCAATCGTTAGGTCAACCGTACGCCCTTGACGATTGGTTAGGGTAGGTAGTGATATTTTCGTTAGTTAGCCTTATAAAGCTAACTAAAGAAGGCTGGGAGCCCTGATCTTAGGTGATCCGACTTATGTACTACTTTTTTTAAATACTTGTTCAGTTCCAATATTTTATCCTTTCGTTGAAGATTTCTCCAACTCCAAAAGAGAGGTGTAAGACGTAAAGGCGATTAATAGATTTTTTCTGCATCTTGGAAGACCCTTCAAAGGCATCAGAGAATGTGTTTAAGGGCGTATTTTCGTCGTTGTTTTTAGTTTGTTGGGTAATTTAAGTTTTCGTGTTGATGTAGCATTTTTACATAGTTTTATTAGCTGTGATTCTTGCATTACATTTTTACATGATGTGTTTCGACTCTAAATCAATCCTTACACAATACTTTTCTTCGCAAATTAGGCCTACTACTATCTTTGGTCCGCTCCAAGCATCAAATTTCCGTTATTTTTACACTCTAAGTTGCAAATACAAGTTTTTCTCCAACCCTCAACATAGATATTTTTTTACATAGTTTTTTTTAAGATTTTAAAATTCCTGAAATACTTTGCCTGGGTAAAATTTTTACCAGTTTTCATGTTTACCAGGTTCATGTTTTTTTATGAGTTATATCATTACATAATGTATTACTGTGTAGTACTTGGCTGTATTTTTTACTAAAAAAACAAATAAAATGAAGGTGGGTTTTGTAAATACTCTTAAAACTGTCCGCTGTGTCTGCTCTCGAACCGAGAGCCTGTGCAAAAATAAAGTACCTCAAGAGTACATTGATAGTAGATCTAAGGCAGATGGAGAGTAGCCGAAGCAAAATTATCTTCTTGACAATCGGTGTCCTTTGAAACTAAATTGAAAATACAAAAAGTACATTTCCAGGGATTAAAAAAACTTTCACTTTATTTTCAAAGTACTGTACCTTTGGTCTACCAGGTGTACTCTTTAAACACTTTATATTCAGAGTACATTTAGTTTTTTTGTTACTCTCGGTTCTAAAATACACACAGCGAACAGTTTTTAGTGATAAGGCTGAGTACAGAAATTTGGCATCCTGATATCATCAAAGGGGACACAATTTTATTCATCTCTGTTACTCTTAAAACTGCACCATGTGTCTGCTTTAAAACGGGGAATAAAAAAGCAGATAAATGTACTCTGCAAAAAATGAAGTATCGCAACAGTACACCATAGTATGTCTAAAGTAGATAGAGAATAGATACAACGGTTCTCTTCTTGACAAGGGGGTCCTCTGAAACTAAATGAAAAATACAGAACGTATATACACGCCCATAGATTAAAGAAATCCTTTCCCTTTACACTATATACACACCCCGGCTTTAAATACCTCATATTCCGAGTACATTTAATCCTTTTTAACAAGTGTACTATTTAAATACTTCATCTCCGGAGTATATTTAGTCCTTTTACCAAGTATATTCTTTAAATATTTTATATTCAGAGTACATTTAATCCTTTTTAACTCTCCGTTTCAAAGTAGGGGAAAGTAAATAGTTTTATAGAGTGTAATACCTTCCAATTCTTTTTTAGGAGCCGAAAAAGAAGCCATCCAGAAACAGTTTCAAGTCCAAGTGGACGTGTTTATTGAGAACAAACTCGATTTCCTCATCGTAGAGGTACAGAATAAATAAAAAGCTCGGTTGAATTTAAAAATATTGTATATCTCAATACAGGCATTTTTTTTGTTAATTATTACCTATGCCCACGCGAGAAGCAGGGCGGAGTTATTGTTGTGAGTGAGAGAGAGAGAGTTTTCTGGCAAAGAAGGATTAATTTTGAAAGAATTGTGCAATCCTTTTGCTGTATTAGGCGCAAATCAACTAATAAAGTTTGTTTACTTGCAAACAAAAGAGAAAAACTAAGGAATGAATGAAAAAAAAGAAGTTAAAAATACGTCATTTTGGTTTGTAAAATAAATGTTGCATGTCGAACGCTTTTTAGAGAGATATAAACATAATTTTTTTTAGGATAACTTCTAAATAAATGTTAGAAATGAAAACGCACATATGAAGACATTAGATAAGAAACGCACCATAAACTCTCCCACAAGGAAACTGAAACAGCTTTCTCTTTGTCACACAGTACTTCGATCATGTAGAGGAGATCGAATGGGCGATAGAAGTTTGTAGGAAGACTGACCTACCAGTGGTCGCCTCAATGTGCATCGGACCAAAAGGTGACAAGGACGGAGTGTGTGTTGGGGAATGCGCTGTCAGGATGGTCAAAGCAGGGGCCCATGTTGGTAAGTACTCTCTCATTCCGGATTTGAGTTGCTGTTCTCTGTACACAAATAAAGATGTAATTCAGGAATTCATTAAAGAAAGAGTAATACTGTTTGGGGTTGTTTAACCTTCTTCGTAAAGGTAAAGGTCAAGTGATGACGGGAACTTACATCTTTCCGTGGAGCTTCATCCATCCAAGTGTGTGTGACCCTGACCTTAACAAGTCGTTTATCTCGTTTTAAAGTAGCTTAAGCTGTAAATATGTCTTCGTTTGCAGTTGGCATAAACTGTCTCTACGACTCGGTTGTGAACTTGAAAACGCTGAAGAAGATGAAGAAAGCCTTAAAGGATGCCAACCTCGATAACGTCCACTTGATTGCTCAGCCACTCGCTTTTCACACTCCTGAAGAAGAAAACTACATCGATTTGCCTGAATTTCCTTTCGGTATTTGAAGCTCTAATTTGCCGTTTGGATTTCCCATTTAAATTATTTGTGGTTTTACCGTACACTGAGACTTAAGTTTTCATGATGATGATGAAATTTTATTTTTTATAAAGCACTTCATGAAAATATTTTCATCAAACCTCGATGCTTGATGCAATATTTTTAATCGAACTTATTCCTTGATGAAAATAGTTTCATAGAATTTTTCCTAATGAAATTGCGGATTCATTACTCAATAGTGAATTGAATTTTTGAATTGAATAACTTTTATTAATAATAAAATAAATAAATTGGTTTTACAATGTACAATGACAAATAATTGTGAAGCTCGACTATTTACTTTATTTAAACTTGGCTCTTAAGCTTTAGGCTTTACTGGGCTCTTATTAAAAATAAACAGCTAGTTATTATTAATTAATAATAAGTAAATAAATAAGTAAATAACTATTATTACTAGTTAAAGTATATATTAATCTTAAATTATCATTATTAGGACAAATCGAGGTCACCATCGTAGGTATACCAATACCATACAAAGAAACCAATATTATACATGAAAGATAAGAACGGAACAATCACGAGAAATGTCTTTAATACTAGATTACACACGAGAAATTAATAAATAATAGTAATGGACATTAATCCTAGATTTTTATCAGTATGTCATTATTAATCGCGATTTCAACTTTGTTTTAAACAAATTTACATTCACAATATTTTTTATATCAGCATTTAAATCATTCCATAGTTTCAATCAAATAAAAATGGATAGTTTTTGAGATGAAGACAATCTAAATTGAGGTATAGCATGCTTGGATCTATTTCTGGTCTGATACGAGTGGATTTCTTGAGTTACAAAATATCAATGTATAGACAATTTGGTAAAATGCAGATTCTAAAGGCTGCCGGTTGAAACCAATAATTATTCTAGGTTTCAGCAGTAAAACTAATCGACTGATAGCAAACCAAAATACTCGAATTGGTGGGACTATTATCTATTGGCGGATGTGTAAATTGAATTCCCTTTCAGTTTATCTTCACTAACCGAATGTAATTACATGCAAGTTAATTTGTATATGTTAAACTAGACCAACATACTAACAGCAACTTAAGCTTTAATATTAAATACATTAGAAAATAAACTTATCTTACTTCGGTGGGCCCCAGCCGCTGTCAATGAAGATTCAAATTTTGCAATCCGCAACGTTACTCAGGCGGCCATGAGACGTTAAGTTATAGTGGTAGAATTTTGTATCCTCTCTCGCATTGTTTTTGGTAAGTATACTTTAATATGTACATTGTTTTACCGTGTGTGTATATATATATATTATATATATATATATATATATATATATATGTGTGTGTGTGTATATATATATATGTGTGTGTGTATATATATGTGTGTGTATATATATGTGTGTGTATATATATGTGTGTATATATATGTGTGTATATATATGTGTGTATATATATTATACAGGGCGTCCCAAAAAAATGTATACACACTTTAACAGCTGATAGCTCAATTGATGTTTCTTTCTTTCCAAGTTAAACCCATTAGAATTAATAATGGCAGTCAGACTAAGCTTTGAACAAAGGAAATTCATTCTAAAATGCTACTGGAAGTGTGAAAACGCAGTTGAAGTACAAAGACAGTTTAGGAGGGAGTTTCAAACAGATCCACCAACGCGACTTACCATCACTCGAATTAGAGATAAGTTTGAAGCCGATGGAACTGTTCAGAATGTCCACAAGAAGCGTTCCGGAAGACCACGGACATCGACAAGCCCCACAAAGCAAGAAAGAGTACTGGAAACGTATCACCAAAGTCCAAGAAAATCTGTGCGGCAAGTGAGTCGTGAGGTAGGAATTTCAGAATCGTCTGTCCAACGCATTTTGAAGCGCTGTCAATGGAAAAGTTACATTCCAAGATTAGTCCATGCTATTAATGAAGATGATCCGGACCGAAGAGTGGAGTATTGCGAGTGGTACTTGGCACGATGTGGATGTGGATTGGACGAAGGGGTTTCGTAGAATACCCTCCGCGTTCACCAGACCTCACACCACTAGACTTGTTTTTATGGGGATACTTAAAAGACAAAGTCTACGCTATAAAACCTGCAACAGTCGCTGAATTGAGAGCAGCCATTGAACGAGAATGCACACAAATACCAAACGAAATGTTTCGTGATGTTTGCGATCCCATTGCTTCGCGTTATCAGCAGTGCCTGGACCAGAACGGACGTCAGTTTGAAAACAGGCGTTGACAAAACAATTAAATAATGTCTGTAGATTCTATTACATTTTGAAAATGAAATGTATTTTAATAAACACTGCCTTTATAATTATTTAAAGTGTGTATACATTTTTTTGGGACGCCCTGTGTATATATATATATATATTATATATATATATATATTTTTTTTTTTTTTTTTTTTTTTAGTTCGGGAAGAACCGATTCGCCTCTATTTAAAGGGCATATCTCAGCGGAAAAACAAAGAAAAAGTGAGAGGAAAGACAGAGGAAAAAGAAAGGGTGGAGGGGACAGTCGAAGTGGAAAAAGACCAAGGACTGCAGGGTCGAGCCCCATCATCCTTGGGTGCTAGGGCCGGGAGGGCGCACGTGAAACCTCCAGGAACAAGCACGTACAAACGAGCACAAAGAGCACTCAAGAGCACGAGCTTAGAACCCCCTTGCGGGGATATATATATATATATATATATATATATATGTATGTGTGTGTATATATATGTATGTATATATATATATATATATATATATATATATTTTTTTTTTTGTATTGGGGCGTTTACCGCCACTTCCCGCTATATGGTAGCGGATATCATGGCGAGGCGGATTACGAGAAAGAGAAACGGAGACGGAGAAAAGGCACTAGAAAAGGGAGAACAGCGGACTACAGGTGAGAAGTCACCTAAAGCTCAGATAGGATGCGAGATTGGGAGAGGAAGAGGAAAAGACGGTCAAGCGAGAAGAGAGGGCTCTCAGCGAGCATAAGGCGTAAACGTTCGGGGAGGGGGAAATCAGAAAGGAACGGGAAGGCGCGACGACGTACTGACGACAGGGTGGGGCATTCCACAAGGATGTGAGAGACGGTGAGAGGCGACTGGCAGGAGGCGCAACGAGGAGCCTCCTGCCGGAACATAAGATAGCCGTGCGTGAGGCGCGTATGGCCGATGCGAAGCCGCGCAAGGACGACCTCTTTGTGTCTGGAGCGGTGGAAAGAGGACACCCAATATGACAGACGGGGGCGGATGGACCAGAGTTTATTTCCGGTGGCATCGTCCCAGGACTGTTGCCACATGCGGTCGTAAAAGGAACGAAAGACCTGCACATAGTCTGAGAAGGGGAGCGGGCGGGGGAGGGGAGGCAGCGAGGCGGCGGACCGGGCTATGCGGTCCGCCGCCTCATTACCGGAAACACCAACATGGGCGGGAACCCAGCAGAAGGTGACCCGGATCCGGTGAATGGTGTGCAGGACATGGTACTCCTGTTGAATAAGGCGTACGAGGGGGTCCGGGGAATCATAGCGCTCGAGCGCCTGAAGGGCGCTCAGCGAGTCCGAAAAAATGGTACAGGAGGACCGCGAACAACCCGATACCAGACGGAGGGCTTCCAGAAGGGCAAAGAGCTCCGCGGAAAAGATGGAGGCCTGAACCGGCAGGGGGATACCCCGGGAGGTAGGTGACAATGACGGAGAGAAGACGGCGGCTGCGACACCTGCAGGGGAGCGCGAGCCGTCGGTGTAGACGGGAACGTCGTCCGAATGGACGGGAAGATGGGCCAGAAAAGAAGACCGGAGGACGGCAGGAAGAGACTCCTTACGCAGGCCACGGAGCGCCTGGCAACGGCAGATAGGGGTGGTCCGCCAGGGGGGCGACAGATCGAAGGAGAACGGCAGAATAGAGGGTGGGGGGATCCCCAGGGACGAGAAAATCTCGGCCAGAGAGGCAGCGAAATGCCACGTGTCAGGCCGGGATAGCGCCTGGGAGATCGCGGAGAAGAGTAGGGACATCGGAAGGCGGCAGATGCGACGGTAACACTTCGCCATGAGAAGGCCCCGGCGAAGGGGCAGGGGGGGTGTCCACAGTCCACCTGAAGACTAGCGACAGGGGACGAGCGGAAGGCACCCGACGCCAGGCGAAGGCCACGGTGGAGAAGAGGATCCAGCATACGGAGTGCCGGAGAGGAGGCGGAGCTGTAGACCACACAGCCGTAGTCGACACGGGATTGCACCAGGGAGGTGTACAGGCGCAGCAGAGTACGCCTGTCCGCCCCCCAGGTCGTGTGGGACAGATGACCCAAAAGGGAGAGGGTGCGGCGAGATGTTTGCCGCAACCGCCTAAGGTGTGGAACCCAACCGAAAAATCCGTCGAGGGTCATACCCAAGAATCTAACGGATGGGACGAGGGGAAGAGGAGTGCCGGCAAGGGTAAGGGCGAAGGTATGCGACAGACGGAGGCGCCGAGGACGGAAAAGCATACTGGAAGACTTAGAGGGTGAGAAAGCATAGCCAACCGAGGACGCCCAGCGAACCACCGCGTTGATGGCTAGCTGGAGCCGACGTTCAGCCAAAGACGGGAGGCGGCCAGAGCAATAGATAGCCAGGTCATCGGCATAGAGGGAGCTACGAACGGATGTAGGCAGGACCGTAGCGACTGTGTTCATCACGAGTGAGAAACACAAGACGCTAAGGACACTACCCTGAGGGACACACTCCTCCAACGGAAAGCGGTCAGAGAGGGCAGAACCGATGCGGACGCGGAAAGAACGGGCGGACAAGAAGTTATAAATAAAGGAGGGAGAAAGCCTACGAAACCCAGGGAGCGTAAGCAGTCAAAGACCGCGCTCCGCCGGGTAGTATCGTAGGCCTTCTGGAGGTCGAAAAAGACGGCGAGTACAAAGTGACGCCGGGAGAAAGCCTCCTGCACGTCGTGGCTAAGGAGAGGAGGGGGTCGGTGGTAGACCGGAAGCGCCGGAAACCAGCCTGGGTAGCAGGGTATTGGTCACTCGCCTCCAAGGTAAAGGACAGCCGCGAGGCGACCATCGCCTCCATAACCTTGCAGGCGCACAGCATGTAGGGAAATGGGGCGATAGTTCGACGGGAGTGAGGGGTCTTTATCGGGCTTCGGGATGGGGACGACGATGGACTCACGCCACCGGTCCGGGAATGAACCCTCCAACCAAATCCGGTTATAGAGGTCCAGTAAAAGCTGAGAGCAGAGGGGTGGAGTGCCGTAACAAGTCATAGGGGATATTATCGGGGCCGGGGCGGAGGAGCGTCGGGGGCGGAGGGCCTCCCGAAGCTTGTCATGTGGAAGAGGTGATTATAGGGGTCATCCCTATGAGGTGGAAATTCCGGTGGGTCGCGGCGGGAGTGGGGGGAATCGGAACTGGAGATGGCTGCGAAGTGCGCCGCGAGTGCGTTCGCGACGGCCTCCGGATCGGACACGAACTCGTCGTCCCCGACCCGAAGCACCGGGGGTCGAGGGGGGACACGGGTCCCCTCAAAGCTACGCACCTTGCGCCAAACAGTCGAGGGGGCAGTCGAGGAGGAGATCCCGGACACGTAACTCCGCCAGGAGGTACGCCGGGCCAGTTTCAGGACCCGACGGGCCACTGCCTTCAGGCGCTGAAATCTATCTTGTGCTCCAGCTGGCGGGTCCGGTAGAAGCGGCGGCCGGCACGGCGCCGCTCCTGAACGGCATGGGAGCACTCTGGGGTCCACCATGGGACGCTTCGCGGCCTGGGGGAGCCAGAGGTACGGGGGATGCAACTGGCGGCAGCCGAGAGGATCTTACTCTCGAGGAAGGCGAGGGCCTCACTGACGGAGGGAAAGGCAGGAATTGATGGCGAGATCGCCGTGCCCCTCGCGTATGAGGCCCAGTCTGCTCGGGCGAACAGCCAGCGCGGGCGGACAGAGGTGGGGGGGAGGAGACGGGTCGGGGTAAGACACACTGGGAAATGGTCACTGCCGGAAGAATCCGGCAGGACCTCCCAGGTGAACTCCGTCACGATTTCGAGGGAAACCAGGGAAAGGTCGATACAGGTGAAACTGTCATGGGCCGAGTGAAGGCAGGTTGGGGAGCCATCGTTCAGAAAGGTGAACTCGAGCTCGTCCATAAGGGAGAGAAGGGTCCCGGAGAGAAAGGTGGAGCAAACGTCCCCCCAGGCCGGGTCCCGACTGTTGAAGTCCCCGAGAATCAGAAAAGGGCGGGGAAGCTGAGAATTAGGTCACGGAGAGAATCGGGTGGAGGGCGTACGTTAGGGGAGAGGTAAAGAGAGCAGACCGTGAGCTGGCGCCCCAAGAAAGGCGCACGGCCACAGCTTGCAGGACTGTACGGAGCGGGAGGGGGCGGAAAGGGACGGAGCGGTGCACGAAGACCGCGGCGCCCCCCTCCCCCCCATCGAGAGGCGGGGAAGGGAGCCCGCAGTAACCGGACACTCGAGGGAGGGAACGGGATCCCAGAATCGTCTCCTGAAGGCAGAAACACGCCGGACACCTGGAGGCCAGGAGAGAGGAGAGACTCTCGAGGCCTACCAGGAGCCCGCGGATGTTCCACTGCAGGAGCGAGGTATAGGGAGGGGTAGGAAGTCAGCGTAAAGGATGGTTATGGGGTGGGTGGGCCGATCGGGCGGCCCGAGATTAAAGAGGGAATCGGAAAGCCCCGGAGTTCAGCGAGGGACGCCGAACGAGGGCGAAGGCGAGGGTCACCCCGACGAGGGGGCGATGTGGAACCAGACGCCGGCAAGTCCTCCAGAAGAGGAGTCTCCCGGACGTCCGGGGGAGAGCGATGCAGAGAAGGGGATGTGAGAGGTATCCAGAATGCCCCTCCCTTCACCGGAGGTGCGGGGGAGGCAGGACTACGAGGGGGAGTGGAAAATAATACCTCACCCAGAGGCATTGGCAGGTCGAGGAGAGAGATGGGGCGGGTCAACGCGGGGGCGTGCACGTCCCACCCACGCCGACCAGGCGGGCGAGTTCCCCCTCCAGTGGGTCCATCGACCGGGCCGGAGAGGGGTGTATCTCAGCCCCCACCACGAGGGCCGTCGGGGACCCCAGGGGGGAGCGTGCATAACGGTTGCGCAGTGGGGACGGTGAGGACACCGGGGCGGTAGGGCGAAGGGGGCGTTTGTGTTTGGGAGAGGAAGGTGATGCGAGGCTTATGGCTCGAACCTTTCGGGGTCACCACTGGCGCGGCGCTTGCGGCCCCTACCCCTCCGTCGTGCGGCCCGCATGGGTGACGGCGGGTCACGATCCGGAATGGGGGTGGCCGAAGGCGCCGGTGGAGAGGGCGTAGAAGGGGGGGGGGGGTTGCCGACGAAGCATCGGCGTTCGCGGAGGAGCACGTGGGGGGGGGGGGGACGCGCTGGTAGTACGGGGAGCCGCGGTAGGAGTCCGCTGGGCGGCAGAGGATGGACTGGGAGTAGCGGACACGGTGGGTGGAGGCGCGTTGGGAACCGCCGGTGAGGACGGGGTCCGGGAACGGAGAGCCTCGGCGTACGAGGCACCACGCCGGGCCTCGCAGCCACGCAACCGCTCCCGCGCCTCCCGAGCGCTGAGAAACTCTGATGAACAGAGGGCCCGAACCTCCCTTTCAAAGAGGAAGGACGGGCAAGAGCGGGATGAAGCAGGGTGTGGTCCATGGCAGTTGGTGCAGGAAGGCGGAGCAGTACAGGGCAAGGGGTGGGGAGGGCCGCCGCAGCGGACACACAACGGGGCCGGCTGACGGCAGGAGCTGCTCACGTGGCCAAACCTATTACACTGAAAACAGCGCGTAGGATCTGGCACGTATGGTCGTACTGAGAATTCGCACGCTCGTCTCTCACCAAAGCCCCAGAATACCGAAACGGGGGGCACCAGTGAGTCGAAAGTGAGGAGCAGGCGAGGAGAAGGGGCGGTTGGGGACCGCGATCTGTCGGGAAAGCGGTACACCCTCACAACACCCTGGGAGGCGAGGTCAATCTGGAGGTCTTCCACCGGGATGGGTAGAAGACGAGCAGCGTAAATTGTGCCCTGGCACTGATTGAGGCGGGGGGGGGAGTCACCGTGATCCCGCAGCCCAGGACATCGGGGATAGCGAGCAGAGAGGAGGTTTCGGCAGAGGAACGCGACCTTATCAAATGGAGCCATCCCTCTGAGGCCGAAGGTCAAAACGCGCCGTCCCCGTCTTCCCATGGATCGCTCGAAAGAGGCGTTCGTGGTTAGTGGGGAGGGGCTTGGAGGAGGAGGGGCGGAGGACGAGGAACTTGTCCATCGTCCTAAGGCCGAGTGAAGCCGTCTGGCCAAACACCACCGGAACTTCGAGAGGGGCGAGACGAGAAAGGCGGACGGCGACGTCGGGTCCCACGTCCCCCAGGGGCCGAGGGGGCCGGGGGCGATGAGGCCCGACCGGAGTGGGAGGCGACCGGGGCCGCGGGCCTCCCACCTGAGGGCGAAAAAGCAGGTGGGTCCCTATCGGGACGTGGAATATGGGGGGATCCAGGGGTCGGGGGGTCCACTGCAGGTCCATCCGCTACTGGCGGGGGTCGGGCAGCGGCGCCACGAGCCTGGGGAAGAGAGGGAGAGGAGGTGTCGGCAAGAAGAGCAGACGGGGTGGGCGAGGGCTGCCGACTGCCCTTACCAGACCCACGGTCCAAAGAGGTAGTCAGAGGGAGGTCAGATGCACAAGCCGGGTCGTCAACGAGGTCCATTAGATTTGTAAGTGTTTCCATAGAAAATTTTTATTGTTGTTTCGCGCCCGGGGCCGCGGGGAACCGATTACCCGGGGCCCAAGGGGACCAAGCGCACGCCGGCGGGGGATGGGTGCCTCGTCCCATGTAGGTACCCCCGTTTCAAAAGGGGCCCTTGCAGCGTCGAAAGTTCTCCCCCGCCGGCAGCAAAGACCAAGGCCCCCCAGGGTCCCAGGCCTGGGCACCCTACCAGCCAACTTAGTCCGGCCCCGGCCATGGGGCGAGACCCCCAGCGACCAGCCCCGGCAGCCCACGGGGCGCGCGAAGTGAAAGAGAAAGCAGAAAAAAACAGAGGGGGCAAGGAAGAGGGTAAAGAGGGGAAGACAGGAAAGAGGGGGCTGT
This sequence comes from Bathynomus jamesi, assembly GCA_023014485.1. NCBI lineage: Eukaryota > Metazoa > Arthropoda > Malacostraca > Isopoda > Cirolanidae > Bathynomus > Bathynomus jamesi. The sequence continues at coordinate 490,400 of JAJOZX010000243.1, read as the reverse complement.
AGGAGCAGGGTATGCTAAAAGTCCACTTCGCAACCGGGCGGGGACCCGGCAGGGCCCCCAGCCGCGGCTGACCCCCCTCGCCACATGGAGGCAGGAGCCCGCGGGCGATCCACCCCAGAAAGACCGCCCGCGGGGAGGGGGATTATATATATTATATATATATATATATGTATATATATACTGGGCCGTAAGTTTCCATACATAGGAAAAATAAACATTTTTTTATGGACAACCATTTTTATTTATATAATATGCTCTACATGGTTGCCATTGTTTTGAAAACACATTTCAATACGTGTTCCCCACTGTTGATGAACACGCATTAGCACAGTTGACGTTATGCTTGTAATGGCGTTGGTGATACGTTCCTTTAGATGATTTATGTCTCGTATCTTTTCCT
>JAJOZX010000243.1:285000-487500 GCA_023014485.1 Bathynomus jamesi | reverse complement strand
GGGATGGCTCCCTCCTCGTAAAATCGCGCTCAGCCGCAGAGACGAAAGCCCTACTCTCCGTCACTGAAGTCCTTGGATGCTCGGTGTCCGTTTCCCCACACCCTCGCCTGAACCAGAGTCAGGGCACTATTTACGCCACCCGCCTATTGTCGGTCGCAGTGAACGAGCTCCTGGAGGACCTCGCACCCCAAGGAGTAACTAAGATCTATCGTTTCACATCCCGACAGGGAGGCACCCCCTCCCCACCCCACGTCTGCTCCTTACTTTCAACACACTAATCCTCCCCGGCCGCATTGTATGGGGTATGGGAGACCGCGCCTCATGCGAGTTTTCTATCCGCCCATACGTCCCAGACCCGACCCGTTGCTTCAAATGCAATAAATTCGGACACGTTAGCTCCGCTTGTCGACAGCCGCATCAATTATGTGTTCACTGTGGACGACTCGCTCACCCTGACAGGTGCCCCAACACACCCAAATGCTCCAACTGTGAAGGCGCACACCCCTCTTCATCCCGAGAATGCCTTTTCTTCAAGTTCGAGAAGGAGGTCCGAGGCCTACAGGTGACGGACTTCCTTAGCCCCCGTGAGGCACGCGACAGGGTGCGGAGTCGGGAGGTGAGGCCGGGGGTGTCCTATGCCGCTGCTCTCGGCTCTATCATCTCGGCACGCCGCCCTGGCCTGCCGCCGAAATCCCCCCAAGCCACTGCTCCCTGTTCCCCTCCAAGAAAACCCTCGCAGGACCCGATGGTTTCCTGTCCCCCCACCATTCCTCCTCTTCCCGCACCTCACCTGCCACGAATCCCCCAGGTGTCTGGGACCAGGACACCCGGGTCCCATCCACGACCCCCCCCCCCGGACGACGGGACCCAGTCCGAACAATATCCTCTCCCCCGAGGATCCGGTGGACGCGGCCCTGGCGCAGCTGCACGGTGTGACCGAGGGAAGCTCGGCCGCGCCCACACCCACGAGTCTTATGGATCTGCCTTTGCCTCCTGGTGCCATTTTCTCCACCCCTCCACGAGACTACTCTGATTCACCTCCTTCCACCCCATCGTACCTACTCCCCCAACATCCCCGGCCCCCTCCTTGTCAGCTACCCTGTGTACGCCCTCCCTCCCACCCCCGGTCCTTTTGGTACCCCTTATCACCACCTCGAGTCCGCCATGAGACCCCTGACAGGCGGGATAGCGCCACTTTTGGGGCTACCGTGCCCCCTCCTGGTCCGACCATAGAAGCCCGTCACAGCACATCCGACCCTCTCAGCCCACGATGTTTCTCTGCCTGCCGTGATCCACGCCTCCGGTCTCGCTCGGCCGACTCGATCCCGCGACCTCCGCGGGGTTCGACAGGCCGACCGATTCCTTCCCTGGTGAACGGTAGATAGCCAGCCATGCTCCCGACCAAGCCTTCAATTTCGCGAACTCCGGATCTCCCTTCATACTCCAACCTCCTCGCACCTACACCTTTACCCATCCCCCTTCATCAGCTAATGGATCCCCCGAAAACCACAATAATCCACTGGAACTGTCGAGGAATATTCGCAAATTATGAAGGCCTTACCTCCCTGCTTGCCACTTCCCGTCCGGTGTGTGTCTGTCTCCAGGAGCTAATCCTGGGGACCAGGCCCATGCCCTGCCCTACTGGTTATTTTTGCACCGCCACCCCGCCTCCTACCTGCACTCGAAGGGGAGCTGCCATCCTCGTGCACCACGCAGTCCCCTTCTACAACCTCTCCATCCGGTCCCCACTACAGGTGACTGCCGTCCGGCTCTCCCTGGATAGACAGTACACCGTCTGCTCCATCTACCTCCCCCCCCCACGCTCAAGTCTCCCGCGACGACCTGGTGGAAGTCGTGGAACAACTCCCCAGGCCCTTCCTACTGCTGGGCGATTTCAATAGTCGCCACCCCTTGTGGGGCGACACACACACCACCTATATGGCCCCAACCTTGATATCCGTCATGACCGAACTCTCCTTTGAGTGCCTCAACAATGGCTCTCCTACATTTTACCATGCCACCACCCGCACTCCAACCTGTATAGACCTGTCCCTCGTTTCAACTGATGCCCTCCTAGACTTCACGTGGCAAGTCCTCCAGGAAGACCATGGAAGTGACCATCTCCCCATACAACTCACCCTTAATCGACCCGACCAGACTGTTCGGGTACCGATAAGGTGGGTTACTACCAACGCGAATTGGGCCCGCTTCCGCGATAACACCTATACCACCCTTACAACTGCCCACTTCCCATCCATCGACGAGTGCATCGCATACTTCGAGTCCGTCGTTCTAGCGGCCGCAAGCACTAGCGTACCACAATCCTCCGCCTACCCCCGCGCCCGACGGGTGCCTTGGTGGACCCCGGAGTGCGCGGAGGCCGTGCGCGGCGCCAAGAAGAAGGCAACTCGGCGCTTCTACCGGACGCGACTCCCCGTCCATCGCACGGAGATGCAGCGGGTCAGGGCCATCGCCCGCCGCACAATGAAGACAGCGCGCCGAACCTCTTGGCGTGCCTTTGTGTCCGGCATCACCGCCAACACACCTTCGGCTACCATCTGGAAGAAGGTGCGGGGTGTCGAGAGGCGACATGTCCCCCTCCCGACCCCCGGTCCTCCGGACTAACGACGGACTCCTATGTGAACCCAAGTCGGTGGCAGACCACCTTGCTTCTACCTTCGCCGCCGTTTCTTCCTCTACAGCCAATTCCGTACCCGCCCCTGACGATAGGCCCTCTCCACCGTTTCTTCCTCTACAGCCAATTCCGTACCCGCCCCTGACGATAGGCCCTCTCCACCGTCCATAGATAGCACCTACAACCGATTGTTTACCATGCGTGAACTACAGGCGGCACTGGCCTCTCGACGATCCCCTTGTCCCGGTCCGGACGGTATTCCGTACGGCATGCTCCAGCACATCCACTCTACCTTACAAATTTTCCTGCTGGATCTATACAATCGCTTATGGATAGAGGGCGCCTTCCCCTCTAGGTGGAAGGAGGCCCACGTCATCCCTATCCCCAAACCCGGCAAAGATCCTCTGGACCCCACAAACTACAGACCAATCGCCCTGACGTGTTGTGCCTGCAAGATCCTCGAGAAAATGGTTGCCACGCGATTATCGTTCGTCCTTGAACATCATAACTCCTTCCCGTCTACCCAGTCCGGCTTCAGACAATTCCGCTCCACCACTGATCCCCTCCTGCTTCTCAGCCGAGACATACAGGATGCCTTCGACAAGGGACAGTTCGTACTGTCAATTTTTTTGACATCCAGAAGGCCTATGACACCACCCGTCGAGCAATGATCCTCGGTCAACTCCGACATCTGGGCCTCGTCGGAGCCATGCCGACCTTCATCAGGGGCTTCCTCTCTTCCCGGACCTTTAAAGTCCGGGTGGGCTCAATCCTCTCTGACACCTTTGTGCAGGAGGACGAGGTCCCACAGGGAAGCATCCTCAGTGTTCTCTGCTTCTCCGTCGTGATGAACACGGTCTCACAATGCCTTCCACCCACCATCCGCTCTTCCATTTACGCGGATGACCTTGCAATCTACTTCGCAGGGCGAGAACCGTCTGTTGTTCAACGACAGATGCAGCTCGCCATCTACCGGGTGGAAAGGTGGGCGACGTCGGTGGGTTTCCGCCTCTCCATCCCTAAGTCCAAGTGTATGGTCTTCAGTAGAAGAAGACCAACAGCCCTTCCTTTACCCTCTGTCACATTATACGGTAGGCCTATTGAGGTGGTACCCTCCACGCGTTTTCTGGGCATGACCCTAGACCGACGGCTCAATTGGGTTCCCCATATCAAGTACTTAAAGCAATCCCTTCGACGCCCCCTCGCTCTCCTGGATCACCTCTCTCACACCACATGGGGTGCAGATCGATGCTCTCTTCTTCGCCTTTACACTTCCATAGTGCAGTCGAAGCTGGACTATGGTAGTGCAGTTTACGGTTCAGCCTCCACCGCCCGCCTCCGTATCCTAGACCCGGTACTTAATAGAGGCCTCCGCCTCGCCACCGGTGCCTTCCGCTCCTCCCCAGCCTCCAGCCTCCATGTGGAATGCGACCATCTCCCTCTCGCCCTCCGACGGGGTCTTCTCCTCATGAGGACATACCTCCGTGCACAGAGGCTACCTTCTTCGCTTCTGGGCACGGTGGTTTCAGAACTACCACCTCAGGGACGGAGCTGGCACTTCACTGAAGCGGTCCGCTCTTTCCTTGATCTTTTCAACATGCCCGCCCCCTCAGTTATCCCCATTTCATTCGGCATCTACCCCCCTTGGATCCTCACCCCTATCAAGTTTTGCAAAGATCTGTGTACCCTACCGAAGACTACTACGAGCGCCATGATATACAGGTCACTCTTCCGCGAACACGCAACCCAACACCCGGGCGCAGTCGCCATTTACACGGATGGTTCCCCCTCGGAAGCCGGTGTGACCTCCTCAGCGGTGATTCTGTCCCAGCCGCTTTCCTGGGGCGTCGGCCTGCCCCGCGAGGCCTCCGTTTTTTCGGCGGAACTTTTCGCCATTACGGAGGCCCTCGGTATTGTGCGCACCCACCCTGCCAGCTCCTTCGTCACTTATTCGGATTCCCAAAGTGCACTCCTCTCCCTGGAAAGATTTAACTCCCCCCACCCGCTCGTCTGTACCATCCAGCAAACCTTCCACCGTCTAACGACCCTCCAACACAAGACAATCGCCTTTTGCTGGGTCCCGGCTCATGTCGGCATCCAGGGTAACGAGGCGGCGGATCGCACAGCAAAGACGGCCTGCTTACTGCCGGCCTCCTCCCGACCCCTCCCTTTCTCCGACTTCTTCCCGACTTTCCGCTCCCACTTCCGCTCCATATGCCAGCGGGAATGGGACCAGGCCACACAAAATAAACTCCACACGATCAAGCCACGGATAGGATACTGGGCCTCCTCATTCCACCGGTCCCGCCATAAGGAAGTAATCCTAGCCCGTCTCCGCCTAGGCCACACCCGCATCACCCACGGATACCTTATGGCGAAATCGCCAGCCCCGCTTTGCCCTACCTGCCATACCCCTATCACTGTCATACACCTCCTGGTGGAATGCACAAAGTTGTCTGCTCTTCGTCGCAGGTGTTTCCCTCTCTCGGCCGAAGATCCCATACCCGACCGGCTACGATCCATACTCGCCGACGGCCCCCACTTTTCAACGGAAGCGATTCTCTTCTTCCTTACTCACTCCCAGCTGCTCCATCGCATTTAAAACCGTACCCCTCCTACCCACTATCCAGCGACTGACCCTTACTCACTCCCCTAGTCTACCACCCCCAACACAGTAACATCACCCACTCACCGCCTCGCCGAGATATGTACCGCTCCTTTTAGGTACGAATCGCCGGTAAATCAGAGAAAGAAAGAAAAAAAAATATATATATATGGATGAACAGGAAGATCCAAATGTATATCATTCTTATTTAGTATATGTGACAGACAGACAAACGTTTCGGAAACAGATCAGTGCTACAGAAAAAATACATAAACTTTACAATGTTAAAAGGTCATAATTCCTTTGAAGACAATTAAAAAATTAATAAATTAAAAAATCTTATAATAGGCAGATTATATATATCATCAGTATAGCATTTGAACTACTAAATTACACAGGCTATGAAACTTAAAATAAGCAGTTAAAAACTTAATCATTATCCTATAATAATGAGATCAAATGTAAAAGCATAATCGTTCAGGGTGGGTTTAATTTTCCGAATATATAAAGATTCTAGAATGTAAGTTGGTTGTTGTTAGCGGTGTTTATAATCTGAAAGGGGGCAGAGTGAGTGGAATGGTCTGCGACAAAACAGTGGTCTCTTATGGAAGATTTTGCAGGTTCATTTAAAGAGCGTGAAGTACGACTGGAAAACCCCTGATGCTCGTCTATCTTAAGTTTGTATTGGCGGTAGGTGGTGCCAGTATAATTCTCCTGACAACAAATTATTAAAAGAGTAGACAATGGACGAGATCAGAACGTCGGGTAATTTTTCTTTATGAAGAAAAAAATAAGATTTGATACTGTGAGAATTTGTAAATATGAACCGAAAATCACTAGAAGGTATAATGACACTAGAAGGATGAATAGGTCAGCCTGTAGTTTCGGACTTAAATAAAAAGGAAATTTAAACTATTCACTGTCCTAAATGCGAAAAACTTCACTTTTTTCTACGTGAAGGTCAAAATATGAAAATAAAAACCCACTCTAATAGACAGAGTTTATTTCCACGACAGTTTCGTGTTTCTGTATCCACCCGAGGAGGATGCCAGTGGGCGTCGAAACTGTCGTGGAAATAAACTCTGTCTGTTAGAGTGGGTTTTTATTTTCATATATTCACTGTCCTTTGCAACAGCTGGAATATTATGAAGTAGTTGGTAGATCTTGTCAATATGAGTTACTGATGAGTTACTGTTCATTCTTTTGATGACAAATTAATCATCAGGAGTGCTTGATGACTGACTGTACAGTATATCATCTATCATCTCGATGAAAATTCCAGTCTCAGTAATACGAAAGTACAGTATTCAATCAGATTTAAGAGTGGACTTCCACAAAAAAATTTTCAAACTATGAAATGAAATCGGGTTTATTTTCTTTGAGTATTTAATATTTTATTAAATATCAAGCACAGTACCTTAAATAAATGAAATTATCTTAAATTTTAGGAAATAATGAAAATATGTGTTGCATTAATTTCTTGTATTAATACACGTATTTTATTATACAGAACTAAAATACTTTACTTCAGTACGAAATAATAGTGAAAATCATCAAACACGAATTTAGGACACTTACAAAAACGAATAAAGAGATCTGCAGTACAACTTGCGTTCAAAATCTATGCAACTTATTAGAAATGCAAAGTATAAATTAAAACAATATTTTTCTCCTTTGACCAGCCTTAGAATCGAGGCTTTACACCCGATGGGATATGCACAAATACGCGAGGAAGGCCTACGACCTAGGGGTGAGGTATATCGGAGGATGTTGCGGCTTCGAAAGTTACCACATTCGCGCTATCTCTGAAGAGCTTGTCACTGAAAGGGGAGGTTCACTGCCCCAGCATCCGCTAAGCACGAACAATGGGGAGGCGGATTGAAAATGCATACCAAACCGTGGGTTAGAGCGAGGTAGATATGATTTCGGTTTTAATTTATACTTTCTATATTCATGGTTTACGAGTTCTAAAATAAATGCAAAATTTACGTCCTAATTCAGTGAAAGTCATGCGGGACAAATCCTTTTGCAACCAAAATCCTCGTCAAACATATGTAAACAATATTTAAAAGCAAAAGTCTAAATAAATCCCTTGCTTGAATAAGGACATTTATAATCGTATAATTAAAATATCAAAAAATATTTATTAAATTTCTTTTGCCATTTCATTCTCTACATTATACAGGGTGTCCACATTGAAAGGTAACGACTTTGAGGCGCCATATATTTTTATTGAATAATGTGAACAGATTAATATGCACACATTATACAGACGCTCATGATACGCAGAGAGAATTAATCTTTTAAGGCAAACAAGTTTTTTATTTTACCGTTACAAGTTAAAATTTGTTTTGGATTTGAAAGTTGTTACACTTAAGGAAAAGAGAAAATTTACGCGCTTAACTTTTACGCAAACATGTGCAGATTTGCAATGTTGAATTCCGATACCAGAATCATCAAGAACTGTAATGATTATTATTGCATAATCCATGTCATCACAAGCATAAATTAGTTTGTTACTCGTAGGCGCAATTTTTTTATTACTTTAACAAGTTTACGTTTCAAATTTTAAAATATTGCAAGTAACTCTACTCTGTTTGTTAACATCGAGAGTCAGGAGTCATTTATAGAGTAAATATTTAAGAATTCAGGGTGGATTTTCGTTGCAAACTTAAAAATCTTTAATGACGCCATTTGCCCGAGTCAAACCTAGGCAGTTTAGGCCCAGATAGCGTCATCCTTTGAATCTCTCGCATTTGACACGCGAGAATCTTCTTCGTAGCGGATTTCCTAATTTTCCTTTCTTTTCTTCAAAGGGCATCGAGGGACTATTGGGAGAAACTGAATCCTGCATCAGGGCGCCCCTTCAGTCCTGGAATGTCTCGTCCGGGAGTTACTGCTGTCGGTGAAGATCTAAAGAGAACGAAGGAAGAGTGAAATGAAAGCAGAAGGAAAAGGAGGAAATGAGGCCTACTTTTTATTCTTGAAAAAAAAAAAAATTTAAACACTAATTTGTAGCTTTTAGAACTTACCTTGAACTTGAGATATCTTAATAAAAAATTTATGGCAAAAACTCGTATATGTTTATTATTGCCCTACAAATTTTAAGGACCTGAAATGGATGTAAGAAAAATTACAGCATTTTAAATAGAGCACGTGTATATATATATATATATATATATATATTATATATTATATATATATATATTATACAGGGTGGCCCGAAAGGTACCTACCAAGTTTAAGCCTTTATTTCACCAAAACTATTGAGAGTACAGAAATACTTCAAACGCCATTCAAATCAGCATCTCAAGCCATTTATATGACAATGTATTCGATGTGCTGTCCCTCCACTTTGACGATTTTTCGCAACCTCATCCCAAAATTCGATACCACGCTGTAGAAAACCTCTGTCGGACTGTCGACGATTTGACGTTCAATCGATGATTTCAGCTCCTCCAAAGTCTTTGGGTTGCTCTGGTAAACTCTATCTTTGAGGTATCCCTACAAAAAGAAGTCACACGGGGTGAGATCAGGCGAATAGGCAAGCCAATCAATGCCGCTTCCATAGTGCTTCCGATAGTCCAAACCAATGACATTCTCTCCAAAATGTTCATTCAACAAATGGCGTGAGTAGTATAGTGTGTGAGCAAATTTTCATCGAATTCTATTCATTCGTTTCAGAGAAAATGGAAGTTAATGTTGATAGGTACCTTTTGGGCCACCCTGTATATATATGGGATGAATTTCACAATTAAACACGTGAAATGAATGAATGAAGCAAACCAACAAAGAAAAACAAAAAATTACTCTAAGTCTTTTCGTGTATTCAGCAGTACACCTCGTCAGGGAATGAAGGGAGAAGGCGAGATAACGAAAATATATACACATGTATAGGGTGGGGCACGGGAATCAAGTGTTTTTTGAATAGCTAGTAATCGGCCATTAGGAATGGGAGGGGCGTGCGGTAGGTAGCATTCCATTCCTGGGTTCATAGCATTTAACTTTAACTAACACTCACCTTTATCTTTCAGGTGCCATCATGGAGCAGTGGACGTTAGAACACCGCATGTTCGCGTATGATCATTTTGTTAGGAGTGGCGAGTCAGTGACAGCAGTTCAGCGTGCGTTTCGCCGCAGATTCAACATTCATCGAAATGACTCTGTTCCCGCTCGTGACACAATCTTACGTTGGGTTAACAATCTTCGAACAGGAGGCTCAATAATGAAAACAAAACCGAAGGGGCCGCAACGCACTGTGCGTACTCCAGAGAACGTTGAAAGGGTCAGACAAGCGATGTTGCAAAGCCCAGGCCGCTCTGCTCGGAGACATTCAGCTGCACTCGGAATCAGCAATCGTACTGTTAGACGGATTTTGCATGAAGAATTACATTTTCACACCATACAAGTTAGCGATGGTGCAGGAATGAATGTAAACGATTGCCCCCAACGACTGAATTTTGCACAGGAAATGCTTGCACTTTATGAGCAGAATGAAAACATGATGGTGGTAATGAGTGATGAAGCCCATTTCCACCTTAATGGGGCCGTCAACAATCAAAACTGTCGGTATTGGGCTGCTGAAAATCCGCGAAAACTCCATGAAAAACCGCTGCATAGCCCTAAGGTTACAGTTTGGTGCGCGGTGGGAAAGTTTGGCGTCATCGGTCCCTATTTCTTCGAACAAAATGGGGTTACCGTTACCATAACATCTGGGCGTTACATTGAGATGGTGAACACCTTTTTCATCCCTGAGTTACGAAGAAGGCGTATTGCTCGTCGACATTTGTGGTTTCAGCAAGATGGGCCACGCCACACATCGCCAGAGCGTCAATGGCTGTTCTTCGCCCCCTGTTTCCAACCATCTCATTTCGAGATTTGGTGACATTGCATGGCCCCCTCGGTCCCCTGACTTGTCCACATGTGACTTCTTTCTATGGGGGTACCTCAAGTCACGTGTCTACGAGGACAAGCCCCGTACATTAGATGCATTGAAGGAAGCGATCCGTCAACAAATCATCCAAATCAACAGAGACCTGCTGGGAAGAGTGGAGGCCAATTTTCGTAAACGCCTTCAACAATGCGTCGACTGCCAAGGACATCATATGCCAGATATAATTTTCGGTACATGATTATTATGACATGAAATGCTATGTTCTTACGAATGTTGTTCTACCAATATATTTTCTTTACAAAAATAAATATCATTTTCCTGATTATTCCAAAAACACTTGGTTCCCGTGCCCCACCCTACAACGGAACAGAGAAATAAGAGAGATTAGCACATATAATTAACAAACGCTGATTAAAAGCAAAAGTCATTTTAACAAGATATTGTCAATTTTATACATTCCCGCACTGTTATTGAAATTATTTTTAAAATGGATAAACGCACATTCTAGAATATTCCTTTCAATTATATATCTTTATATCTACTTTTTTAACGAGCGCTTTAGAAATATCCCACTTGATACTATGATTACATCTGTACATACGGTTAAACAATGTATTAGAATTATTTGCTGTTCTACACGCATATTTATGCTGATTTACCCTAATATCTAAAGTTTTTCCCGTTTGGTTTATATGAAGTGAATTACATTGTGTACATCCGATGGAATGCGCACAGCTAACCCCATTATCCGGGCTATTTTTACGCTGAAATTAATTTACAGTAACACTATTATAATACCTATTCTTAGCTCTTCTAAGGCAGTTATCTAGAAATGAAATAGGATAACATAATTTAGTACCAATATTCATGATATTGCATAACTTGGAAACTAAAAGTTATGCAATATCATGAATATTGGTTCTAAATTATGGGATCACCTGAAGATCCGTCATCCCAGCCTTTTTTAGTTAGCTTTATAAGTCTAACTAACGAAAATATCACGACCTAACCTAACCAATCGTCAAGAGCGTACAGTTGACCTAACGATTGGTTAGGTTAAGTCGTGATATTTTCGTTAGTTAGACTTATAAGCCTAACTAAAGAAGGCTGGGGTGACGGATCTTCAGGTGATCCAAATTATGTTATCCTATTTCATTTCTAGATAACTAGACAACAGCTTAACGTGGAATCCGAACCACGCCGCACTAGCAGCCCAGCGTCTTAACTACTAGGTTATCCAGGGTACCCATTTATCTACCAACCAATTTTTTTTTTATTGTGTGAAAGGATGAAGAGCTGGGTTTAGCTGCGCGCCGCCTGCCGTCACCGGGTCTTGATCCCGGGGCCAATGGATTCGTAGTCAGCGACGCTAACCACTACACTACCTAGGCGCCTATATACAGGGTGGCGCAAAAGTCGCGCATGGGGATAATGGGGTTAGCTGTGCGCATTCCATCGGATGTACACAATGTAATTGACTATAATATATCATTTTTTTTCTTTTAGGTAGGGGTTGACTGCGAAATTAACAATAGACGAGAGTGTAAGCTTGGTTTTAATGTATGAAATACCAGGTACAACTGTATCGACATCTGTATGTACATCTGTATCGATGAATCGGTACAGAATTTAAATTCTGTACCGATTCATCGATTTGTTGTACCTGGTATTCTATACATTAAAACCAAGCTCACCCTCTCGTCTATTGTTAATTTCGCAGCCATCCTCTACCCAAAAGAAAAAAATAATATATTATAATCAGCACTGAAAATTCCTATGATGCGCAACTTTTGCGCTCTCTCTCTCTCTCTCTCTCTCTCTCTCTCTCTATATATATAATATATAATATATATATATATATACACGAGGGGCGGTCAGAAACTAAGTTTACACGGCGTATAATTTCGTAACTAAAGGACCTACATTGATTATGTTAGTATCAGGTGAATTCGTTAATCATTGTTGGCAACACTGCACGTCGATTCGGCTGCCATCTACAGTACATTGGTTATATGAGTCAGTTGAACATATGTATGTAGGTCCCCTCCGTCATATGACCTTAGATGTTTGCGAAGGAGGTTAAACAACCCCAATTAAAAAAAACAACCCTTAATACAAATAATAGTAATCTATTCTCTCCCGCATAGAACGAAATGTAAAATTTCATACAATGTACTTAATTTCAGCGTTTATAACAATACTATTTTGTAATGCAATCGTCCATAATGAGTTCCATATATATATATATATATATACACATTTAACTGCAATGACCACGCAGTATATTAACGTATAGAAACGACGTAAGTATAGAGGAGTGTTCTGCACACGAGGAAGAGAAATAACAAACAAATGAAAATAAGGCACCCGCCCGGGAATCGAACCCAGGATCTTCCGATTGCCGGTCAGACGTGCTAACCACTACACTACGGAGCCACGATAATCAGAAGTTGTAATTCTCCTACATAGGGCAGAAACCAATGCCTTGAGAGGGCACCCTCGCAAATCGTGAATATGTACATTTAACTGCAATGACCACGCAGTATATTAACGTATAGAAACGACGTAAGTATAGAGGAGTGTTCTGCACACGAAGAAGAGAGAGAATTACAAACAAATGAAAAATAAGGCACCCGCCCGGGAATCGAACCCAGGATCTTCCGATTGCCGGTCAGACGTGCTAACCACTACACTACGGAGCCACGATAATCAGAAGTTGTTTCTCCTACATAGGGCAGAAACCAATGCCTTGAGAGGGCACCCTCGCAAATCGTGAATATGTACATTTAACTGCAATGACCACGCAGTATATTAACGTATAGAAACGACGTAAGTATAGAGGAGTGTTCTGCACACGAAGAAGAGAGAATTACAACTTCTGATTATCGTGGCTCCGTAGTGTAGTGGTTAGCACGTCTGACCGGCAATCGGAAGATCCTGGGTTCGATTCCCGGGCGGGTGCCTTATTTTTCATTTGTTTGTTATTTCTCTTCCTCGTGTGCAGAACACTCCTCTATACTTACGTCGTTTCTATACATATATATATATATATATATATGGGAATGAACTCAGAATGGTTCCCTGAGTTTTTTATGATACACACAGACCGTGCATGGAACAAGGAACTCTTCTGGGATAATTAAATCCACTATAGTTCGAATAAGTAATGGTAAATGACAAATACCATAGTTTTTCTTTTTCATGATGCAAGCCCGACGTGGGCAACGGGTCTCTCGCAAAGAGGTCCCATAAATATAGCTTCCCTCACCAGCTATCTGCAAAGCAGACAGGATCCAGCTTTGGGACATGGATCTAGGGTTTAAAGCAGCCTAGCTCCACTATATTTAGAACCTCAATATAAGTAAAAGACTCGCTGCATTCACGTCGGATTGAATCATGGAACAAGGAACTCTTCTGGGATAATTAAATCCACTATAGTTCGAATAAGTAATGGTAACTGACAAATACCATAGTTTTTCTTTTTCATGATGCAAGCCCGACGTGGGCAACGGGTCTCTCGCAAAGAGGTCCCATAAATATAGCTTCCCTCACCAGCTATCTGCAAAGCAGACAGGATCCAGCTTTGGGACATGGATCTAGGGTTTAAAGCAGCCTAGCCCCACTATATTTAGAACCTCAATATAAGTAAAAGACTCGCTGCATTCACGTCGGATTGAATAAATCAAAGAAAAAGGGGTAACTATTATATTTTTAGCCCACGTCGGGCTTGCATCATGAAAAAGAAAAACTATGGTATTTGTCATTTACCATTACTTATTCGGACTATAGTGGATTTAATTATCCCAGAAGAGTTCCTTGTTCCATGCACGGTCTGTGTGTATCATAAAAAACTCAGGGGACTAGTCTGAGTTCATTCCCATCATGAAACGGACATGTTATGTGCCTTGAAAAGTGGACGCTCAATTCTGCCAGTTGAGGTTTAAGTTTTGGTTTTGGCTAAAAATATAATAGTTACCCCTTTTTCTTTGATTTATTCATCCGACGTGAATGCAGCGAGTCTTTTACTTATATTGAGGTTCTAAATGTAGTGGGGCTAGGCTGCTTTAAACCCTAGATCCATGTCCCAAAGCTGGATCCTGTCTGCTTTGCAGATAGCTGGTGAGGGAAGCTATATTTATGGGACCTCTTTGCGAGAGACCCGTTGCCCACGTCGGGATTGCATCATGAAAAAGAAAAACTATGGTATTTGTCATTTACCATTACTTATTCGGACTATAGTGGATTTAATTATCCCAGAAGAGTTCCTTGTTCCATCCGCGGTCTGTGTGTATCATATATATATATATTATATATATATATAAACTCAGAATGGTCCCCTGAGAAACTTATATGTTAACACAGACCGTGCATGGAACAAGGAACTCTTCTGGGAAAATTAAATCCACTATAGTCCGAATAAGTAATGGTAAATGACAAATACCATAGTTTTTCTTTTTCATGATGCTAGCCCGACGTGGGCAACGGGTCTCTCGCAAGAGATCCCATAAATATAGCTTCCCTCACCAGCTATCTGCAAAGCAGACAGGATCCAGCTTTGGGACATGGACCTAGAGTTTAAAGCAAGCCTAGTCCCTACATTCAGAACCTCTATATAAGTAAAAGACTCGTTGCATTCACGTCGGATTGAATAAATCAAAGAAAAAAGGGTAACTATTGTATTTTTAGCCAAAAAAACAAAACTTAAACCTCAACCGGGACATTGAGCGTCCACTTTTCAAGGCACGTAACACGTCCGTTTAATATACACAAACTCAGAATGGTCCCCTGAGAAACTTATATGTTAAACACAGACCGTGCGTGGAACAAGGAACTCTTCTGGGAAAATTAAATCCACTATAGTCCGAATAAGTAATGGTAAATGACAAATACCATAGTTTTTCTTTTTCATGATGCTAGTCCGACGTGGGCAACTGGTCTCTCGCAAAGAGATCCCATAAATATAGCTTCCCTCACCAGCTATCTGCAAAGCAGACAGGATCCAGCTTTGGGACATGGACCTAGGGTTTAAAGCAAGCCTAGTCCCTACATTCAGAACCTCTATATAAGTAAAAGACTCGTTGCATTCACGTCGGATTGAATAAATCAAAGAAAAAAGGGGTAACTATTGTATTTTTAGCCAAAAAAAACAAAACTTAAACCTCAACCGGGACATTGAGCGTCCACTTTTCAAGGCACGTAACACGTCCGTTTAATATACACAAACTCAGAATGGTCCCCTGAGAAACTTATATGTTAAACACAGACCGTGCATGGAACAAGGAACTCTTCTGGGAAAATTAAATCCACTATAGTCCGAATAAGTAATGGTAAATGACAAATACCATAGTTTTTCTTTTCATGATGCTAGCCCGACGTGGGCAACGGGTCTCTCGCAAAGAGATCCCATAAATATAGCTTCCTCACCAGCTATCTGCAAAGCAGACAGGATCCAGCTTTGGGACATGGACCTAGGGTTTAAAGCAAGCCTAGTCCCTACATTCAGCAGATAGCTGGTGAGGAAGCTATATTTATGGGATCTCTTTGCGAGAGACCCGTTGCCCACGTCGGGCTAGCATCATGAAAAAGAAAAACTATGGTATTTGTCATTTACCATTACTTATTCGAACTATAGTGGATTTAATTTTCCCAGAAGAGTTCCTTGTTCCATGCACGGTCTGTGTTTAACATATAAGTTTCTCAGGGGACCATTCTGAGTTTGTGTATATTAAACGGACGTGTTACGTGCCTTGAAAAGTGGACGCTCAATGTCCCGGTTGAGGTTTAAGTTTTGGTTTTTTGGGCTAAAAATACAATAGTTACCCCCCTTTTTCTTTGATTTATTCAATCCGACGTGAATGCAACGAGTCTTTTACTTATATAGAGGTTCTGAATGTAGGGACTAGGCTTGCTTTAAACCCTAGGTCCATGTCCCAAAGCTGGATCCTGTCTGCTTTGCAGATAGCTGGTGAGGGAAGCTATATTTATGGGATCTCTTTGCGAGAGACCCGTTGCCCACGTCGGGCTAGCATCATGAAAAAGAAAAACTATGGTATTTGTCATTTACCATTACTTATTCGGACTATAGTGGATTTAATTTTCCCAGAAGAGTTCCTTGTTCCATGCACGGTCTGTGTTTAACATATATATATATATATATATATATATATATATCAATGTGTATATAATAGTTTATCAGTTTTATTGATAATAGTAACTGTGCAAATATCTTAAATTTATTACTACTGTTTAGGTTTCAGTAAGAAACTTTATCAACATAAATCGCTTATCTCTTTCTGAGATGACATTTTCTGTCAACAGATGGCGCTTGATTGTTCTGTTTTTCTTTATCTTCATATTTCCGCACTGTTGTTCAGAGGGATTAGGTGTAGTGTGTCTCGACGTAACTTTAATTGCTTAATTAAAATGAACGTAATAGTTTCGATCGTGAATACAGATTGCAAAGTTTATCTGTAAATAGATTTAATATCTATTGTGATTTGTTTCATTCCGAACGTGTCCGATAACCAAGTTACTTAAGCAATGTCAGAATAGTGAAGTAAAATATCTATTTAATAATGAACGCTGTTAATAGACACAGTATGCGTTTGTCGTTTAAATCTTAAGTAAAACTTATCACCTGAAACTATATAAGAAATTATAAAATTGTATAAGACCTAAAATTAATGTTTTTGACACCATGCAACAACTGTATCCCCCAAACAGAGGTTTCTTCCCCCATTAACACTCTACTTTGCCTTAATTCTAGTTTCGATTTTAACTAATTAACGCTTAAATTTTAGCGCAGAAGACACCAAGACACAAAAGACACCAAGACACCACGACATCAAGACACAGAATCATAAAAAGAAAAAATGTCCTGTAAATAAAATAGTTTCTGTCTTTCTGTCGACACAGTGAAAGAAAACTTCAAGGTCAACCGAGTTGGTGTGTGTGTGTTTAAATATGTAAACATATGTAAACCACAACTAATAAAGTTTTATCAGTATTTTAATTCGCTCAACTGTTTTTTAGAACTGATGATTTTATCATTTTGAACATTTCATTACTGTAACAGTATTATATGTTTACAGTTGCGTAACACTCTACAGTAATTGGGTGTTTGGGGTAGTTTAAACTATTTGTTTTATATGAAATGAGTCACTGTAAGTTTGTATTATACAAAATGTTACAATATTTATTTATATACAAGTGTTTTTCGTGTATTTAGCCGTATATAAATGCCTATATAAATAGGAGCAACCCAAGAATAAGCACTCCAAAGTCCCCAATCCAAGAAAAAGCACCCCAGTTAGACCCCAATCCAAGAAACAGCACCCCAGTTCGACCTCAATCCAAATTAAAAGATTTTAACATCAATATTCCACGAAAACTTTGTCCAGGTCATTGCTTGATCGCACTTAGCACACAGCATCACTTTTTTAATAAGATTTTTTCCCTTACACCAATTTATTACTGACAATGGATCTTCAACCAATAATGGTAACACTTCAGTTTGAAAAGTTGATGCTGTCATCTTGCACTCAAACTTCTGAATGGCTTTTACATTTCAGGACTTATTTATAAATATATCGAAACCTATGGTAAAATTATTGAATGCCCGGTTAGGTTAATTGAATGCCAAGTTAGGTCAACTGTACGCCCTTGAAGATTGGTTAGGTTAAGTCGTGATATTTTCGTTAAAACTAACGAAAATATCACGACTTAAGCTAACCAATCGTCAAGGGCGTACAATTGACCTAACCAGGCACTCAGTTAACCATTTTAGAGCAATTAACTCCATTTTAGAGCAATCCAAGAATAAGCACCCTCGTTCGACCCCAATCCAAGAATAAGTACCCTCGTTCGACCCCAATCCAAGAAAAAGCATCCTAAATTGATTTGGGGTGTTTATTCTTGGATTGCTCCTATAAATATTCGGAGAATTCATTCTACAGGAATATCAAAATGTACATAAGAGAATTAAAAAATATTAATACTGAAATACAATATTCAGCTTAGATTTTTTTTAATCCGAAAGAAATAATAATTAATAAAATGTATAAAAGATTAATTCTGAATAAAAATTTGAAAATAAAATTTTCTGTTGCTTCGAAAAGGATTTTCAACTCCACCAGGCAATTATCATCAAAGGCCGAAAATGAGGAAAAGAACAAGTAAGTAGAATTATTCGTCTTGGTCACTGTTTACACTTTACAAGTTTACACTATGCCTGAAAACAGGCTAGGAAAAAGTCGTGTGCGTTTACACGTTCCTGAAACCAGGAGTACAACATGTTCACGTTCCAACTTCTATTTCGCCATGTTTTGATTCAAATGACCACGTTACTCGTCCCAATCAATCAGCATCATTCAATGCTCTTTCGTCAGGTGCTAATCTATGGCTTCCCACGACCAGCCCTGAACTCAGGCGCCTGCGTTCTGCTTTCAGATGCCTGAAAAAGGCGTTTACACGCGACTTTTTTCATGTGCCTGGTTTCAGGTACAATGTAAACAGTGATTTGGCCCCCACAAAGATTAAATAAAAGAAAAAACTGTTTGAGAAATTAAATATTGGATATATATATATAAATATAATATATATATATATATATATATACACACTCATTTTAACTGCAAACAACACACAGTATAATTAATGTAAAGAACGACGCTTATATAGAAGAACGTTCCGCACAAGATGAGGAGGGAGAACGAACAAATGAAAAATGAGGTAACCACCCGGGAATCGAACCCGGAATTTTCCGATTGCCGGTCAGATATGCTAACCACTACACCATGGGTCTCGATTAATCAGAAGTCGTAATTCTCCTACATACGAGCAGAAACCAATGCCCTGAGGGGGCACCTCCTGCATACTGCACATATATACATTTTAACTGCAAACAACACACGTTCTTCTATACAAGCGTCGTTCTTTACATTAATTATACTGTGTGTTGTTTGCAGTTAAAATGTATATATGTGCGGCATGCGGAGGTACCTCCTCAGGGCATTGGTTTCTGCTTGTATGTAGGAGAATTACAACTTCTGATTAATCGAGGCCCATGGTGTAGTGGTTAGCATATCTGACCGGCAATCGGAAGATTCCGTGTTCGATTCCCGGGTGGTTACCCCATTTTTCATTTGTTCGTTCTCCCTCCTCATTTTGTGCGGAACGTTCTTCTATACAAGCGTCGTTCTTTACATATATATGTATATATACTGTATATATATATATATAACTTCATTGAAGGGTTTGTTCTTAAGGAACATCTTTTAGGGAACATCTTTTACAATTTTTAACCAGAAATTTTCTTAATAATATTCATCAACCCCCAAATTAACTTTCAATTCGTTTTCACCAACAACAATAGCATCAAATCATACCTCAACCACAAAGAAAAAACACCTCAGCCCCTTGCTTCGTCCACCATCTACGTTTTCAACTGTGCTCGCTGCAAAGCGAACTATATTGGCAGCACCATTTGCCAATATCAAACCAGAGTGGATGAGCATCGCAGTATTTCTACCAGAACATCGCAGCCCTTAAATAAACCTTCTAAATCAGCAATAAGAGATCACTGCCACCTTCACAACCACCCACTGCTTCCCTAAAATTTCAAAATTATCAACACAACCAACCATCTAACCGACCTCCGCATTCTGGAGTCCCTACACATCTTCAGTATTAAACCAACTCTCAACGACTATAGTTCTGCCTTTAACTTAAACATAGCCAAATAAACTGTCATATCCTACAACTGAGAAGAAATTCACCATCGCTCCGACTGGCTCCAACTCTTCTAATATGGACCCCTTCCAATAACCAATCATTCCCAAACCTCTGCTCAATTAGTCCCCTTACCCCGACAATAACAACCTGCACTGATGATGGAAAATGAAAATTTCCGAAACGTTTGTAAACAAACATGTACCACCTCTTCGTCCTCTTATTCCTCGCTATATATATTATTAATTATATTTTTTTCACCTTCATTGTAAATTGACAGCTATTATTAACCTTTTATATCATAGCATTAGAGCTGTTAATTTTAAATTGTTTGGAACGTGCATCTTCGCACTTTTAACGTAACTTAACCCTTTTTCACAATGACTGGCTTAATCCAGGACTTCTGTTGATACAAATGTCGCGCACACTGCTCCCGTGTGTGCGTCCAGCGGAGGTTTTGTCGGTAGCACTATGGACTCGATGAGGTTGGTCTCCAGAATTAACGGGCCTTAGCCAGAATGCCCCAAGGAATGGAAGCCAGTTATACGAATAGTGACATAAACAAAATGAATATAATACCCAAAAAGTAAGGAAATGAGGAAACCTGAAGGGATTTGAGTGACTTGTTTTATTCCGTGATCTAATGACGCCTAAAAATACAGTTAAAATTAAGAGGTGACCTTACGAATATCAGATAATTTGAGTTACAAGTGGAGTCTGACGCAGGAACTAATTGGTTATAACGCGAAGAGGTGGCTCTCGCAAGACTTACAGTTAATAATGAGAGACAAGCGAAGTTCTTCGGGGGGGGATATAATGCGAATGGTGGCTTTCGTAGGAATGTTTTTAAACTGGAACAACAAAATATATAAACGGTACATTACACGAGATGGAATGAAGGGTTTAGCTTCCTAATAAGGAATTTTGCAAACTTTACAATCTTACGATAGAACAATTAAACTATGAAGTCTACTTTTCCTGCGTGGTGCCATAATGTTGGGAATTCTTATTTAACTTAAGTACATTGGAAAATTAGTACATTTCATTACATTTAGGGGTTACAAACAAAATTACAATTATTAGGACTGAATTTAAAATTAATATTGTTAATTAGATTCTAATGACATAATAAGTTAAATTATATTAGAGAATTATACAAATTTGTACAGGGATTTACTGTATGAATTTAAATGGACACTTCTATAGCAGTTACACAAAAATTAATTAATTACTAATAATAATTAATTAATTAATAATAATTAATTAATAACGAGTAATTACCCCCAGTGACGATGATTTTGACATTATGATAAAAAGACGATAGCAAATACACCAATGATGAAATTGCGGATTACATCACATGAATATTTACAGTATCAAATGGAGTAAAATAACGAAGATAACATGGCGAAATGTAATCATAAGACGACGAATAACAAGAACAGTAATATAGCAATAGGGTAACAGTAATGTAACGGTAACAGTAAAATGTAACATAAAAATTTATCAGACAAAGGGTGGGCCATAAGTCGCTTAAAGTATCGAAGTGAGTTTCCTTATAATACGAAGGTAAAGCGACTTATGGCCTACCCTATATATATATATAATATATAATTATATATATATATATATACACACACTATTTATAATATATATATATTTTTTATTTTTTTTTATTTTTTTTTTTTTAAGAACCCTTTAAAAAAAAATTTATGGATTTTGGTTTTCCACTGAAGATTTTTCATTCCCAAATTAACTTTTGACCAGCTGTTAATGTTAGATATAAATTTGCCATAAAAAGGGCCTATTAAGTGTGACTAATCAGCTTGAGCTTCATACTGGTTTATTTTTATATTATGAGGCTAAAAATAAACAGAAAAATTATTCTTTGCTTTAGAGAATGTTTGTTTGTTTGTTTGATAACCGCTGGTTTTCACGGTTTTCTGTTTGGAAGAGGAATAAAGAAAGTTACCCCGCCCCCCGCCCCTCCGACCCCGAGATTTTTTCCGGTTAACTTAGGGTATATCTTATTGTACAACATTTATGATAGAACGGGTGAGAGAAACGTCTAATGAATGCGGCAGATCAAAACGATGGGTAATTTCAAAAAGTAAAATGGCGTCCAGTTTATAGTAATGTTGTTATTAACGCATTAAACTTTTGTTGTTTTCTTCTTCTTCGCAGAGATAGTAAGACAGCTTCGCTGGAAAGCAGCTCTGCTTCGACGCTCGTGATTGGTGGAGGCATCGTGGGGACTAGTCTTGCCTACCATTTAGCTAAACAGGTGAATGAAATAGTTTGGTGTACATATTTGCTAAACCACAGAAGGATTATTAGGTTGGAACTTCGATTTCAACCTAACTTAACCTTCTACGACTTCATTATGTTCCGTCCCTCTTCTATGAAAACAAATACTGGTCCTGGACATAAAGTCAGGATGTGGAATAGCTCAAGACGGTAGACGAATCTCATACAACATATCTATTCTGAATTTTATCATAGAATAAAATTCGTGCTACACGAACGGGTTCAAGGATAACTAATTTGATGGGAAGAACTGAAAGGGAATGAAGGATGCAGTTTAAAAAAGAAAAAAACTTAATTCAATTAATTAAAGAGTGCTTTACCTGTAAGTAAATGCTTCATTTGCACAGGCAAATGGAACAATCATGATAGAGAGATTGTTGCTCTGTTTTTATATCTACGAGTATTGAAGCGCTGAACAATTTTTTAATTAGGTTTAAAGCTTCTGCGCCACAATTTTCTTAACATATTAATAATTGACTCCTACTACATCAGTGGGGGGAAATTTTGCTCTCTCTCTCTCTCTCTCTCTCTCTCTCTCTCTCTCTCTCTCTCTCTCTCTCTTTATTCTATTATTGTTATGTAAGTGTCAGCTGCATTAGCTGATTTTTATCAACCGTAGGGAGAAAAAGGCGTAATGCTACTTGAGAAAAGCGAACTGACTGCTGGCTCAACATGGCACGCAGCTGGATTAATCACCAATTATCATACAGCAATAAACCTAAAGAAAATTCACTATTACAGGTAAATCTGAAAACTTAATATTTCGTCTTGTTTATGACTTAAAATCTTAATTAAAATACTCTAATACCAGGCTTGGGTTCAAGTACAAGTACTTGTACTTGTACTTGGACTTAAGTGCAAAATTTTGTGTACTTGTACTTGTACTTGGGATTTAAATAGTCAATGTACTTGTACTTGTACTTAGCCCATAAGTACTTGAAAAATCAAGTACTTTCAAGTACTTTTCAAGTACATGTTGCATGTAAACAAAATTAAATGTTTATTTAATGTCAACAAAGTAATTATTTTATTGCAATTGTATTTTCATTGTTGATAAATTATTTCTATTATTATAAATTGTTATTTATTAAAATTGGCATACTATAAGCCCCAATGGTACTATCTGGCAACTCTGTTTTGTGTCTCTCAAGTCTCAACAGGCATCAACATGTTGACTTTGTGCCACTCTTCACTTCAATCTTTCAGTAGCTACCAGCCTACCACAGTAACCACACATAGCTGTACGAGTGTGCATTAAGTATAACATCATGGCATCATCTAATGATGCAGGGGTTCCCAAACTTTTACCACCAAGGACCCCTAAATATTAATATAGTTAATATAGTTAATATAGTTAATGTTACTATTTTTCCAAAAGCTTAGAGACCCCCTGGAAGCTTCTTACAGACCCCTGGGGGTCTGTACAGACCACTTTGGGAATCCCTGGACTATTCTAATCCATCCAACATATGGAACCTGATGAATCTGATTTAAAGATTTTTATTAAACTACCTATAAAAATGTACTTGTAATTGTACTTAAGTACATCATTATGTAATTGGACTTGGACTTAAGTATTATGCAAAAACTCTGTACTGGTACTTGTACTTGTACTTGAATTTTCCTTTAGTACTTGTACTTGTCCACAAGTACTGCCGCCAGTACTTGAACCCATCCCTGTCTAATACAGTTTTTTTTATGATTATTTTCTACAGCTATTTTCGAAATCCAGTTAAATGCCCATTTTCTATAGCAGGAGTTCTTAACCTCTGGGTCGCGACCCAAACTTGGGTCATTAAATTGTCATTTATCATTTATTTATGTTATCCCTAATCATTTTATCATTATTATTTATTTTATTATCTATTACGAGTGAACTGTTTGAAGGCATTGGTCGCCGAGATAGCCCCGAGACCAGAATTTGGATCGCAGCCTGAAAAGGTTAAGAACCCATTTTCCATAGTTATTGCAGTTTCGGTTAAATACCCATTTTCTGCCTTGCAATCGATTAAAATATGCTTCGTGATCGATCAAACCCTCGCGATCAACCAACTGGTTTGGGCATTCTTGTTTTAATATTTTTTATCAGTATCTTTCGGAACTTGTTTTTGGAGTTATCAAAGTTCATCAACTTAATTTTGCCTTTAATTAAAACATTGTTAAATATGTTAAGTTTTTCTGCGTAACTAAACGAGTTTATGAAGTTATATTTAACAAATGGGTGCTGGAATTAATGTGTGCCAAATATTTCCTCGGTGGTGTAGTGGTTAGCATCGCTGACTACGAATCCACCGGACCAGGGTTCAATTTCCGGTGATGGCAATCCTCGCTCAGCTCATCCACTTGTTCATCCTTCTATACAATAAAAATGATTGGTAGATAAATGGGTGCCCTAGGTAGCCTAATGTTTAAAAAACTGGAGTGTTGATCGGGAGGTCGTGAGCTCGAGTCCGGCCGAGGACTTGGTAATTTTTTACCATCCGTGCTGGTCGTGATTCGGGTCTAAGGTGGGACAGCATACTTTACCTTCGTCAGAATAAACAATTCTCATGGAATTAAAACCAAGGTTACCGAAATATATTTAACACATGGGTGCTGGCATTAATGTTTGCTAAAAATTTCCCCAATCTCTCTCTCTCTCTCTCTCTCTCTCTCTCTCTCTCTCTCTCTCTCTTGTATATATATATTTATGTCTCTCTTCCTATATTTATACTATATATATACAGAGATGGGCACGATCTTGATCTTCAAGATCAGATCGTGATCTTGAAGATCAAGATCGTGATCTGATCTTGATCTTGAAGATCACTTTTATTATGGTGATCTTGATCTTGATCTAAGATCACTTTATTTCTTGTGATCTTGATCTTGAAGATCACTTTAGACTTCAAGATCACTTTTAATTTCAGATTCTTAAATATGCCGCTATGCGAATGTCATTTGTTTTTTGTCCAAGCGACATCTGGTGGCAACTTTGTTCAACACCGACTGTTTATGTTTTCTGTTAGTTGGGTGACTTGCGTCATGCGTGGGCTCATGGAAGGTGTAGTTGCTGTGGAATTTAGGCTCGTAAAAAGTGTAATTTACTGTGCAATTATGTTAAAAGTGTTCTATTAATATATTATTATATATAGGCATAAAATATAGCCTATAGGTCCGTATTCATAATAAATTAATTCTAAACATATTTTATTTACAGATTGAATTTTTTAATAATGAGTGCAATTTTACAACTTCAACAGGCTCCCAAGGGAACCAAATATTCTAGGTTGTCACCAGAACAGTATTCAATATATTTAGATAACAATGTTGGTAATAAGGATCAATCTGTGCTACTGAACGGAAAATATTTTCAAATTGTCGAAAAAACTGGAAACAGTATCAAAGTTATTTGTATGCAGTGTACAAAGAAACTACAATTCTGTCTGCTGGCCTCGACTCAACAAGCAATCTTCTGAGGCACCTCAGGGTTAGTACTACTTAGTAACTAAGTAGTAAGTAGCAACATTAACATAATGGTTCAAGTCATATTTTAAGTGACTGGTGCCATACAAGACTAATGCTACATTTACATAGACGTCCATTTGAATATATTGTGCACTTCAGATATTAATAGATTATGGACTAGTAACTACATTAAAAACTGCCAATATCCAACTATAATAAAACGCCAGGTGTATCTGTCTCTCTGTCTGATCCATGTCTGTAATTTCTCCTATTTAGTTACTGAAGGACGAAATTCGGCTTTCAATTTAACATAGGATAAAAATGCACTGATCATGGTGAAAATAATTTTAGTTAAAGATAACAAAATTTTAGAATCTTGTTAAGTATTAATTTCAACTAGAAGTTTGATACTCTGATAAATATTATACAGGGTGTTCAAGAAGTCTCTCCGCATGACAATAATTTATTTTCTTGTGCAGAAACTACATTCGGATCTTTTGGGTGAATATGAATCGGAGAAGAAATCTCGCAAGCGTCCAGCTAAAGAAGAAGATGCCAGCGGCAGCAATGCTGGCCCTGCCAAAATTGCCAAGCAGTCAACACTAAGCATGTTCCACATTTCCAAGCAAAAACCAGGACCACCAATATGCAAGGATATCCTTGAAAAGAAGATTCTCTCGCTTGTGGCTAATGGGCTCCTACCATTGAGCCTAGTTGAACTACATGAATTTAAGGATCTTCTTTCATGTTAGTATAACTCAAATATTTTGCTATTTTTTCCATAGCTAATATCAGATTAAAATAATTAATCATATTATTTGTATGAACATTAGACTATCGCTAGCCTAGCTAAATATTTTGATATTTTTTCCATAGCTAATCTATTGTATTTGTTTTAATTTTTAAATATTTTTTTCAGACGTCAACCCGGCTGTTCAGGTGCCATCTAGACGCACCCTGGCTAGATCTCTTGCAACAACAACCAGTACAATGAAGGAAGACATACAAGCAAAACTGGCAGCAGTTGACCATGTGTGTGTTACATGCGACATATGGTCAACTAATCACCGCAGTTTCATGGGAGTCACTGCGCATTGGGTATGCTATTGATTTAGTGTATTATTTTTATATAATTGATAAATTGACCATTGGTGATAGACTGATAGTCTGATAGACTTATAGTATAATCTTTTCAATTATTCGACATGTATTCCTCATTCATTAATTTGGTGAGTCTTCATTTTGCTGTGATTCACAGTAATTTCACACTAATTCACTGATTCTGTCATCTGTCATTGTGTCTGATTCACAGCAAAATGTGGAAGAGTCCATATTCACAGCCTGTGAATATGGACTCTTCCACATTTTGCTCTTATGGGATGGGTCACTGATGTGGTGGTATGGTAGGCGACTCATCGCTGAATTGCCTCCTTTATATCACATAGTTCTTCTCTTCAATGTTTGGTGGCGCAGTTTAGCTGGTGCGTGTCTAACCAATATTATTAAATTAAGCTTAAAAAAATGTTCATACAAACATTGATTTTATATTCTTACATTACAGATCAATGATGACTTGTCGCGAGGATCAGCTGCACTGGCATGCCGAAGATTTCGTGGAACACATAGCTTTGATAAAATTGCTGGAATATTGGACAGGATCAACTCGGAGCATGGTTTATCTTATAGAAAAGTTGTATCTACAGTCACCGACAATGCATCGAACATGGTGAAATGCTTTAAAGAGTTCGGTGTTCGTGTTCAGAATCGTACTGACGACATTGATGAAGATGATGCAGATGAAGATGATGATGAAAAAGATTCAGATGAAGAGGTTATCATCAGCAACTTTCCTGAACATTCAGGAGAGCATGGAGAGGAGTCAGTGAAACTATCATCCCATATTCGATGTGCCTCCCACACATTGAACTTGGTAGCAACAACTGATGCAGATAAAGGACTGAATTCACCTGGACTAAAGAAGATAAAGCATTCTGCAATGGGAAAATGTTCGGCGCTGTGGAATGCTGCTGGTAAACCCAAGTCAGCAGAAAAAATACAGGAAATAACTGGCGTCCAATTTAGGTACCCATGCGTCACCCGATGGAACTCAATGTACGACTCATTAAGCCAAATATATAAACATAAGAACGACGTGAATGTAGCTCTTGAAGAACTGAATCTACCCATCCTCAAAGACAATGAATTGGAATTTATTTCAGAATATTTGTCTGTTCTAAAACCAATTGCAGCAGCCCTCAACAAATTACAGGCAGAGAAAGAATGCTACTACGGTTGTCTTCTTCCAACAGTCCTAGTGACTCAAGATGCCCTCGCAAGATTGGAGCCTATCCAACCAAACGACCTGCGCTTGAGACACTGCATGCCATTACTGGCAGCAGCCGTCTCTGGCTTCAATGCCAGATTTGGTCATTTTTTGTCGTTGAGCCCCGAGGTAACTGATGCCGTTTTGGCCTCAGTATCTCATCCGTATTTCAAACTTAGATGGATATCATTGTTGCAAGGGCCTAATTTCGGCGATCATGAAGCAATCAAGTCTCAAGTAAAAGACAAGCTGCAAATGGCTGTAAGAAATTGTAATTCTGACAGCAGTGGTAATAGTTCGGTGAACTCAGACTCATCATCTGAAGACGATTTCTTCAGAACTATGGACGGCTCATTCTCTGCTCCTAACAACAAGGAAGACTTGGAAGTCCTCAATTATTTGCAGGACACCAGTAAGGCACTCGACTCTTTAGATAGGTATCCTGCTATAAAGAAGATCTTCAAGAGGTATAACACCACGCTACCTTCCTCTGCACCAGTGGAACGGTTGTTTTCGTTTGCTGGCATGGTTCATAGCCCCAAACGAAGTCGTCTCTCGGATGGTAACTTTGAACAATTGGTTTTGCTGAAAGCAAATGTTTACAGCGGTTGAACATTAAATTAACACTCTTAACTTGCGGTTTTTACCCTTATATTGTCAGTAATTGCGTACTGCAGTAAAACTGTAAAATTAAATTCTATGTAAAAAATGTTTACTTATATATGCTGACCATTCATTGATATGGGTTATGGACCTGGTGAAATGAGAATTGAGAAAAATAGAACTAAAAACTATATGTAGGTCATTTAATAGTTTTTTCTTTGCTGATAAGTTATGATAATACTAAGTTTTAAGTTTACCACCTGAAAAACTGAAAGGGGAATCGTCAATCCCCGTGGTTTAGATCAGGTGACATGGGTAGGATGCGATGCTTGTATTGCCTCAGCCCTCAGGGGAGTATTAGGAGTGGTACTTTTCAGGAGTGATTAACAAAATAATTTGTTTTTGTTTACTCTACAAGAGTACAACTTTTTTCAATTCATATAAAAGTGATCTTAAAAAGTGATCTTGAAAAGTGATCTTCAAGATCACGATCTTGATCTGGATCTTCAAGATCACATTTTTCTGGTGATCTGATCTTGATCTTCAAGATCACATTTTTCTGGTGATCTGATCTTGATCTTCAAGATCACCAAAGTTGGTGATCTTGCCCATCTCTGTATATATATATATATACACAGTAAATGTAAACTTTTCAATGTTTACCTTATTGAAGAAAATGTTCTGAAACCCCTCTTGGGACCTTCATTACACTTGACCTACTTGAATATTGATGAGAAGGAAAGACAATAACAATAATGTTTCCGCTTTTCTTCTTTTAAACATTGTTTTTGTATCCATTCAGCATGAACATGTATGCCAGAATCGCCTCTGAAACTGGGCAAGAAATTGGATTTCACCAACCGGGATCGTTAAGGGTGGCGACAAATCCAGTTGAAGTTGATGAATTCAGGTACGTTCGCGATACATACATACTCACATACATACATACATACATACACAATCCTTATATATATATGTGTGTGTGTGTATATATATATATATATATATATATATATACAGTATATATATATTAGTGATGTACCGATGTATCGGTGTCGGTATCGGCCTGTTTTGTCGATGTATTGGTATTGGTGAAATTGTGGCTGATACTACCGATACCACCGATACTTTATAAAAATAGTCAATTTATAACAATATTCAATTTTGATCCTTTAGATTCTCTAAACTCTATCTTTCTTGATAAGATTTAGATAAAGAAGGATGATTAGTAATTAACACATTAATACCAAATAAAGCTGCTGGTCCCAATAATAGTAATGTTACGATTCTCAAAGAAGGTGAGGATAGCTTACCTTAGGCACTATTTTGTTTGTTACTGGTACATCTATTAATTATGCAGAAATACCTGAAGATTGAAAAAAAGCAAATGTTGTACCCATTTACAAAAAAGGGTAGTAAAGAGGCAGTAGCAAATTAGTTTAACATCATTGTTAGTTTAACATTATTGGTAGGAAATATACTAGAATTATAAAGAATAGTATTAAAGAACATTTGGAAAGTTTTAAATCTTATTTCGAGTTCCCAACATGGATTTAGATCAGGAAGGTCTTGTTTGTCTAATCTCTTGGACTTTTTAGGGTTTATAACTGAACAGGTAGATAATGGAAATGATGTAGAGTATTGATGTACCGATGTATCGGTATCGGTATTGACCAAAGTATCGGCAAAATTGAAATATGGGAATCGGTATCGGCCAAAATTTTGGTATCGGTACATCATTAATATACTCGTATATAAATATATCCACAGGAAAATAATAACAATTATTTCAGGGCCTTTTACACATTGCTGTAAATTATCACGTGTGTGTGTATATATATATATATATATATATATATATATATATATATAATATATATATATATATATATATATAAAGTCGTGGATAAATTTATCGCAGCTATAATATTTACTCTTGCATCTGCGCTCAGATTTCATATGGCGAAAGGTGGGATCCAGCAAGCCCCTCAGTACATGCTAACTCCAGAAGAAATTAAAGAAAAAGTGCCTCTAATTGAGCAGGATAAGGTCAGCAACGGTATTGCATTTCGTTTTTACTTACGCTTTATACTCTCCACTTTTACATTCTCGAGAATTTTCACCTTCTAAGTTCTATCTGAGTTACCCGAGTCGATATTCTACTCACTCACTCATTTACTCACTCACACACTATTACTTACTATATGGAATACGGTTTACGAGTGTAATAAAAAATAAGGAACACAGAACGTGATTATGCTCACTTGGTTATGCTCGTAATTTTATTACCTGTATCGAGTAAATAAAACTGAAAATCTACAAATAGTTTTAATTTAGTTTCCAATTGTCAAAATGTCAATAAAACCTCGAAAATGTAGTTTTGGGAAAAAAGTTCGACTGGAAACAAAATCTTTTAGAAATTTTATGTTTCTAGGCGAATTTTTTTCCAAAATCCAGGAAAAAACTTAATATGTAATTCAGAAGTTACTGACGTATGAATAGAGCCCGGTTAGTTCAGTCGTTACGGTGGTGGATTCAGAGCAGTGAGGCTCTGGTTCATTTCGTCTTGTTTTGGGTTGAGTTGTCCGCTTATCCTGTTAATAGTCGGGGCTAAAGGTGACCCTCTATAGACTGTAATTTTCGTAGGGTCATATTACGAATGTATTTGTTTGTAACCTTCACATTTCGTAGGAGTCGTCTGTTATATATATATATATATATATATATATATTATATATATATATATATATATATATATAATATATGAAGAAGGAAACCACTCTTCAAAAAAACTTAAGTTTTTATTTCGTTAACACCAATACAGTTTCGGCTCATCACGAGCCCTTGTCAATTGGTCATTTACAGTTGACAAAGGCTCGCGATGAGCAGAAACTGTATTGGTGTTATAGAAATAAAAATTTAAGTCTTCCCGAAGAGTGGTTTCCTTTTCATACTTCTTCGCGACAGTGTGTTATTTTACATCATATATATATATATATATATATATATATATATACTGATTGATCAACTCATTTTGTTCATTTTGATCACGGGGTTTTAGTTAATACGTCCGTTTTCATTCTCAGGTGTTGATGGGTCTTTTCACGCCTTACGACGGCCATGTAGATCCTTATTCACTCACTCAAGCCATTGCAAAAGGAGCGAGAATGTAAGGGCTTTATGGTATTGTTTATTACTCACTTATTTCTTACAATCTTAGCTTTATATATATATAATATATATATATATATATATATATATATATATTATATATGTATGTAATTATGTATGTTCTGAACGCTGAGTTAGAGATTATGAATTGTCCAGTCAGGGACCATGTTTCATTTTTTTGACAGGCTGACCAATCGGAGTAAGGAAAATATTTTTGCATTGCAAGTCCAACACTACTTCGTTAGAATATACAGTATACGAGTATATACAATTGTTATAGTTGTCATAATCATTGACCAGAACGTGTGTTCTGTATTGTTTGATTAGTAATAATTAGAATACTTAATAAAGAACACTAACGATATTGTTAATGAGAATAATTAATATTAGAACACTTTTTAATTATGAAATAATTTATTAATTATGATCTATGGTTAATAATTTCTATATAATGAGTGTTAACTCTCTGCCCGTTGTTACCTGAAATCAACCGAAGTTGTTTAATAGTATGTGGGCAACAAATCAGCGATCGAGAAATTAGTGAGGATTTTCACAGTCATAGTAAAAAAAATTTCTAAATATTTCTAAATACCTTAATTAATAATTCAGTTATTAAAATTTCACCCCATTTCATATATTCGAAAAAAGATTTCATGCCTGATTTTGAAGTTTGAATATAGGAACGGAATCCACGAGATTGTACGAGAACTTAATATTCAAAAGCATTGGCCAAAAGCGTGTATTTGTAATTCGTAATTTCAGTGGATTGCCTAGTTAATTAATTAAAGCGAATATCCAGTTCTCTTTGCTCGCTTTTTCTCAATTATTTTTTAGTTTTCTCTTGGTTTGGAGAGCTGAAATTTTAATGGAAAATGAATTATTATTGTTGTTGATTCTACTGTCGGAAATAGTCATTAAAAATAATGATTAATTTTTATGTTTTAATTATTATATTTAAAGTAAAACACGTAGAATAAAATTAGGAGTTGTATATGGGTATCCGTAAAATCTATACCCAATGGGAAATACACTAAAACTCGTAACCTGATGGGAAATAAGAGTACATTTGCAGTTATTATGGAACCATATCATAAATGTTCAATATATTCCCCGTTTACTTCAAAGCAAAGTAGTGTAATGTAATGTACTGTAATTACTACTATAATTTAGCAAATGTGTGTCTGTCTGTGTGTCTGTCTGTCCGTCTGTCCGCAGAAAAAACTTTTACGTTTCTGAACCGATTTCGACCAAACTTCATATATTGGATGGGGGTGATGAGTAATGAACGAAAATATATGTGTGACCAGCCTCCCCTCCCAAAGGCCCCAGCACCACGATAAAACCATAGAAAAGAACGCAGCAGCAATGGAAATCTTGAGCTTCATTCACATTGTGTCAAGATTTGTGAAGCTTAAGATTTTCATGACTATAGTTTTATTGACCAAATAATTGAACCCCCAGTAATTGGGGGGACCGCTATACCAAAATAAATAATTTTTTCACTTATAACAAATAGCAAATTTATAACGAAAAACCTTAATTAACATTCCGGAAAAAACTGAAACCGAAAGGTCGTGAAGTAAACTCGAATACAAAATACAAAATAAAAAAACCATAATTTTAATGATCAATTTTCGATTTTTCATGAAATTCATTTGTTTTTATCCAAAATTCAGATTCGGTGCCTCTATCCTTCAAGGAGTTGAAGTCACTGCGTTGGATTTAAGGGAAGACGGACGGTGGAGAGTAGGTACTTCTCGAGGAGAAGTAACCGCAGACAGAGTAATCAATGCAGCAGGTGAATCCCGTTTATATATATATATATATATATATATATATATATATATTATACTGTGTAAAAAATAGTAAAAATAGTTATTACAAGCGGTAGCTCGCTATCGTCCTCCGGGCAGGTAGCAGTATATGTCACAGTATATGTAGCAGTATGTCACAGTATATGTAGCAGTATATGTCACAGCTAGCTGTATATGTATATGTATATTGTATATATGTATATGTATATTGGTACTTACGTATTATCGGGACTACCAAACTGTTTATTATGTATTTTTGCTCTCGTCATTTTCGTTTTCGAAGTACTTGCATTCACTCGTAATAGACATTAAACAGCTCGTGCTCGGCCGCGGAGTGACCTAGGACCGAGAAACTTGACAGAGCACATCGACAGCTCATGGGCTATCAGTTGGTGGTGGTTGCAGAATTTTCCGATGTGCCGTTTAGTCTGTGCACGGTTCCGAAGAAAATGACACTCAGAAAATGACACTCCTTCACTGGAAAAATATTTGATTTGATTGCATCAACAAAATTTATTTTATTGGTTCCAGGGTTTTGGGCAAAGGACATAGGAAAATTGGCCGGACTTGACTTACCTTTAGTGCCAATTCATCATCAGTATCTAGTAACTTCCTCAGTACCTGAAATTCAGGCAATGAAGAGAGAGTTTCCAGTCTTGAGATTTCTGGAAGCTTCGTGTTACGTGCGCCAAGAGAGAGATGGATTCCTTATCGGCACTTATGAATCCGAACAAACAATGAATCTGAGCGATGACTGGAGTAGAGTTGGAGTTCCTAAAGGTGACAGCTTTGCGAGTTAATTCATTTATTTCTCAATCTCACAGAGAAATCCATCAATATAAAATCGGAAGTTCACCTATACGACGCAGTTAATCTTCATTCCATTTTGACTTTTGTAGGTTTTGGAAAGGAGCTATTTCCGTCTGATCTTGAGAGAATGACACCCCATTTAGAAAAAGTGATGGAACTTATTCCTTCGTTCAGTTCAGCAAATATACAAAGTGTCGTCAATGGACCTATCACTTACACTCCAGATATTCTTCCACTTGTTGGACCAAGTACTCTTCCCAATATGTGGTTAGCAGCAGGTTTTGGGTAAGCCATGACATTATGAAATAGCAAAGGACACGAACAATATATATATATATATATATAATTATATATATATATATATATTATAATATATTATATATATATATATATATATATATAAATAAATGAGTTCATATCAACTCATATTTTGTACTTTGATTTATAGATACGGGATTGTTCACGGTGCAGGGGTCGGTAAATTCCTGACTGATTGGATTCAAAATGGGGAACCAAGTCATGATTTGATAGAATGCGATCCAGGAAGATTTAGTTCTTGGACAACTGACGAATATGTTTTCGCAAAAGCAAGAGAAAGTTATGGAATGAACAATGCCACCACATATCCCCATGAAGAAAGGTTTGCAGGTACTGAAAACATGTTTCTAAGGCATTTTCGTGCCCTAGATATGATAATTAATTAATAGTGTTGGCGAATAGTTTTAATTAACATCTCTTTGTCTATGAACTAAATCTTTTGTCTCGTCCGTGAACTAAATCTCGTTTTGTGGCTGTTTAAGGACGACCTACTTCAAGAATAACGACGGCGTACGAGAAGCAAAAGCAGAGAGGGGCTTCGATGGTTATCGATGCCGGGTGGGAGCATCCTGGCTGGTTTGCTCCTCTCGGGGAGCAACCAGAATACAAACCAAGCTTTGGGAGGTAAAGAGATTTTAAAATTATTATACCAACTGTTTTTCAAGTCTCAAATTTTCATACAACCTTTATTCCCATTAATAAAATTAGTAGCTATGAAACAACCTCAATTGGGAGGTCAACAGTCAAAAACACTCCTCCATCTATCTACCTATCTATCTATCTATCTATCTATTTGTGTACCTAATTATTTGCTATTCGTTAGAACGAACTGGCATTCGGCTGTAAAGAGAGAGTGGGACACTGTAACAAAATCGGCTGGCGTGATTGACTTGTCTCCTTTCGGTAAATTTATCCTCGAAGGGCCTCAGGCTGTCGATTTCATGGATTATATTGCAGCCAACAGGTAACGTTATTTTACTTTTAATAACTTTTAATAACATCAAATAGGGACTTAATTATTAAAACTAATACTGTAATTTAATATTTTCCTGTTATTTTTTTAATTTAATAATTTAATCTGTATGGGACGGGATATGTATGTATATATATACACCTCTATATCCTTTTCTGTATCTCTGTAGCTCTCCTTTATCCACTCATTTCTCCAGAGTACCAATTTCACTCTTTTCCTCCTATTTCTCTCAGAATGACACTCTATCTATGTACTCGTATCCTTTTTTCCTCATTTCCCTCAGAGCACTAATCTATCTATCCTTTACTCCTCATTTCCTCAGAGTGCCAACCCTTCTATCAATTTCCCTTCATTTTCCTCAGAGTGCCAATCTGTTTAACTCTTGTCTCCTCATTTTCCTCAAAGTATTAGTCTCTCTATCTCTTGTTTTCTCATTTTCCTCAGTGCTGATCTCTCTATCTTATTTCCCTCAGTGTGCCACTGTCTCTATCTCCTTTCCCCTCATTTCCTGAGTACCAATCTTTGTCTCTTATACCTTCATTTTCTTCAGAGTGCCATCCCTCGGGAGGTCAGTGGTCACTCATCTTTTGACTCCTTCCGCCAAAGTCATCGCCGAATTGACCGTAACCCGAGTCGCTCCGGATCAATTTCTTATGATTACTGGATCAGGATCCGAAATCCATGACTTGAGGTAGGTCATTTGTATCTTTTCCGGCTTCCGGAAACTGAAATCTATAATTTGATTTAAGTCCGGTAAAAAGATAAAAGAAAAAAACCTATACCGGAAAAAAAAATATATATATCATACACTGTATATATTATACTCGTATATTACGTAAAATAAATTAAAATTGACTATACTGCGTATAAAAAAGTAGTTGCCATGGTTACATGTAAATAATAATAATAGTAATAATAATTACATAATCTATAAAAATTAATTGCTTGTGAAGTAATTTACACTTAATTAGTATAAATTATCTCACAAGCAATTACTGATATGAATTACCTAAATTATAAACGCTCTAAATTATACTGAAACAATTACGCGAATGGGAAGCTCAAATTTTGAAATTATATGAAATTATAATCTTTATTTATTCGTATAATAAATAATTCAGTTTATATATATATATATATATACATCGAATGTAGACAGCATCATGAAAATAGCGGTGTAAAAACTAATTTTAAAAATAAATGTAAATGACAATGCCTTTTTATTATTATTATTATTATTATTATTATTATTAATAATAATATTATTATTATTATTACAGTGAACCCCCGAGTTACGAGGACAATCCGTTCCAGTCAAACGCTCGTTAGTAGAAAATTTCGTATGTCGGACCGTGTTTAACATGTAAATGGCCTAATCCGTTCCAAATCCCAAATTTCCTCCCTATTTCTTAATCTTCTTTCTCTTCGCCCGTTCCCTATTTCTTAATAAATATGCATATACTCTATGTATATTTAATAAAAATTAATAAAATACATAATATGTGTACAGTACAGTGTATATATTAGTTAATAAAAATTAATAAAATAATTTGTGTGCAGTACTTACCCTACCTTGAGTTTAAGTTGGTGTACGGTACTAAGTAAAAATCCGTGTCGAAAATCCAAATCCATGCATAGTCGTCATGTGAGGTCAGGCCGGAAACAGCAGGGACGGGTCACTGCTTAGAGGGGGAGTCATCCCACATGATAATGTTCTCGCTTGCCACTCGTACGTCGCAAATTTTCTCGGAACTCGAACAAGATTTTAACATTGAGGTCGCCTCGTATGTCGAAATTTCGTTAGTCGAACCCCTCGTAACTAGGGGGTCCACTGTATTATTATTATTACTGTGTATATAAACCCACTTATTGATGGGTAAAAAGGTCGAGACTATTGTTATCAAAAGAGAATCCTTATTTATGGAGGAAGAAATCCTTCCATTAAAGTTGTTTCTCTGCGCGAATAAATCAAACGAAAGCAATCGATTTAGGAAAATTCAAATGAAGTACCATGCAACTTTATTTCTTGGGGGGGGGAGGAGCGGCTCCGGGTAGGGGGAGCCAAACTTCCCCCCGAAAAAATACAAATTTAAAAAACTGAAACGCCACTCTAAGAAATACTTGGTTGTTCTTTAGTTATTGTGATCCAAATTTGGGAATATTTTTTTTTTATATCCATCTTTGGAGTCTTATAAAGTGGTTAAAGTGGTTAAAGTTGTATTATTATAATAATGATGATGATAGTGGAAGGTTAGCAATTGGTATAGCGCTCAGGTTGAATGAATGCGGGACATTTGCGGCACTCCTCGAATTATTATTACTAGTACCATCGGGAGTCGAACCCTCGGGGCCTGTCGAACACATGAGATGGATTAAAAATTAACTTTACCCGTCTTTTGAGAAGAAATAAATGTTTACGTTAATTTAACTCATTTGTAGTGCAAATAAAATCTATGTAAATTTTGGATATAATTTTTAGTCATCTGATCAGCGACTATATATATATATTTTTTTTTTTTAACTGCAAACAACACACAGTACAGTTAATGTAAAGAACGAC
Organism: Bathynomus jamesi; assembly: GCA_023014485.1. NCBI lineage: Eukaryota > Metazoa > Arthropoda > Malacostraca > Isopoda > Cirolanidae > Bathynomus > Bathynomus jamesi. The sequence goes on along the minus strand of JAJOZX010000243.1, from coordinate 449,311 downwards.
GCTTGTGTAGAAGAGCGTTCCGCACAAGATGAGGAGGGAGAACGAACAAATGAAAAATGAGGTACCACCCGGGAATCGAACCCGGGATCATCCAGTTGCCGGTCAGATATGCTATCCACTACACCATGGACCTCGATCAATCAGAAGTCGTAATTCTCCTACATACGAGCAGAAACCAATGTCCTGAGGGGGCACCTTCGCATGCCGTACATATATACATTTTTCATTTGTTCGTTCTCCCTCCTCATCTTGTGCGGAACGCTCTTCTACACAAGCGTCGTTCTTTACATTAATTATCTGTGTGTTGTTTGCAGTTAAAATGTATATATGTACGGCATGCGAAGGTGCCCCCTCAGGGCATTGGTTTCTGCTCGTATGTAGGAGAATTACGACTTCTGATTGATCGAGGTCCATGGTGTAGTGGATAGCATATCTGACCGGCAATCGGATGATCCCGGGTTCGATTCCCGGGTGGTACCTCATTTTTCATTTGTTCGTTCTCCCTCTTCATCTTGTGCGGAAAGCTCTTCTACACAAGCGTCGTTCTTTACATATATATATATATATATATATATATATATATATATATATATATATGATGAATAAAACCAGTATAAATCTATATGCTCCTCTTATAAGTTTTATTTTTATTTTTCAATTTATTATTTTTTTTAATTAACTATAACATTGGTTGGAAACAATTCATTTGATCTTGTGTTGGATTCGAGCAAAGTGCTAAAACATCGGTAGTTTTTTCCTTACAAATTTGTATGCTCCTCCCACAATCCTTTAATGTTTAATTTTTATTTTTATTTCTCCGTTTATTGTATATATATATATATATATATATATACTTTGTAATTTATATATAGGCTGTAACTCTTTATGTACTTCAGTGTTCCTGAGGATGTCATTAGACGAAAGCGCTTGAGCACCATTCTGTGTTTCCTTTCCTTCGTGGTTTTATTCATCATAAATATTTTTCACGTGTTACTTTCGTGAAATAAGTTTCATATATATATATATATATATACACACAGATGGATGCAGGAAGTCGTGAGAAAGGAAGGATGGAAAGCTAATTTCCGAAACGTATCTGACGAAATAGGAGTCCTGAGTGTAGCAGGACCGAAGTCCAAAGAGATTCTGTCAAAACTACATCCTCGATTCAAGGAAAAGTTTCCATTTTTCACGTCTGATAAGGTAAAGCTAAGCATTAATTTATTGGTATTGTGTATTAGTATTCACCTGATTAAAGTTTTCTCTACTCTTATGTCTGAATTTTGGGATTACTTCTACACACACACACACACACACACACACACACACACACACGTAAATAGGTAGATCTCGTGTATAGGTCGACCCTTGAATTTTGGCCAAAAAATCATTAATTTATCATATGCCTCGTGTATAGGTCGACCCCAGTTGTTGAGGGTAGTGGAAAAACAAATTAGGGTAATAAAGCACCATATTTTATGGCATATAAAACTCATTTCCCAAAACTAGAAACTATTCTTTGCTGAACTGAATCTTTGTATAAATTTGTAGTGTACAGTTACCATATGTCTTTTGTTTCAAATTTAATGAACAAAAATTGATGTATCTTTCTATAAATAAACTTTTAAAAATGTATTCATTTTATATTTTATATCATCGTGTGCTACCATTCTGTAATTTTAATAATTGGTACATATTTGGTAATTTTAATAATTGGTACATATTTGGTAATTTTAATAATTGGTACATATTTGGTAATTTTAATAATTGGTACATATTTTATGTTTTCATTGTTTACTGGTACTAAATGGTAAATATTTTTCATGTCTGAAGCTAACAGTAGCTCCTAGCCCTCCCCATCGTGCACGGATTTCAACCCCACGAAAATGTTACCTTATATAGGTCGACCCCCTAATTTTTGCTTAAGAATTCAGTCTTAAAAACTCGACCTATACACGAGTATATACGGTATGTATATATATATATATTATATATATATATGGGATGAATTTCACAATAAAACACGTGAAATGAATGAATGCTGCAAATCCACAAGGAAAAAGAAAAACGATTCCAAGGCCTTTCCTGTATTCTGAATACACGAAAGGCCTTGGAATCGTTTTCCTTTTTCCTAGTGGGTTTGCAGCATATATATATATACACGGTGAACCAAAAGTAGGTGGACAGTACAGGGTGTCCCGTAAGTCTGGACCCATAGGGAAAAATAATAAAATTACAAAATAGTCCAAAAATTTATTACATAATCTGTTCAAAGTGTCCGCCGTTGTGTCGCACACATAGTTGAAGACGCAATCTCCACTGCGACAGCACTTTCTGAATCACAGTCGCAGAAATTTGTTGACACGCCTCCACAATGCGTGCTTTAAGGTGGAAAATGTTCTGAAGTTTGACCTCGTACACTTTGGCTTTTAAGTGGCCCCCCACAAATAAAAATCATAGTAAAAAATAATAAAAAAATAATAATAATAAAATAATAATAATAACATAATAAAAAAATATATTATAAATCCCTATGGGTCCAGACTTACGGGACACCCTGTAGGTTGAATACGGTTTGTGTTATATTATATTATAACTATGGTGTTCATTATAACTATGGTGTTTGTGTTATATTATATTAAATATTATAACTAAATTTATTTAAATTTTATTTTGTATTATAGTATACAAAAAATTAAATATGTATTCTCAAAATAAACGTTATCATTTACTGTCCACCTACATTTGGTTCACCTATATATAACTTGCTTATGCTAAGCTGCGAGCATATGTGTGTGCGTGTGTATGTGTATGTGTTTGTGTGTGTCGCATATAACGTATATTTATTATATTCTGCATGCAAACAAAATCCGTGTTGTACGCTTCTTAAAGCTTCGTGAAGCGTAGTTGGCGTGAAGCAATAATGAAACTTAATACAGCGATAAAACAAAGATTACATTACATACGATATACAGGGTATTCAATAGTTTAAGGCGAAAAATAACACAGGAAAAGAGTTATAGAATCTTGGCATTTACTGTATGTTTGGAGGATATAATTTATTAAATAACACAACAAGGAGAGATGTTCAATACAGTATTTTAAACATTTTTAACATCTACGTTAGTAAACTAGTTGCTGCAACATATTGTTTCACCAGATACTGAACATTGTCCCTCTTTATGTTATTTAATAAATGATTTTGATGTATAGAGGTTGTGTATATATATTTCTTTAGACACCTTGTATATATATATATATATATATATATATATATATATATACAAGAACCATATACTCCTCTTAGCTAAGCATCAAGGGCATTGATGCAACAGCGCTCAGATTAACTTACACGGGTGAACTCGGATGGGAGCTCTACATCTCGAAAAACGACACTGGGAAGCTTTACGACGCCATTTTAGAAGCAGGAGAAGGGTCAGGTACGAGTATACAGTACGATGTTAAATTTACTGATACCTTTTCACATTAACTGGTTTAATTGAGGATTTCTAGTACTAACATTATCATTACTAGAGCTCTTATAGTTCTGAAAAAAAATTAATTCTAATTAGCTCTTGGACATTACCAGTATGTCATCTGAAATATCAAATTAATTTACACTATGTCTAAACTCTTTGTGGAATTAAATTAATGTTTTTGTTTACAGTCTTATAAACAAGATTAAAGACTTCCATTTATTATAAGAGGCTCCAAAGCCATAAAAAATGATCAGTTTATATTAAGTTTAGAGCGTCTCGTGGCTGGAACAGTTAGAGTCCCACCCAACAGCGCTGAGATCCCGCTGAGACTTGAGCTCGAATCCCAAGTGCGCTGCCTAGAGATGGGTGGTTGTCTTTAATATATCTTACGTCCCGACGAAGCTGCGGGCCGACCCCCCCCCCTTCCCTTCAATTGACTCGGGTTAACGTATCCCAGTCCCGAGCCCCTTCCCCCTCACCTCCTTGGGGGATATGGAACGTGGATGTTACTTTGCCTTTTTTGACATTTAACTTTATGAAACCAATTTTAAAATGCATCAACAAAAAATGTATTAATTTTCCCTCAAGATCTCGGAGACTTTGGATCTTTAACCCTAAATGTTCTTAGACTCGAGAAAGGGTTTCGACTGTGGGGCAAAGAGATGAACCACGACAGAAATATCGTCGAAGCGGGTCTCATGCCATTTGTGGACATGCAGAAAAAAGTAAGCGAGAAATGGTGACCACGTCTTTGTCCACTTTTGAAATAAAAATATACCTAGATGAATGTCGGGGTGAGGACAACGCGCGTTAAATAGCGTTAAACTGTGTTCGGATACCGTTTTATGAAGTCCAGATTTGAAACCAAATATTCACGCGACTATATCAATATCTTCCAAACGTGAACTTCCTAAATGCAAACTCACTCGTACATTGTTTATTTGAAGACCGGTTCAAACTCTCTCCCATTAATTATTTTTTGCACATAGTTTAGGAATTCATACGACTTAAAAAGAATTCTAGTAATTAATAATAACAATAATAATAATAATAATAATAATAATAATAATAATAAATAAATAAAACATAAGGATGTTGTTTACTTTAAAAGTTAGTAATGAATAAGATTAAGATATGTTTATGTTAACTTTGCGGATGACACCAAAGTAGAAGGACAAACAAAATCAGCGGCAGAACGTTTGCAGATTCAAGAAGATATTAATAAATTACTGGAGTGGGCGGAAATTTGGCAAATGAACTTTAATATAGATAAATGTAAAACGTTGTATATCGGTTGAAACAACGTTAAAGAAAAGTATTTTACGCGCGACAGACACTAACGACTGTTACGGAAGAGAAAGATTTAGGTATTATTGTTGCCGACACTCTTAAACCGAGTAAACAATGTATCGAAGGAGTCAGAAAAGTAAATAGAAGCTTAGGATTTATTGACAGATCATTTAAATTTAAGTCACAGGGAACGGTGCTAATATTATATAATTCCTTAGTACGCTCCCACCTGGAATACTGCGTTCAGTTCTGGTCCCCATATTTACGACAGAACATAGACAGAACGGAGAGGGTAGCGACGGGGTACTAAGATGATTCCTAGACTTAGAAACAAATCCTACGCTGCCCATTTAGAAACATTAAATTTATTCTCACTTATGATAAGGCCTATTCGAGGAGATTTAATCCAGGTGTTTAAAATGATTAAAGATTTTGATAATGTCGACGCCGAAAAACATTTCATCTTCAGAAATGCAGATAGAACTAGCCGTACTGGTCTCAAATTAGTGGGTAAACATTTTAATTCTAATGAAGCTAAACATTTTTTCTTCAATCGTATAGTTAATTTGTGGAATGGATTGCCAACTAGAGTAGTTCAAAAGTAATTGGGTCGAATCCTTTAAAAAGGGACTACAGTAGAGGCTTATCTTTCCTTAATTAAACCCCGAGTTAGAAGCATTTGTTAGCGCGTAGAAGTATCGTAGAATTTTCACTCTGATTCCCTCCTCTTTAACGTAAATTTTTGCTTTATCTTTAAATTTAATTCCTTCCTTTCAACCTCTCTTCTTTGCTTTGCTTTAAAACATTCACTTATCTTTTTAAATTCTCTTTCATCTTTTAACTAAGCTTCCTTCTTGAACAGACAGCTTCGTAGGAACCAGCCAATTTATTCCTGCTTGGTGTTCTTTGTATTCCTTTGTATTCCTTTGTATTCCCCTGTATTCCTTTGTATTATATATATATATATATATATATATATATATATATATATATATATATATATATATATATATATATAATATAATGCTTTCTTGTTAGGACTTTATTGGAAAAAGATCTATTGAAAAAGTTCTTATGGAACAATTGGATAGCGAGTTGGTTATGATGAAGATAGACTCCAAAGCCGAATATGATCCAGAAGTAAGTTGTTCGTTTTAATTTTAAATTAAATTTAAGTTTTATATTTATTTTTATTTTAATTTATATCCTCGTAAATTACTTTTAATGAACACATTTGAAAAGCTGATTAATTGAAGCTGATAACGTTCATCATTACAGGGGGAAAAAAATACCCTTTAATATTACGCGTGTATATGGTATTGCAATTGGGGTTGCAATTCTTATCAAATAATTAGCGAACAAATAAATAATTATAAATAATGATAATTAAGCTGAGATAAAATTAATTAACTGCGTTGAAAAGGTAATTGGAAAAATTATGAATGAGTTTTGTTTTTTAAATAATATTATATTGTTAATAAATGAATATAAAAACAATAAACGCGTTTCAAAAATTTCTGAGATACGATAAAAGTGTCCTCATTAGTTAAGGCACGGTAATTACTATTATGCTTTAATTGAAGGGAACCTTAGGGACGTTTTAATTAAAACATTAAAACAGACTCGTAATGAACATTGTAAATAATAAAGTCTGTAAAACTTTCAAGTCGAATTACGTAAATGGTCTTTTGGTAACTTTAAATGTTCAAAGTAATAAATGGCCCCTAACATCGACTGTGTACGTTCCCTCTTTGGCATATACGAGTACACACAAAACCAAAATTATTCGTTCGTTGTCGTAAGCAGTTCAACTATTGCGAGTTACTCATTCTCTATTTTATTAGTTTGAGATATTTAGACACTTAATAATTCATGAAACGGAACTCATGACAAATCATGAGTCTTTGAATTGCCTCATAGAGAGTAATTTTTTGGAAAAAAAGCGTGTCTCAACAGCGAGACACCGCCGAGCTGGATGAGCAAAAGTGTCTGAAGTAGTTTGATTTTTGTGTGTAGTGTCAAGGGTCAAGGGTCAAAAAAGAGAGCCAGTAAGTTCTTGGTTAGTGTCTATGCGGTCCTCACTTTGGAACCAAATCTGATAAGAACCTTCCCTTATCATATTTTAACACGTGATACGAAACCAACTAACCTAAAATTTTCTAGTCATACGGAACTTGACTGCTGAAAGCGTGGGTAAACACACTTAAAATTACTAATCAATAGACGAACAAAGAAACAAAGATAATAAACAAATAAAAATTAAAAATAAATAAATGAGATATAAATACAATAAAAAACGCAATAACTATTACAAACAATGAAGTCTTAAAATCCTTGGAAGTTACAGAGAGAATTCCTTTTGAAGGTCACAGCAACGAAATAAGCCTTTTTATTCACTTAAAATAGAAATGTAATTCCTTTTTTAAGAAAAAAATTACTTCCTTATTTGACCCTTTTATAAAAGTCCTAAACTGAAGTGAGATGTAACATCTTCATACTAACAATTTTGTCCATATAAACTCCTCCTTTGAAAAGGAGAAAGAAGTGATGTAACCAAGTTTGTCTGTTTATTTTCACTTCAATGTGGAATTGTTGTATGAAAGAAGATTAAAATATCGCAGTTTGGAGGTCGAGTAACAAAGAGAACTCTCATAAGATATCAAGGTCTCAAATGGTTTAGTTTTCCCCTCAAATAGGATCTATTTTAAACGTTATTGTAATTATATATATATATATATATATCGAAGCGATAAATAGATAAATGTGTGTGTGTGTGTGTCCTTGGATACCTAGCGAGATTGCGAACCAAAGGTGTAACCATTGTTTCAGACTTATTTTTGGATTGAAAATCACTAAATATGAAAAAAGCGATATTCCCATCGAGAATCCAAATGTGAAAACGTGACGGTTTCGTAAGGTAGCCAGTCGTGTGTGTGTGTGTGTGTGTGTGTGTGTGTGTGTGTGTGCATGCGCTTCTTTGCCAGACCGCCTCTTTATGACCGGTATGGAACATAATTTATGATAAAAAAAATGGCATCGTCAGCTCGGAGACCTTGATTTAAGCTCTTTTTTTCTTATATAAGGGGTGTATTTTTATGGGCGCTCTCCCTTGACACCTCCTTCCTGTATAAAAAAAAAAATCTGCTTTCGATTCTAATATTAATTGTTACACATAAATTCTTGCCCGTAAAAGGAGATAGAATCACTCCTCAATTTTACTTCAGTGGCGATTTTATGAATTTTATGGTTTTTTTTTCCATTGCCAGGGCGATGAGGCGATCTGGATCGACCAAAAGGTGGTTGGCAACACAACCAGTGGTTGCTTCTCGTATCACCTCAACCAACCATTGGCCTTCGCCTACCTACCTCGTTTCCTCACTACTCCCGGAACCACAGTTCAGGTAAGGGAAATGTAGTTGCATGGTACCTTCTTTTGGTTTTTGGTTTACTCTTTGTCTTTAAAGAATTTAATAAAAAATATTGCGGTTTGTGGGTTTAATATCTATTTAGTCACGGACACTCTTTACTTCTTTAATATTTTTTTCCCAGCTCATATTTTAAATTATTTTTATTTCAGTTCTATTAACATTTATTGTTTAATAAAGTGTTTATTATTATTATTATCAGGGCTTTTTTTGTGACGGTACGCTCCGGTACGGCGTACCGGCACCTTTTTTTTCAGAGCGACGTTGACACACGTCCGCTCTAATAAATTAACGTTCCCATCTCGACTGACTCATTTGGAGGGAACAACAAATTCACATGGCAATTCGTTGGCTGACGAGAAGGGGGAGGGGGTGCAGGAAGAGGGCAGGGGTGGGAGAGGAATTTTACAATTTATCAAGATATGAGTACCGGCACCTCTTTTTTTTACAAAAAAGCACTGATTATTATTATTATTATTATTAAAAGATATGCCGACGTCCAGTATTTTTAAAGATTTGTCTATTTTATTTTAAAGTTTGATGTTAATCTACGGAAGTAACGCGGGTTTGAGCCCAAGTATTTCTGCTCTCTTCTGTACTTGGGGTACCCCCTTCTTCTTCCCTCATTTTCAATGATCTTTCCTCGTCTCTTTCAATCCTCTTTTTTCTTCTCTTCCTTCCTTCTTCCCTGGTCACACTGGTGCAGTTGAGCATCTGTTTGCAGTGGCTTAATCTTATCAAATTTGTTCTTTGATTTAGAATTGAAAAGGAATTTGTACAAATATTAAAACCATCATTATATATATATATATATATATATATACAGGCCCTCTCAGAGGTCCAGAGAGGCCCGGGCCACTTCCAGCTTTTGAGGCCCATAGCTAAACCCAGTTATTACTTTCACTGCAACATTATATTCAAACCTGAAAGTTTCTAAATTTGAGGGCCCTCTTAAGCTTGAGGCCAGGCCAAATGGCCCTCCTAGCTCCCTCTGATAGGCCATATATATATATATATATATGATGAATAAAACCACGAAGGAAAGGAAACACAGAATGGTCTCAAGCGCTTTCGTCTAATGACATCCTCGGGAACATTGAAGTACATAAAGAATTACAGCCTATATATAGGTTACAGAAAAATAAAATATATATGTATATATATATATATATATATATATATATATATATATATATATATATATATATATATAATAAACGGAGAAACAAACTTAAAGATTGTGGGAGGGGCACACAGATTTATAAGGAAAAACTATCGATTTTTAGCACAAGATTAAATGAATTGTTTTCCAACCAATGTTATAGATAAAAAAATATACAAATTTATACTGGAAATCTGCCCGGGTTTTAGCACTCTGCTTTTTTTGTATATAAAAAATTGAAAATTATCGATTTTTAGCACAAGATTAAATGAATTGTTTCCAACCAATGTTATAGAAAAAAAATAAAAATATATACAAATTTATATGGGAAATCTGCCCGGGTTTTAGCACTCTACCCTTTTTGTATATAAAAATTGAAAATAAAAGTTATTAGGGTGGCATACAAGTTTACCAAAGATTTAGCGTTCTACCTTTCTTATCTAAATCTGTTCTGAAGGAATTTAAAACAACAGGATCGAGTTGAAAAAGACCTTTGCTTATGTTGAAGTTATTTGTAAGTTGGATAATGGCAGACTCAAGAATATTTCTATTAACAATGTTGCTAGAGTGAAATAAAACTGAAGCATTATTCCAATCAATACAGTGGGATAACTCTGACAAATGGACAAAAAGGGCACTGGACAACTGTCCTGTTTTAACCGAATATCGATGCTGTTTTATACGTGTATAGGCTGTAATTCTTTATGTACTTCAGTGTTCCTGAGGATGTCATTAGACGAAAGCGCTTGAGCACCATTCTGTGTTTCCTTTCCTTCGTGGTTTTATTCATCATAATTATTTTTCACGTGTTACTTCGTGAAATAATTTTCATATATATATATATATATATATATATATAATTTTAATACTTTGTTTATATCAGGTGGAAATGATGACCCGGAAATACGAAGCGGAAGTGCTCCCAAGACCTCCGGAATTAACCTACAATGAAAAATTAGCAGTGAAACGAAGGCAAAAGAAGCAGAATTAATATATAATATATGTGTGTGTGTGTGTGTGTGTGTGTGTGTGGTGTGTGTGAGAAAGAGGACGACGAAGAGAATGAACGTTTCGGAAAAAATTTATTTCCATCATCAGTGCCATAAAGTAAAAAAAATATGAATAGATGTAAGAAAAATAATTAGATATAATGAACAAAATTATATAAAAAATATAATGAGATAATAAAAATACATTATATGACATGATTAATAATTGTAGAATATTAAAAGAGAGAATGTATAAAAGGTATAAAAAAGATAACCTCGTTAACCTCGTTGCTCTTCCGTGCGTAGGTCTCTCTTCACACGAAGGTCAAGCTGGTAGCCCCGCCTCTAGGTCTGGCTTGGTGGATGAGCGAGTTGCTTTCTGACGCTCTCCACCTTACATAGCCAGGTACATCCGGCTCATCTGGTACCGTTCTGAGCCAGGCATCTAGTCTTCTCTTGAAGACTTCAACTTTGACCCCTGTAATGTTTCTGAGGTCCTTTGGAAGCTGGTTAAAAAGTCTTGGCCCCCTGACAACCAAGCTATTTTCCTTCAGTGTTGAGGAAGTCCCTTGTCGGGCCTTTAATTTGGGAACACTACAGATCCTGCCTTTCCTATTTTCCAGTGTTGTTTGAATGGTAATTGGGTTTAGTTTGAGGTTTGGTACCAGTTTTTCGATCATTTTCCACATGTAAATTGTGGTGTACCTCTCTCTTCTTCTTTCCAGGGAGTACAGATTTAGTTTACGTAGTCTTTCCCAGTAGTTGAGTTCTTTGCAGCCATCAATCTTGGCTGTGAAATGTCTCTGAGTTTCTTCTAGTTTATTAGTTTCTTCCTTTTCATATGGGGACGTCAAAACTGAGCAGTATTAAAGTTTTGGTATAATCAGTGTTTTTAGCAGGGGAATCATTACTGTCCTGTACCTTCTTTTGAACGTTCTTAGTACCTGTCCCGCCACTCTTTTTTGCCTTATTTATGGCTATCTGATTTTGTATTTCGAATTTCGCGTCATCGGTCATTATTACCCCTAGATCGATTTCGTGCTTCTCTGAATTTCCTGTCTATCTGGAGCATAATATGCAGTCTATTTAAGTTCCTCTTTTCTACCATATCTCAAGAGCTGAAATTTCTCGGTGTTAAATATCATGTTGTTGTCTTCTGACTATTTGTATATTTTGTTCGTGTCCCTCTGCGAGGCCTCCACTTCATTTACATCGCTGATTTTTCTGCTGATCTTTGTATCGTCTGCAAAGGATGTTACTATACTGTTGCTGTTTACTCCGCTGTCTATGTCTGTTAGCCTGATAATGAACAGGAGTGGGGCCAGTACTGTCCCTTGTGGTACTGAGCTGCGTACTTCCAATTCTGATGATGATATACTTTGAATTTTGAAGACCTCTAGGCGTTCTCTGAGGAAAGTGTAGATCCATTTTTCCCACTTTGCCTGTTATTCCCATATATTTCATTTTATGTGCTATTATACCGTGATCACATTTTGTCGAAAGCTTTAGCAAAATCTGTGTATATGACATGGTAGTTGAGGATTGGTTTTGTACTAAGAATATGTAGGGATTCAAGGATGCGGAGGTCGGTTGGTTGGTGTACGAAGTCAATAATTTTGAAGCGGGTGGGGAGCAAAGGGTGATTGAGGAGATTGCAGTGACCTCTTATAGCTGATTTAGACCGTTTATTTTAAATGCTCTGAGGTTCTGGTAGAAGTACCGCGATGCTCGTCCACTCTTGTTTCATATTGGCGAAAAGTACTGCCAATATAATTTGCTTTGCAGCTTTAAAATTATTGACACACGCACTTTTATAGAACATATGTTATTATAGCTAATTATTTTCTTACATCTGTTCACATTTTTTGCTTTTTAGCACTGATGATGGAAATTAATTTCTTCTGAAACGTTTGTCAATAAAAATAATATGTACCGTCTCTTCGTCTTCCTGTTTATCACTTAATTATGCCTCCCCAGGAACAAACCTTTCAAAAAAAAAAAAATAAAAAAAAAAATATATATATATATATATATATATAATATATATGAAAAATATTTCACGAAAGTAACACGTGAAAAATATTTATGATGAATAAAACCACGAAGGAAAGGAAACAAAATGGTGCTCAAGCGCTTTCGTCTAATGACATCCTCAGGAACACTGAGTGTTCCTGAGGATGTCATTAGACGAAAGCGCTCAGCACCATTTTGTGTTTCCTTTCCTTCGTGGTTTTATTCATCATATATATATACCAGGGCTATTCAAACTGATTCACCTGATTTCAAATGAGAATATTTTTTAATGTTACAAATACAGAGTGATTTGTGATACATCAACCAAAAGAAAAACTGTCCAAATTTTGTCTCTCACCTCATAAATGCTCTATGTGACTTCCCCTAGTTACACGAGCAACGTCGATACGATAGTCGAATTCCTCCCATACTCGCTCCAGCATGTTCGTTGTCACTGACTCTACGGCAGTAACAATGCGAGTTCGGAGCTCATCCAAAGATGTGGGCAACGGTGGCACGTACACAGTATCCTTAACGTACCACCAAAGGAAGAAGTCGCACGGTGTAAGATCCGGCGACCTAGGGGGCTCGAAAACTGCAACACACAAAACGCCTTCTGCTGTGCGGACGCCATTTTCACACTAACTGTTTGTTGCTAGGCTAGGCCACGGCGTGACTTTGGAGCCCTCTCGCGGGCGGTGATCTTGTAAAACTAGGAGATTTCCTCTTTCATGTGGTGTGTGCCCAGTTGATGCACGGTTGATAGGTACGGAAGTATTCTCAGTTGAAATCGGATGAATCATTTTAAATAGCCCTGTATATATATATATATATATATATATATATATATAATATATATATATATATATATTATCCGAAATTTGACTGAATGTGATGTGAACACGAATTCAGTGAGAAATGAGATAAAAGAATTGTGTAATTGGCATTGAAATTAATCGGAATTTTTTAAAATCTTGCACGTCCAATTCCACAAATTCTACTTATGGATAAGTTTCACTTTGAATAAAAATTTTGACATTCAGGAACGAAAGGTCATTCACAAAACAGGGGGGGGGGGGGGGGGGAAGGATGCATTGTTAAATGAACGCAGAGAATTTCCATTTTTAGATGGTTGCAATATATATATATATTATATATTATATATATATTGCAATGATCGTACTTAAGACAAAAGGGAAAAAGCAAAAAAGTAGGGGTCAAGTCCCTCTCGACCCCAGTCCTCAGCCTTCATTGTCTTTCCTTTTCAAAAATCTACTCGTAATTTATAAACACTTCATTTTTTTATAGATTTTAAGTTTCATATATCTAGTTTTAACTAGAAATTTTCTAGTTTTTACTAGAAATTTTCTAGTTTTAACTAAAACACTAAGAATTATTCGTATTAATGACTTTGAATGACCTTACCTTGAGGCGTCTTACCTCATCTTTACCTTAAAAATGAGGTTACAAATAATTATTTGTTAAGTGCTTCTAACTCATGTCGAGATAACACTGTGAAAATGGATTACTCCATTTTAAAGTACAAAAATGTATACATACAGGGTGTTTCATATGTTTGGAGATATTGGAAATATATAGAAAGAGTAATACAACTTTAAGACACTGTTTTATTTCCAACATGCTATTACAGAAGGTGTTCAAGTTGTTCACCCTCAACTTCAACACGCTTTATTACTCGTAACTGGCAACCTCTCTCAACACTTCTGATTGTTTTAGCAGAAATTTGCTGCAATTTTCGTTCTATCTTAGCTTTCAAATCTTCAATTGTTCTTTGTCTCCGTAGACGACAGATTTCAACTGTCTCCACATTAACAATTTGAAAACCTTATGTTCAAAATAAAACATTGTCATAAGCTGTTTACTCTTTCTACATATTTCCACTGTCTCCAAACATATGAAACACCATATATATATATATATATATATATATATATATATATATATATATATATATATATATATATATATATATATATATATATATATATATATATGGTGTCCCATGAGTCTGGTTTCATAGGAAAATTTAATTTAAATAAATTTTCTATGAGACCGGACTTATGGGACACCCTGTGTTAACAGCGGATATATGAGTAAGCTAAGTGATAATGCGCAGTATCTTGAAGGAAGGTCATTCATTGTATACATATTAATAAAATTTGAACATTCAAACTTGCAAGTATTTGCTTTAAAATGTTAACATATTTTACATATTTTTGTATGTCTTATTTATATAATATTAAAGAGAGCTTAAAAGAACGAAGGTTTTTTTTTTCCCCCTGATTCAAAGTTCGTGTACAAGATTCAATCAAGAACAGGTTTTAGGGTAGTGGATTACATAGAGAGAGAGAGAGAGAGAGAGAGAGAGAGAGAGAATTTAAAAGGAAAAAGGCTTATACAGTAAAATTCCTCAATAACGACACCCCACTATAACGAAACCTCTCTTTACCGAACACCTTGGGCATTTAAAAAAAAAACCTCTCTTTATCGAAAACAAGTTCTTTCTGTACTTTATTCATTACCAATGGAAGCAACAATAATTTGATTTATCATAATCAAATTATTGACTTATCATAGTCCACTGAGCATCCTAATCCATAATCATTTCCTTGCTTCTGTCGTTAGTTTACATTGCAGACGATTGTGGCTTTATATATGACCGGGTGCATGATTCGTCAGGAGCAAGATGCACCGCAAGTTTGTGTTTCGACCACGAGCCAACAAAAACACGCGTTCTATTCACAAATACATTCCTGTCACTTTTATCTTCCTGTCTTTTATCTACTATATGTCTATCTTTTTTTTTTGATGATTGAATTGGTTTTACATTTATTTTCATGTAATCCTAAACTAAAGTTATTGTCAGCTATTACAATTTTTATTTACAAACTTTTTTAACCAATTTAACCAATTAAAAACAATTATAATCTAACCCAACCTAACCAAATTCAATCTAACTTTATAGCCTAACCGGGCACTATATTTAGCCCCAATACATTTAAGCCTACTTGTATAACTCTACTAATCATAAATATACCTTCTTTAATTATAGCCACGCGTAGCTAAGTGGATAACACCGTCTCTCTATAAGTAAAGACACTCAGGTCGTGGGTTCGATTTCCGATGGTGCTGCGCTATGCCATTTTCTGGCACTCCTGAATTAATTTAATTATATTGAACTTTTATTTCATGCTGCACCCACCAAAAGGAGGGGTCTACGCCTGCCATAGGTCCTCAGTCCTGCATTAGCTCGCTTTTGGTCAACATCTGAATTGGATCCATATGACGAAGCACTTGCAAATGTATCTCAGGATGTAAAATGAACTTATGACGTCAGATGATGATTGTGATGACTTGTCCTGAGTCTGTTTATCGAAGGAAGCTCTACAGTACATAACTACATTCAAATAATAATATTCAGAAAACCCGACATAACAAATCTAGAACCCAAGTTCCTTATGAACTTTGTAAGCTCTCTCTCTCTCTCTCTCTCTCTCTCTCTCTCTCTCTCAGAATGTCACGCTCGTACGAGTCAGTGAAGTGAGTCACTTAGGCTAAATTTACTTTCGAGACATTGAACCGAACTTGAGATGAATCCAACCTTTTTGTCACTGACTGAATTTTTCTCAGTTAAAAGTAGATGTATCATTTGTGTCAAGGAAAAAGCCTAACTTAACATAACTTTTTTTTTGTATTTTGGCTATCTTCTTCTCTTTCTATGCCGTTGGGGGTGGGGGGCATTTTAGCGGGCGTTCGCCCTTATCCCTTTCTTCCTGCATTAAAAAACTAACCTAACCAAACCTAATTTAATATAACCCAAAACAAATTTGTCGGTTAAGAGAATAACGTTAGCTCAGAAAACTACAGCCGTTCCGAAAGTTTTTTTAATGAGTTTATAGCATTATTTTGCTCCTTCATTTGTTATGTGACAACAACAACAACAACAACAACAACAACAACACTGAGAGCATGTGAATTTTTTTTATTGGTTTATTTCGTTGTTATTTTTGTTTCGTTTTGAAAATCCGTTAGTTTTGAAAGCGGGGAAGACAATAGGGGTTGTTGAACCTGTTAAAGAGAAACAGAAGAGCTTTCGTCATATTGGGATTACGACGTGAAGTTAAACGACGTTCTACAGATCTACAGAAGCTAAGGCTAACAAAGACCCTAAGATCCACTCTAAGGCTAGCCCGAGAGAAAGGAGAGAGTAGGGGGTTAAGAGAAGAGAGGAGAATAAGGGGTTAAGTAAGGAGCAACACCTATCATTCGTGGGTTAACATTCATTCAGAAAAAGAGGGAAAAAGTCTCACCATCATCATCCGCCGGCCACTGCCGACAAGTCAGAAAAATAGTCGGAGAATATAGGAGAGGGGTGAAAGATGAAAAGAAGTAAAATAAGAACACTTACAAACCATGCAAACACAGTCTTAACTCACTGTCATACCATGCAAACTACAAACATGCAAGAAAAGAGTTAGAGACATGCAAAGTAAGGAGGATAAGAAAAAAAAAAAGTAGGTAAAGTTAAACAAAAAGTGGGTTAGTTTACGCTCTGAGCTACATCTACATTCGTGTTAGTCTAATTTTTTTTTTTTTTTATTTTTTTTTTATTGCTGGCATCACACGCTGGCATGTCACAAGCTGGCATTCATCGTCAACAGACTCATCCTCGAGCACCACCACCAGAGCTCCTGTTGTTAACTTTCTTTTTTAATTTTAAACAACGTTAATATTTTTAAAATGTCTGTCAAGACGGTTCTTAAACACATTAACGCTGGTAGAATGAACGACTGACGCGGGAAGATTATTCCATTTATCAATTACTTTAAACGTAAAGAAGTTTTTAGCGATATTAGTAATGAAACCTGTAGATGGTTTGGATTCCACGTAAAACCGTAGGTCCCTTCTCTCATATGAGTATCGCCGTTTACGAAGGAGGTGAAACGCCCACAAACGTTATTATCATCATTATTCATTGCTTTACGGAATGATTCTGGGCAATGTTGTCTTCGAAACGAAAAGTAACGTTAGAAAGAAGGTGCAAAGGAGCCACAATGCAGAGGGAAGAGACAGAATCGAAGATAAAACTGAGTAAAAAAAAAAAAATTTCACGCGGATAACGTGAAATAGAAGAAAAGATAAGATGAAAGATAAAATTAGCGATATAAGCAGATGATACAAAAGTGAAATGAAAATTACATTTTCTCTCGAAAAAAGTAAAAGTAAATTAACGCAGAAGCGAATTCTACAATATTATGTTTATGTAAAATGGAAAATGGAAAAAAATGTAGTCAAAACAGGCTGTAATAGGAAGAGATGTAGTCAAAACAGGCTGTAATAGGAAAAAAATGTCGTCAAAACAGACTGTAATAGGAAGAAATATAGTAAAAACAGACTATAATACGAAAAATGTAGTCAAAATAGGCTATAAAGTGAAAAATAAGGTTAAAAACAGGTTATAAAAGGGAAGCATACGTAGTGAAACCTGTGCTAAAAGTACAGTACGTAGAAGTAAAATGAGAAATCGCAAACAGAAAGACGAGGAAGACAAAGGGTAAATGAAAACTTCAACTCTAATGATGCTTTTGAACATCTTCTATTGACACAGATTTTAAATTCTCACAACTCTCACGAGAAGAAGGATTATTTTGGACGAAGAAATACACTTTCCGTAAATTAAAAAAAGAAGAAGATAAATGCCTCTTTAGAAGTCTCTTATAAAACCGCTAATTTAATACTCTGATTGATTTTTGTTGAAACGAAATTATTATAACTCAAAGAAGGATTACTGATGCTATATAAACATTCCAGGCATTTACTGTGTCTTCATTCCAAACGTTATGAACCAAACTTGATTCGTCTTCAGTAGATTTTCTTTGCGTTTCTTCCTGGGAATATTTTCCAAACTTTAAAAAACAAAATTTTAGCAACGACACAGAAATTCCTTAATTTAGATGACTTAATAATAAAAATAATGTACGGTGTTGTTTAATTCCCTTCGTAACACGTGTGATGAAGGCGCCCTACAACGTTACGTGACACATTAATTAACCTATTACGATACATTAACTTATTCAGAAATAAATTTATAATTCATATTGGATTTTAAAAAATTTTAAATTAAGAACTAAGAATTTTTATTTTAAAATATTACCTAAAACACTGAGGCAAGAAATAGAACGTTTAGTAAACGTCATAAGCCTTCATAAAACGTCAACAAAACGGTTATTAAACATCAACAAAACGTTTATAAAACGTCAACAAACGTCCAAAAAAATTCAAAGAAACGTCCAGAAAACCAATAAAACGTTCAGAAAACTTCAACAAAACTTTTATAAACGTTAACAAAACGATTATAGAACGTTTATAAAACGTCAACAAAACGTTTATGACGTTTGCTAAACGTTTCATTTCTTGCTGGGACTGTAACGATCAGTTATTGGTTCTTCAGCTTTACGTCCTTCGTTCACCAGAGGGCGCTGAGAACGGACGGTAACGCCACCTACCGGGAAAAATAAATCCCCTTTAAAGGGGAACGGGGTCGAACTGAGACAGTCCATAATTGCATAGGTACGACATAACGAGAATCGAACACTTGGTTGTACGTTTTTTATTGTATTGTTGTCGTGAATAAAATTCTCGAAAGCATAAGTGAGAACAAACAGGGTGTCCCATAAGTCCGGTCTCATAGGAAAATTTATTCTAATTTAAATTTTTTCTATGAGACTGGAATTATGGAACACCCTGTATTTTATAGTCGTACTAAATTGATCAGCTCCGTTTCGCTTATAATAAAAGAAATTGTAACGAACATTAAACCCCTTAGGTCGTTGGCGTTCGTTAATATTTCAAACTAATCTTCTTGAATTTATGGATGAACTGATTTCTTATATTAGAATGCAGAGGATTGGTCATTGGGAAACCGGAGCACACTGACATTCCCCGAAGTAGGGTGTTAGTCCATTCTCGGTCAAAGCTGCATGAGGAATTTCAATATGATGTACAGGATTGCGGCTCGCTCACTACAGTAGTATAAGAGCAAAAAATATAGGATAATAATATTTGAGGTTGTATAATTTCCTTCGTAACGGTCAAATGAGGTCATGTGACAGAGAGGACCTACGGCTTCACATGGAATCCAAACCAACCACGAGTCGCTACATTATCTGAACACGGAGGACGGTCACCCATCCAGCTACATACAGTGGAGGAACAGAGATCTTTTGGTATATCAATTTTGAAATATTGTGTAAATGGTGATGTGAAGACAAGATGGATGGAAGACAAAGATATAAAAACAAAGGTATTTCTTTTCCTCCACTGAGGAGGTGGTCATGGCAGATGCATGACAAATACATGTAAATAAATGCGTTATAAGTGCAATTACTGCACTTAAATATGTATACCTGTCAACTCAATTGTTACCTTTCCTCTACTAAAAATATAATGAAATTACGGGTCATTTTTTAAATTAATTTTTAATTTTACAAAATTTGTGCTATGAATTATCCTCGAAAGTTTTGTCCTAAACTTCCACCAACTCAGGTCCCAAAGAAGGTTCACAGGAAGTGATGTAATCCCTATACGGGACCTGAGGTCACTATCAAGCAAGAAATGGGACGTTTAGTAAACGTCATAAACGTTTTACTGACGTTTTATAAACGTTTTTTTAAAGTTTTATGAACTTTTTATTGACATTTTTTGAACGTTTTATTGACGTTTTCTAGATCACTGAAGTTGAGCGACGTTGGGTTTGTTCATTAGTTGGATGGGTGACCATCTTCTGCGTTCAGATGATGTAGTGATCCTTAGATGGTTCGGATGCCCATTAAAGCTGTAGGTCTCCTATGTCACATGACCTTTGCCGTTACGAAGGAGGTTAAACAAACACTATTAATAACTCTGACTTAACTTCAGAGCACACTCAGAGTACACCGGTACACTCAGCTGTTCTGGCTGATTTTATATATATATATATATATATATATATATATATATATATATATATATAACGTAAAGAACGACGCTTTGTATAGGAGAATTATCCGCGCAAGATGAGAGTGAAAGAACGAAACAAATGAAAAAATGAGGTGAGGCCTGTGGTGTAGTGGTTATCATATCTGACCGGCAATCGGAAGATCCCGGGTTCGATTCCCGGGTGGGTACCTCATTTTTTTCATTTGTTTCGTTCTTTCGCTCTCATCTTGCGCGGATAATTCTCCCATACAAAGCGTCGTTCTTTACGTCAATTATACTGCGTGTTTGCAGTTATAATGTATATATGTTACGGCATGCGGGAGGTGCCCCTTTGGGGCATTGGTTTCTGCGCGTATGTAGAGGAATTACGACATTTGTTTGGGTGAGGCCTGTGGTGTAGTGGTTATCATATCTGACCGGCAATCGGAAGATCCCGGGTTCGATTCCCGGGTGGATACCTCATTTTTTCATTTGTTTCGTTCTTTCGCTCTAATCTTGCGCGGATAATTCTCCTATACAAAGCGTCGTTCTTTACGTTAATTATACTGCGTGTTTGCAGTTATAATGTATATATATATATATATAATATATATATATATATATATATATGAGTGTGTGAAGGTATTTTCACCTGTCTCGATTAATTAATTATTTAAAGAACGCCATTTGTCGCTGGAATGACGATAACTGAATGTTGGCACTTTATCGTTATTCAAATGCTCTTTAATGTTTATCTTCAACATTTATAAAGAAAAGAAATCTTTGTTACAGTAATTAAACAGGGTGGTTCAAAGTATTTGACAATAATAAGTTAAAATACTCAAATGCAAATATATGCCAACCAACCGAATGCTTAATCCAACCATGGTGTGAGTGCACTATTTAGTTAGTTACCAGGAAAATAAGCATGGTTAGTGCAGATATGGTGTATATGGTTGGCGTAGCTACTTGAATTTGTTGGTAAGTGTTTAACTATATATCTGGTTGCTTTAACTAAGAAATTTTATCAGTAAACCAATCTCAATGTTGGACATTTTGTTTTTCTGGTTTATTTTTGTAGTTACTTTTACATACAAACGAGGAATCAGGGGTTTGTTGACCCTTTTACACAAAAGGTTACATTCCTATTCAAAGGAACCATTTCGAGTTAGGAAACAGTTGTAATAGAAAGAGCTTTGAAAAACCTTAACATAGACCTTGAGAATTTTCTGTATACAATCCAGCTCCACCCACAGATGAAAATAGACTAATCCGTCGTTTTGAAATTAACGTCATACCTTCAGCTTGTACCATGAACCTTTGGAGTGTATACCATATCATCTCTCCACTCGCTACATTGAAATCGTGATTCTGGTATGACGTGTAGGTTGATTCATACTTTATCACCTTAAGTAATATATATATATATATATATATATATATATATATATATATATATATATATATATATATGTGTGTGTGTGTGTGTGTGTATACATGGGATGATGATGATGATGATGCTGATATTGATAATGTCTGAGAACCAGGAAACGTTTTAGTAACACACCCGCCCCTCTCAGTCCCCACCCCTGAAGGGGGAATGAGAAGGGGTTCTCCTAAACGGTTAGGATAATCTACACCAGATTTAGTATACAAATTAAGGGAGAACCAGGGAAGGTTTTAGTAATACAGTCTTCCCCAGGTTGTGTTGAAGATAGTATACGATATGAAATTACACGTTGAAACCTAATCTGCTTTACTGGACACGCATCATATCGTCCTAATATTCTGAACGAATATTTGTGAAATCAATTTTATCCTGAAATTTCGGGTTCACTCATTCATTGCTTATCTTTCCATTAATTAATCATCCAATCAATACGAAATTAGGTGTTTAATTTACGTACTATATATATATATATATACATATACAGGGTGATTAAAAAGAAATTAACATTTATATGGGGTTTTATTTTTATTTGCAATTTATTTGTAAACATTTTTTGTGATGCAAACAGTGCTTCATACAGTCTCTTCTTGCTGTCCACGGATATCTATGCATGTATGAAAGCGGTCAAACAAACGTTGCTTCCAGACCCTTAAGGCACATCTCTGGTGGTATTGATTGGATGACATCTGTTAATTCTTTCTCATATAAGCGTTAACATTTTTTTGAATTACCCTGTGTGTGTGTATATATATATATAGAGAGAGAGAGAGAGAGAGGGAGAATTTAGGAGGCTTTACATAAAGGATTCTAAGTCGTGACCACGTTACAACACCTCTTCCCGTTAGATCAGCAAAGTTAAGCGAAGTCGGATCTGTTCAGCAGTTGGACGGTTGACCGTCCTCTGCCTTCAGATAATGTCGCTATACATCTTCTGAACGCGGAGGACGGTCACCCATCCGACTACTGAACGGATTTAACGTCGCTTAACGTCGTTGATGTAACGGGGAATTGGATAGACTTAATAACATTCACGAGCGTCATTTCTCCAAACATAAAACGTAAAACGTCAGAGATACTTCTAAAAAAAATTCCGAACCATCTACATTCTACATTCTAGATTCTAGAAAACAAACAATACAGTAAGTTTGAAAAAAAAAAAACCCAAAAGAATCTCTTTTTATAAAACAAAAAAAAATATGACGTACGATGATACTCAAAGGCAAAAAAAAAGAAGTTTCTAATATATTAAAGCATATTTTGAAGTCGACCCAAAATAGATAATTACTACCATCTCTTTCTCCAAACTCTAAATGATCCTCCAGAAAAATAGAGATATAAAGGAAATCTTACACTAAGTAGCTATTAATAATAATAATAATAATAATAATAATAATAATAATAATAATTTGCAGTTAATGTCAGAGGATCTTCAGATGTCCTTCAACGAAACATCAGCAAAAGGAGGCGAACAAGAACTGACTAAGAACGGGACATAATCCACAAATAATAATAATAATATAATGATAATAATAATGAAGTCGAAAGTTGACAAACTGCATGCAACGATTGCAAGAAAGAATGTTCTCTGTGGTGTAGTATTTCAATGTACGCACTTTGCATGTGAGGCTCGCAACGATAAACGCAAAGTGCGTTGCATTTGATCATCTTATCTCTCTCTCTCTCTCTCTCTCTCCTCTTCTTTTTACTCATGCTCCGAATTCATGCTAAGAAAATGCAGTTTATGTCTCTCTATTTCAAGTTTCGTGTTGCTGTTCTTAAAGAAGAGAATTTGAGGAAGTTCATATCTTCTTCATTGTATCTCAAATTTCGTTTCTTATCAGCTGACACGTCGTTCTACAATCTGGTTTGGCAGAAAAATTTTGGTTCTTATTCAAGTATTTCTATTATCTCCATTTGATATAAGATAAGAGTACCGTGCTTACCTTTGCGTTGAGAATTATAAAGTTCACGTTTCATACCAGACAGAACTGCCTCAAACTGGTTCGTATGTATTTCATTTTAAGCGGATCAGAGCGGATAAAACTGGTTTTTGCTGTTTTTACCTAATTAGTTGTTATCAATTTTATCCTTTTGCTTTTGAGAGAGTTTTACATTTCGAAATAACCAAGTTTGCTAAAACTTTATAATTTCTCAAAATTAAATTTTAATTGCTTATTATAAACTAACCTTTTAGTAAATAAAACTTTATTTTATAGTTTGCAAAGCTATTTTGCATCTATTCAGTCATTCATTTCACAGCTATTTTCATCTGTTATTGCAAGCATCTATTTTGTATCTATTCAGCCATTCATTTTACAGCTATTTTCATCATCTATTCAGTCATTCATTTCACAGCTATTTTCATCTATTCACTCATCTATTTTGCATCTATTCAGTCATTCATTTCACAGCTATTTTCATCTGTTATTGCAAGCATCTATTTTGTATCTATTCAGCCATTCATTTCACAGCTATTTTCATCTGTTATTGCAAGCATCTATTTTGTATCTATTCAGCCATTCATTTCACAGCTATTTTCATCTGTTATTGCAAGCATCTATTTTGTATCTATTCAGCCATTCATTTCACAGCTATTTTCATCATCTATTCAGCCATTCATGTCACAGCTATTTTCATCTATTCACTCATCTATTTTGCATCATTTCAGTCATTCATTTCACAGCTATTTTGCTTTCATTTAATAACTCATTTCACATGTACAGTATATTGAAATTATTGCTACGCGTTTATGTTATGCAATTTACACAAATATTAAATAAATAAATAAATAAATAATAAAATCAGGAATTTTTTTCAAATAAAGGTTTGCTCATTCTTGGAATTATTTTATAGTTTTTATTGGTTTAACAGAATAAGAGCAGAAAACAACGCTCTCACTTATCAAACTCCCGAAATAAGACATCATGCTGCAGAGGGGTTAAACCCTGGTCGATCCTGAACAGATGCGTTTTCTCTCTCTCTCTCTCTCTCTCTCATATATATATATATATATATATATATATATATATATATATATATACACACAGAGTATGTTAACCCTCCGTCTATGGCCTTGGGTGGTTCGAGGTTGACGGGGTTTCTGGTTAAGTGGCAGCAACGGATTTCTCACTCTGGGGTAGTTGGTACCGTGTACAGAATCGCAGTACTTCCTTTTATATTACACTCCGATTTCTTCTTGTAGTGGATCGAAAGATTCTGTGAAAACTTACTAAATTATTTGACGGTTCCCCGATTCTTCTTGTAGCGTATCGGGAAATTATATCGCTGGTCGACAAAATCGAACTTTTTTCCTCTCATCAAAGATGTATACACAATTTTCTAGACAGTGTTGTACGCTGATTCCGAATCTGTTTTCGGTTTTCCTCTAGCACATCTAGTTATCGAAATATGACTGTTGTTATTTTCAGCACAATTTATCGTAAAAGTACAACTTTATTCATAAAAAGAAATGTACACCAACCTAAAAACGTTGCGAGTACGATTTTCTTTTGTAAACCTTGTCCGGATCGTCGCGGTACAACATCCAGCAGTAGTCTGCCAGCATCAACATACTTTCGTTCCAGAAAACTTGGTAGCGATTTTCCATTGACTGGCTGACTTGATGGAAGCGTTCCCCCTGTTCGTCACTCATCATGCCAAAGTTTGCAGAAAGAAATCTAGATGCGAATTTAAAAAATACATTTTCAAGGCCATGCGACAGCCCATTTCTTGATATTCATCGAGCAGTTTCTGAACTCCATCTTTGTATGCGGGAGACTTGTAGTCACCCAAGAAGTTTCCACAATTTCACAAAGCCATTTGAAAGCATGCATACTTTTAGTTCTAAGGCATTGAGACTTCTTCAAAGCCTTCATCCTGCAGAACCTCCCTGATATGGGCCCCCCACAAAGATTCCTTCCATATCATGGGTATAGCGAACAGCATCGACTTTTTCCTTTGGTTCAACCAGTCACGTAATCCATTCGAACAAGCGGTACAGATAACATGTGGCGCCCACGCCTTATCTTGGTCACCTTGTGGACAGCCGAAGTATAACCGGTAAGTTTTCCGAAGATCCATCGTGATTGTACGCCATTGTGATTTATTCACGGACGAGCCGCACACATAACAGAAATTGTCAGGGTGATTTTTACACTTTCGAGGCATGATGATCGATGAGTGGGTTGATGTAAATCATCTAAAAAAATAAAATGTGTAAAGTGGGCGACACAAAACAAAACAACACAACACACAACTAGGCATGTGACTGCTACGCCAAAGAATAAAAGGGTGTACACTGTACATGTGCAACGTTTGGAAATTTGTGGCCAGCAACTGCTCTCACATAAAATACCACAAGACAACCTGCGGAAAGCCTAAGTTGAAATGACAAAATGCTATACATGAGGGTACAGAAACGGTAAAGCAAAAACCTACACCTAAGCTGCAACGACAAAATACTCCGCTACATGTATAAAGGACGTATATTATATATTGTATTATATATAGTTACTGTATATGAATATTATATATAGTATTATATTATATCGGTTCCTGACGATTGGTCTAATGACGATTGGTCTAATGACGATTGGTCTAATACCGATTGGTCCATTTGGTATAATTGGTCTAAAGGACGATTGGTCCAATACCGATTGGTATAATTTGGTATAATAACGATTCGTCTAATACACCCGTTAACGTATATAAAATATAACTTGGTAATATATATAAACGAGAACGTATGACACCATTGTTAGGTTAGGTTAAGTTAGGTTAGGTTAGGTGAACCAAAAGTTGCGACTACTAACGAGTCAGCCAAAGCACAGCCGATGCATAGCCTACATGAATACCACATGACGTCACATAGATGGTTGGTTGTTTGGATGTTAATGAGTCAATTGGCTTTCAAGTGGGAGCTGTATGTGAGTCATTTTCCAAACAATATATAAACAGAAATATTTTGTCATTTTTTCATATATTTTTAGATACTATACATACATTTATAGATGCATAATATATACATATATATTATACATAATATAATAAATACATACAGTATATAATTATTAGACTAATTATAGTATTTAGACCAAACGTCCTTCGACGAATCGTCCTTTAGACCAATTATACTAATTGGTATTGGACCAATCGTCATTAGACCAATCGTCCTTTAGACCAATTATACCAAATGGACTAATCGGTATTGGACTAATTGGTATTGGACCAATCGTCATTAGACCAATCGTACCCAACCCATATATATATATATTATATATTATATATATTATGATCGGTCTTATCGCGAAAACTAGACGTGCTAGAGGAAAACCAAAAACAGATTTAGAATCAGCGTCCCAACAGCTATCTAGCCCACCCATAATTATATCTGATGAAAAATACTTGTTGGTCAGTGAATTTTTTATTATATTTTAAAATTAAGTTCTCTGGAGAAAGCAGGGCTCAATGGAGAAGACAAAGAGATCCCCTTACTGAATTTTATTGCTTCTAAAATCTTACAGGTAATGCTTCAGCCTCTAGGTCAGATCAGAATCAGAAAGAGAATTTGAAAAATTACACGGGTTTTTATGTTTAAAACTGGTGAGATCATTATTATTTAATGTTGACCTGTTTTGTTTTGTTTTTATTTTCAATGGGCTGAATTTTTTGGAAAAAATATTTGAAGATAAAGGTAAATTTTGGCTGTAACAGCATACTGACAAATAAGCAAGATATTTGAAGATGAAGTCATATTTTTCTTTTAACACATTCCTTGCAGTCTGACCCACCGGTGGGACAAATTTATCTCAATTTGTTCCACCGGTGGGTCAGACCGCACGGAATGTGTACTAAACAGCATATTAACAGATCTGATGTTATCATGATTTGCCGCGTTAACTAAAAATGGAAATTGAAATATGCATTTTATTATGGATTAAAATTAAACATGCATATGAGCCAAAATTAAATGTTAAAAATTGAAAATTAAGTGTTACGCAAAATATGACTTAATCTTTTACAACTAAGAGAGAATGTACATATATAAAAAAAAAATGAATATTGCAGAATTTAAAACGATTACATGATTAAGCTTAATCTAAAAAATGATAAGGTATGTGGTGCAATTCCTCTTTCGATTGCACTTATTGCGCGCGCGCGTTCATTTTTTTCATGATGACTGCCTATCCACTCTGATGGCTTTTCAATTTTATGGCCGTAGTTTTTCTCGGCTTACTTGAAGCCCACTTTGAATTTTGAATTCAAACGTTAATTTATCCTCAGCTTACAAGAGAGGCCTATTGTAAGGTAGCATAAAACAACACCCTCCCTCGTATAAAGTTTATTTTGTTTCAATCAAAATAGGACATAAATTGAAAAGACATACAGATGTACGATTACAAATTTTGTTCCAAAAACCAAATTTTCAATTTAAAGAAAATGTTTGCAATTATTTAAGTCCTAAAAAAGCATCTATACAGAGGGGTTTTTGATTTGCATGTAACTCTAGAAATAGCACTAAATTCAAACTCCGAAATCTAAGAATAAGTGTACAGAAGTAGTTTACGGACAAAAAAATTTAAGAAATTTACTTACAAAAGTTCTACGCAAATTCCGCAGGTTTTCAGGGCAAAAAAGTCCGTCCATTAAATCAAATAAATTTTCACAAAGGCTTTAAATGGTCATGTACTAACTTCACCGGTTTCCTTGGGGAACAAGATCACCACAAGATATTTACTCTGACCTGAGGAAACATAATATTTCGCAAACTTACAAGTTTAACATTTACTGAAACGTGAACAATAATTAAATTAAAAGAAATTTCACAAAGTTCTTTCTCTGTCGGCTAACATTAAGATCTTACAACAACGTTTGCGTAAAACAAAGGCAATTCAGATTCTCGTACGACGTGAAACAGTTTTTCAACTCAACTTAGAAATTTTCAATCATGCCACAGAGTTTAAAGATTTATTTTTTACAAGCCACTTTAACTTTTGAGGACTGAACTACAACTAACTTAGAAATCTAGGTTACACCTTAAAATTACAAGGACTCCGCCTTACAGCACTCTGAATGACCTATCAAAAACATTTTCATTATATGATGTCATTCCTATGAAAGCTTTCATCCATACATAAGGGAAGAAGGAGTTTCCCTTTTTCCTCACTGGGTGTTACAAGAATCCTTGTTCTTTGATTGAACATTGACATTCCCTTCAAAGGAAAGCTCTTCCTTTTCCTTAAAAATCAACTTTAAATAAAGTCCTTTCTTCGAAGCCACTTGGTTTCTCAAATTTTATGACCAACGTTATGGTCCAATTTAACAAGTGGATTCGAAGTCAGTTTCCCACAGCTTAACCACGAAACCAAGAGAAAACAAACCATATTACATAAACCAGGTCAATTTGTTTTCCCTTCCTACGAACTTAGGGACGATCCTCGACCCTACCATAAATCCTTACCTCAAGGCTGACCTGGGTGATACAATTATCGTGAGAAGACAAAAATTAAAATCGAACGAATTTTAAACAATTTGAAACATTTTTATTTTTTAACCCTGTAACAAGAAACCTATTGATATTCTTCTATAACAATAATCTAAACTACTTTGCTTCAGAGATTTAAACAACAAAATCTTAAAACTAAAATTTTTGTTCCTATTTTAGTAAGAGATTTAGGCACCCAAATTTGCCGTCACAAGAGGTAATTTAAAAAAGAAATAATTAATCAATTATTTAGCAAAAATAAAATAGAAAGAAAATAAATTTTTTTTTCCAAACTTGCATTTTATATACAGTTAGATTGTCGCGCGAGTTTGGACTTTATATGCAAAAATTAATGTAAAAATTATTCCTTGTTGCTGTTCCGTGCGTTGGTCTCTCTTCACACGAAGGTCAAGCTGGTGGCCCGCCTCTAGGTCTGGCTTGGTGGAGTAGCGAGTTGCTTTCTTGTGCTCTCCACCGTACATAGCCAGGTACACCCGGCTCATCTGGTACTGTCTTCTCTTGAAGACTTCAACTTTGACCCCTGTAACGTTTCTGAGGTCCTTTGGAAGCTGGTTAAAAAGTCTTGCCCCCCCCTCCCCACCGACAACGAAGCTATTTTCCTTCAATGTTGAAGAGGTCTCTTGTCGGGCCTTTAATTTGGGAACACTACACATCCTGCTTTTCCTATTTTCCAGTGTTGTTTGAATGGTAATTGGGTTTAGTTTGAGATTTGGTACCAGTTTTTCAATCATTTTCCATATGTAGATTATGGTGTACCTCTCTCTTCTTCTTTCCAGGGAGTACAGATTTAGTTTACGTAATCCTTCCCAGGAGTTGAGTTCTTTGCAGCCATCAATCTCTGCTGTGAAATGTCTGTGTTTCTTCTAGTTTATTAGTTTCTTCCTTTTTATATGAGGACGTCAAAACTGAGCAGTATTCAAGTTTTGGTATAATCAGTGTTTTTAGCAGGGGAATCATTACTGTCCTGTGCCTTCTTTTGAACGTTCTTAGTACCTGTCCCGCAACTCTTTTTTTGTTTTATTTATCGC
Source organism: Bathynomus jamesi (assembly GCA_023014485.1). NCBI lineage: Eukaryota > Metazoa > Arthropoda > Malacostraca > Isopoda > Cirolanidae > Bathynomus > Bathynomus jamesi. Next base: position 418,994 of record JAJOZX010000243.1, on the reverse strand, counting down.
TATCTGATTTTGCGTTTCGAATTTCGCATCATCGATCATTATTACCCCCAGATCGATCGCTTTCGTGCTTCTCTGAATTTCCTGTCTATCAAGAGCAGTGGTACTCATTGCGCGGCTCGCGAGCCAAATATACCGAGTGTCCCAAAAGTCAATTTACCGAAGAAAATGTTCTCCTAAGGTGAGTTTACTCTACAAAGAAAAAAACTTGTGTCATAAATATATTTACAAAACATAAGAAAACAAAGAAAAAAAATTCTGAAACATATTTACAAAACATGAGAATAATTCTGGTTACAATAACTTGAAAATGTCGTCCATGTTGTTCGATGCACATTTTGTATCTATCAACGGTTGACCGGCAAATTGCTTTACATAGTTCCTTATCATTGCTTAAGAGCTGGAATTCTTCACAAATGTAGTCTTTAAGGTCCTGAAGACATGCTGGCTTTTTGCTGTTAAAAAAATTGTGTCATAATGTTTAGAATAATCATCAGGAGAAAACATTTTCCTCGGTAAACTGACTTTTGGGACACCTTGTATATAGCGCATTTGGCTCGCGAGCCGCGCAATGAGTATCACTGATCTAGAGCATAATATGCAGTCTGTTTAAGTTCCTCTTTTCTACCATATCTCAAGAGCTGAAATTTCTCGGTGTTAAATATCATGTTGTTGTCTTCTGACCATTTGTATATTTTGTTCGTGTCCCTCTGCAAGGCCTCCACTTCATTTACATCGCTGATTTTTCTGCTGACCTTTGTATCGTCTGCAAAGGATGTTACTATACTGTTGCTGTTTGCTCCACTATCCATGTCTGTTAGCATGATAATGAACAGGAGTGGGGCCAGTACTGTCCCTTGAGGTACTGAGCTGCGTACTTCCAATTCTGATGATGATATACCTTGAATTTTGACGACCTCTAGACGTTCTCTGAGGAAGGTGTAGATCCATTTTCCCACTTTGCCTGTTATTCCCATATATTTGTCGAAAGCTTTAGCAAAATCTGTGTATATGACATCGTAGTTGTCATTGCCTTCCAGTGCATCTAGGATATTGTTGTAGTGTTCTATTAGTTGTGATAGGCATGATCTACCTGATCGGAATCCGTGCTGATTTTCGTTGAAGCTTTCTAGTGTCTCCAAGAAATCATAAATTTTCTCTCTAACTTTCTTTCAAATACTTTGGTGAGGTAGGACGTCAATGACACTGGTTTATAGTTTGATAATGTTTGATAATAATTTGTATGATCCATTCAAACACTTGATCTGTTTAATTATTTCTCATAACTTTTAAACAAGATACTGAACTCTCTCTCTCTCTCTCTCTCTCTCTCTCTCTCTCTCTCTCTCTCTCTCTCTCTCTCTCTCTCTATATATATATATATATAATATATATATATATATATATATAGGGTGAACCAAATGTAGGTGGACAGTAAATGATAACGTTTATTTTGAGAATACATATTAATTTTTTTGTATACTATAATACAAAATAAAATTTAAATAAATTTAGTTATAATATTTAATATAATAAAACACAAACACCATAGTTATAATGAACACCATAGTTATAATATAATATAACACAAACCGTATTCAACCTACTGTCCACCTACTTTTGGTTCACCGTGTATATATATATATGTGTGTGTGTGTGTGTGTGTGTGTGTATTATATATATGATGCAAACCCACAAGTAAAAAGAAAAATGATACAACAAGACAGAAAAACAAAAAGATTACCAGTTTGAAATTAGGGTCATTCGGAAACTTCAGTTTGTCAATAAGACCCGTGCTATTTACAATATGTGACTTGGAAATAGAGCCAACTAACGGCGTTAATAAACTAACTAACCATTTAGAGAGCTTATAGGCTGAAGTTTCCTAATGATCCTAATTTCAAACTGATAAGTTTTGATGTATGCTCGTTATTCACAAAAGTCCGTTGATGACCTACTTGATTTTTTAAAAGATAAGATCTCTGAATATTCTTTCCCTGTTCAACACAACACTCTTATTGAGTTAATTAAGCTTTGTGACAAAGATTGTAAATTTCAGTTTGAAAATAAGTTTTATGCTATGTCGTTTGGATTGGCGATGGGAAATCCCCTCTCACCGGTATTAGCTAACTTATATATGGAATTTTTTGAAAGCAGAATTTTCTCTACTATTGTTAATTTTAACCTTGTTTGGTACAGGTATATAGATGATATTTTATGCCTTTGGCCTAATAATTTGGATGTTGACTTATTTCTTGTAGGCTCAATATAGATGATATTTTATGCCTTTGGCTTAATAATATGGATGCTGACTTATTTCTTGAAAGCTCAACAATTTAGTCCCATCTATTAATTAAGTTCACGATTGAAAAAGAAAATGATGGAAGCTTATCTTTTCTGGATCTAAAAATGCGGAGATGCTTTAATCAGTTCAAATTTGAAGTTTATCGTAAGCTTACTAATAATAACTCTTATGTGCATTTTTATTCTGACCATCATCCCTCGATTAAATCTTCTATTTTCTTTGCTATGTTTCTTAGAGAATTGAGAGTTGTCAGTCCTGAATTTTTAGATTCCGAGTTATGCAATATCATGAATATTGGTACTAAATTATGTTATCCTATTTCATTTTTAGATAACTGCCTTAGGAAAGCCAAGAATAGGTATTATAATAGTGTAACTGTAAAGGAATTTGAGCGTAAAAATATCCTTAGCCTACCTTACCATGTTAATTTTCAATATCTTCCGGCTTTACTTAAAGCAATTGGTATCAATGTAATCTTTAAGTATAATAATACTGTTAAATCACGCCTAATAAAGAATAACCCGGATAATGTGGTTGGTTGTGTGTATTCGATCGGATGTACACAATGTGACTCAGTATATATATAGGCCAAACGGGTAAAACGTTAGATATTAAAAACAGCATAAAACAGCATAAATATGCGTGTAGAACAGCAAATAATTATAATGCATTGTTTAACCATATGTATAAATGTAATCATAGTATCAAGTGGGATAGTTCTAAAGCGCTCGTTAAAAACAGAAATATAATTGAAAGGAATATTCCAGAATATGCATTTATCCATTTTAAAAATAATTTCAATAACAGTGCGGGAATGTATAAAATTGACAATATCCTGTTAAAATACCTTTTGCCTCTAATCAACTCTTGTTAATCATGTGCCACTCTTTTTGTTTTTCTGTCTCGTTGTATATTTTTGTCATATCGCCTTCTCCCTTCATTCCCTGACGAGGTGTACTTCTGAATACACGAAAGACCTTGGAATCATTTTTCTTTTTCCTTGTGGATTTGCATCATTCATTCATTTCAAGTGTTTAATGGTGAAATTCACCCCATATATAAATATATATATATATATATATATATATATATATATATATATATATATAAAATTGAAATATTTAAATAATTTTTATTATTTTCTCAGTCAATCTGGAAAAATCTAGATTCGTTTAAAATATCACTAGAGAAAATAATTGCGTTTCCCTAAACTTTTGAATATTTCTTCTAGATAACGCTATCAAAACATCAAAATGTCGCATTGATATATATATATATATATATATATTATAACAATAAATTATAATTTGTATTTTAAAACAAAATCAAAAAGTATTTTAATTAAAACGCTCCTTAATTAGTCTCTGGATTTTAGAAATAATTTGTTTGATCCATTCAAACACTTTTGATCTCTTTAATTATTTCTCATAACTTTTAAACAAGATACTGAACTATTTTTTCATATCGAGGAGAGATGAGAGAGAGAGAGAGAGAGAGAGAGAGAGAGAGAGAGAGAGAGAGATTACTGACTGTAAATCGAATTAGCTTTATTATATATATATATATATATATATATATATATATATATATATATATATATATATATATATATAAAACCTTATTAAAAACCCTTAATTTTTCTTCCGCAGTTTTATAGCTCTGAACTTCCAGAGGAGCAGAGAACAATTTATGTACAGTCGGTTGAGAAGTTCCTGTCGTGAAGCTCCATTTCTTTTCTTATCCATATTTATCGGCGAGAAATGCGGAGTGGTATGGCAAGACTTTTTCAATCAGCTGTGCATTACGCATTACATATCGCACTGTACAGGGTGTCTATAAAGTGCATCATCATAAACAAATTTTATTGCCTGAATTGCGATTCGTTTACATCTACGATGCTGAACTTTTTGGAACACCATGTATTAATATCAACTTCTAATATCAAATCAGAGTATTGTTAAGAGAAAATACTAAAAATTAGTAATTTTAGTAATTTAGTAATTTTATTGCGTTTTCTGAAAAGTTTTGCATAAAAAACTCGTTTCAATGGTGAGAGTCTCGTGGAATTTTTTAAAAAAAAGATAAGAAAATAATTTCCAAGAGAAAAATTCTGTATTTTGTTTTTTGAAAGGAGAAATTTGAAGATAGTTTTGGAATAAGAGGCTTTTTACACATTGGAAATGGGCTTTCATCACTCTCGAATCACTTGTGAGTATTTATGAGTAAACACATTTGTCACCATCCCCCGTGAGTCAGTGGGTAATATCGTTTTTGTATGAGCAAAGCGAGTACTCTGAGGTTGAGGGTTCGACTCTTGATGGTGTTGGTTGATAATGGTGCGGGAGTTAGTGTAATGGGCCGCGTGCGCCTGGCCTGAGCTATGTACCAGTTTTTAGTCATCCTGACTGATAATAATTATTAAAACACGAGTCTCCGTAATTACTCTCTGGGTATGAGGAGTGGTAGCATTCATTCGGCTGATACCCAGTAAAGGAATGGTAGAAAAGTTATACGCAATTCTATCATTTCTTATCCTTTGGCACACAAAATATAAAAACTTCCTGCAAACTTCTACACGCAGAAATATTTTCTTCTATTGCCTCAAATTACCCCCAAAAAGAAGTTTTGAAGACTATTTCTTCTATCAAAAGAAGTTACTTATCATTAAAAGAAGTAATTATATCATCTGACAAGAAGATACCCCAAAGAAGGAAAAACTTCCCTCAAAAAGAAGTTATAAGTTCTATATATAGATGGTATTATTTTGAGTGAACGGTACTTTGAACGTAGTTTTACGTTCATAACTTTACAGAAGACGCCATTAACCGCATCCGTTGAGCCAAACAATGAAAATGTCTTTCGACAAATCTTCTCGCAAAATTGCAAAATTAATTAAGATGTCCTCAGCCATAAATGAAGGTCAGTGGAGGTCAATGGAGATCATTGGAGGGAGGGAGTCACGCAAGGAAGGGAACAAAGAACATAAACCATATATGGATTTCCAATGAGAGTAACAAAGTGTAAATATTTATTTGATAAAAACAACATTATTTTTAAATTTGGAAAAAGGTTTGTTTTGATGTGTTAAACATCTGCGAAGGAAGAAGAATAAATCTGAACTTTAATGAAAAAGATGTTTGCAGATTGTGAGTACCGCAAAACTAATTTTACGAGGAATTACGAGAATAATGAAAAAGATTTTATGGTATTCCTTCCGTAAAGAACTCTCTCTCTCTCTCTCTCTCTCTCTCTCTCTCTCTCTATATATATATATATATATATATATATATATATATGAAAATTATTTCACGAACGTAACACGTGAAAAATATTTATGATTAATAAAACCACGAAGGAAAGAAAACACAGAATGGTGCTCAAGCGCTTTCGTTTAGTGACATCCTCAGGAACACTGAAGTAAATAAAGAGTTCAAGACTATATATAGGTTACCAAAAAAAAAAAATAAAAAAAAAATATATATATATATATATATATATATATATTTAGAAATAAAAATTGTGGGAGGAGCATACAAATTTGTAAGGAAACCTACCAATTTTAGCACTGCACGAATTCAACACAAGATCAAATGGATTGTTTACAACCAATTTTATAGATAATGCCTGAATTCGTGCAAAGTGCTAAAATTGGTAGTTTTCCTTACAAATTTGTATGCTCATCCCACAATTTTTATTTCTATATTTATTATATATACATATATATATTTTTTCGGTAACCTATATATAGTCTTGAACTCTTTATTTACTTCAGTGTTCCTAAGGATATCATTAGACGAAAGCGCTTGAGCACCACTATGTGTTTCCTTTCCTTCGTGGTTTTATTCATCATATATATATATATATATATATATATATATATATATATATCCTAGTCGTTAAGACGTTGGTTGAGAAGTCGTGAGATCGAGTCCCGGCGAGGACTTTGTAATTTCAGAATTCCTTGGTGAGGCGTGGTTCGAATTCCACATTAAGCTGTAGGTCGAAGGTGGGGCGAAAAGCTTGAGATCTGTCAGAATTTGTTCAGGCGGAAGAAAAACTAAGGTATATATATATATATATATATATATATATATATACACGTTCTTGGTCCAGATTGTGTAAAAAGATGTTTTGTGATTAAAACACATGCATTTGTGTTGCGTTGCGGTGGAAACACAAACTTGCGTTGCATCTTTCTCTGAAAAATCATGCACCGGGACCTTAGGGCCTAAAGTTGGAGTGTTTGCAGTACAAACTAACGACGCAAGCACGGAAATGATTATGAATGGGATCACTCATTGAGACAGGCAAAGCGAAGCATTTTTGCTTCCAGTGGGGATGATTTACGTATTGAAACCTAGTTAATACGCTGAACCTCTATATGCTTGTCAATGATAATGCGAGCTGCTAGTACCCTGAATCGGTCGATGTATGGGCGAGGCGTTGCTTTCTGAAGCAGGGAATGAAATCTTTGCCTCCTACCACTTAATCTATTTACAAACTGTCAACTGAACGTTGGTTAAAGTTTGTACACACACACACACACACACACACACACATATAATATATATATATATATATTTCAAAGGCCACAAACTTTGCTCTTCATCAAATAGTTTAAGCCGAATATGATCTATTTAAAAACTGGGTATGGGTACATGTGTTCGAGTGTGTGTGTGTGTGTGCATGTGTCAGTAAGTGATTGCGTAATCAGCTGTGCACGTTTAGGATAATGATAATCAAATATGCATCATGGCTGAAAAAGAAAGTAAACAGAGAGGTTTTTATGTGTTAGTTTCTGTATCTGACCGTGCATGCGTACAACTTCAAAATGTTTCGTTCAGTAATTGGGCATTTTCGGAATAAATATAATAAATACAATTAATAATTCGTAATGTAAACAAAATAATAAAGCGATGCGTGTAATTAATACATTAAAAGAACTAATATAATTATATAATAATATAACATTTCCTATTCTTACGTAACGAAAACCCAACTTATTAAGCAAATTTCGGTACAAATGAACGTAATGAAAATGTACGAAATCTTCTGAAACTGAAATTTAAACTGAACCTAAAACTGCCAAGCTGTGCTGCTGTGCCAGTATAAAAGTGAGCTTGGACTTGGTACTGACATTAATTTATTCCATCAATTGTTAATAGACAAACGTTAGTTATTTTCAACTAATTTAATTAACCATTTGAAATTATGCAAGAAAAGAAGGTAATTTATACAGTAATTGCAACCTTAATTAATAGTTTAATTTCACAGTAATTGCAACCTTAATTAATAGTTTAATTTCACAGTTATTATTATTATTATTATTATTACTACTATTATTATCATCATTATTATCATCATTATTATTATATTATTATTATTATTATTATTATTATTATTATTCATATCTTGATAACAGTTCGAGCAAAGAAGTATCATGAAGTGTCATATCGCAAAGTAGAGATCAAGCGATCATACAGTCAATCGTTTAATAATGCACTTTGTGACTCACCACAAACGCATTAAAAGTTCACCACAAATTCAGTGATGTCAGGGAAATTATTTTAGAAAAATTACATGAAAGTTTGGGTAAAAATCCTTAATGTTTCAATTCCTGTGCAGGGTCTTCTTCAGCGTTTGGACGAAGGTGTGGTGATCGGTGATGGAGGATTTGTGTTCGCTCTCGAGAAGAGAGGTTACGTCAAGGCTGGTCCATGGACACCTGAAGCAACAATCGAATTTCCGGAAGCAGGTAAATACCGGAACTGACCGGACCTTCACTTTTTACTGGGTTAAAAATACAACATCACCTTTTTCAATTTTGATTGAATATCGCTCAAAGTAGTGACAGTTAAAACAATTTAAAAATTAGAAGATAAAACCTACGGATAATACACTGCAAAAGTGACCCAAAAACTGGTTTACCCAAATCTACGGTACGCCAACTTGACGACCTTCATCTAGAACTTCAAAACGTGCCCTCTACCTTCCTCTCATTGGCTCGCAACCAAAAATAAACATATTTTTAGATTAAATTAAGGCCATTCGAAGCTTAACGGGAACTAAATTTAATGATCAGACCACGTTCATTCTACTCCTATTGCTGGGTCTAATTTTAAGAATTCCTCAGCCCCCTACTCCCACCCTCACTACAACCCAGTGTGTGTTCCAAGCGTAAAAATGGAAATTGACTTAAAGTATCGCTAAGTAGTGACAAATGGTGAAAAAAATCGCGTTGTGATCATTTGATTCTGAAGAACGACGTTGTGTGTGTGTGTGTGTGTGTGGGGGGGGGATTAAGGACCTCTACGTATTTCGTCAACAAGACCAAAACATCGACACACTAAAAATAAACTTAATCTAACTTAACCTAACCTAACCTATCTTAACCTAATTTAACTTAATTTAACCTAATAAATAACCTGTCGATAGAATGTCAATTTGATCCGATGTCATAAGGCCGGTTTTTAATAAATGTTGTACTTATTGACTTGACACACAAATATTAACTAATATAACCTATATATATATATATATATATATATTTGTGTTACAGGGAATCTGTGTAACTAGGGATTTCATGAAATCCCTAAAATGTTTAGGGAGTTCGTGTAAAATTAAGTCCTGATATTTTCGTTAGTTTTAAAGAAAATATCACGACTTAACCTAACCAATCATCAAGGGCGGACAATTGACCTAACCGGGCAGTCAATCAACCGAGCATTCAATAATTTTCCCGTAGGTTTAACGAAAATACTACGACTTAACCTTACATGAAATCCCTGAATATTTTAGGGATTTCATGAAATCCCTAGTTACATAGATTCCATGTGACACAAATATATATATATATATATATCAATTGGGGTTGTTTAACCTCCTTCGCAACATCTAAGGTGGGATCCGAACCACGGGTCGCTACATAATTTGGGCGCAGAGGACGGTCTCCCATCCAACTACTACCCAGACCCATTGTCGCTTAACTTCGCTGATCTCCGGGAAGCGGTGTTACGACATCGGCCACGACGTAGCCAATAATATATATATATATACACACACACAGTATTGTAAGGATTTTTAGTGGCAATTTCAAATTCAATATTTGTTTGAAACTTACGTTTTTTATTGACATTATTTGTAGTATTTCAAATTATTTATTTATTTATTTTCTCAAAAGATGAAATAAAAAAAGGTTTTGAAGAGACAAGAACTAAAAATAAATACAAAATAGTTGTCAAATTGGTCTCTCTCTCTCTCTCTCTCTCTCTCTCTCTATATATATATATATATATATATATATATATATATATATGTGTGTGTGTATTTCTCTGTATTTCTTATTCGTTATTGAATTACAGAGAATTATTCGACTTGTAACAGAAGTTCTGTCCAAGTACTTTATCCGATTTGAGTAAATTGGATGAAATAGCGATACTTTAATAGTAGTGTAAATATCCTCTATCGGCTGAATTTCGTGCTTGCATCTTTGAAATCCCGTTTAGCGAGGCTCAGCTGCAAATAATGCTGTTAACATCGTTTCTCTATTTGATATATATATATATATAAAATGCACACCCAAAAGGAAATTTGTCAGGGAATCTATATATATATATATATATATATATATATATATATTTTTTTTTTCTAATAACCTTTTTTTGGTGACATCACCAGTTCGTCAACTACATCGCGAGTTTCTGCGTGCCGGAAGTGACGTCATGCAGGCTTTCACTTTCTACGCGTCCGATGACAAACTTTCAAACCGTGGAAACGAATCCTCTCGCAAACACACAGTAAGCGTTACGATTATTTTTTTGTAATCAGGATTTATTCGAAGTAATCATAAATTATTCGATTATTTCATCAAGAAAATTCACTAAATTGACTTTAGGAACAAGAATATTAGTCATGTATTATTAAATAATAGTGATTAAGGTCTTTGTAAAGTACTAACTTATTTTAAATAAATTAATTATCATCAATTATGTTCAATTAGTGCCGCAACATCAATGATTCAGCGTGCCACCTTGCCAAGGAAGTGGCGGGAGAAGGTGATGCTCTAGTTGCTGGAGGACTCTCGCAAACCCCGTCTTACCTCGGTGGTCAGTTATTTATTAATTATTAATTAAGTTAATTGTAAATAACTAATTAAGGTTCAGTTTATTCCTTTTTGTCACTAATAACCTATTTTTTTTTATAGTTTCGTCTACTATTTAACAAATTTTTCATTTGTTACTATTACTACTAATACTACGACTACCTACTATTACTATTATCAATAATACTAAGGGAAGTTGTAATGAGAAAAAATTATTATAATTTCTCAGTTGTACTTGTATAGTGGACGCTGTGTCTAATCAAGGATGGAAAGTTGCAAGATTGACCAAAAGGCTCCATTTTTATTTTAATTAAATATAATATTTCTATTTATAGAAATTTTCTCTTTGTGTATATTTCAAAGGAGTATTTGTTTGTTTAAAAAGATTTCTCAGTAAAAATGACTGATAAGATTTCAGTATTAAATTATCTTCTTACGTTCGTCTGATCAAAGAAATAAAATATAATTAAAATAAAAATGGAGCCTTTTGGTCAATCTTGCAACTTTCCATCCTTGATTAGACACAGCGTCTACTATACAAGTACAACTGAGAAATTATAATAATTTTTTCTCATTACAACTTCCCTTAGTATTATTGATAATAGTAATAGTAGTCGTAGTATTAGTAGTAATATAGCGATACTTTAATAGTAGTGTAAATAATAACTAAATATCCTCTATTGGCTGAATTTCGTGCTTGCATCTTTGAAATCCCGTTTAGCGAGGCTCAGCTGCAAATAATGCTGTTAACATCGTTTCTCTATTTGATATATATATATATATATATATATATATATATATATATATAAAATGCACACCCAAAAGGAAATTTGTCAGGGAATCTATATATATATATATATATATATATATATATTATTTTTTTTTCTAATAACCTTTTTTTGGTGACATCACCAGTTCGTCAACTACATCGTGAGTTTCTGCGTGCCGGATGGAAAGTTGCTAGATTGACCAAAAGGCTCCATTTTTATTTTTATTATATTTTATTTCTTTGATCAGACGAACGTAAGAAGATAATTTAATCCTGAAATCTTATCAGTCATTTTTACTGAGAAATCTTTTTAAACAAACAAATACTCCTTTGAAATATACACAAAGAGAAAATTTCTATAAATAGAAATATTATCTTCTATTGTCTCATATCACTTAAAAAAGAAGTTAGTTTTGAAGACATATCTTCTATCTAAAGAAGTTATGTATCATTACAAATGTTATTCTATCCTTTAAAGTTTTTATATCGAAATGAAGGAAAAGTTCCCCTTAAGATGGACACTCAAAAAGAAGTTTTAAGTTCTAAATTAAGATGTAAAAATGTATAATTTTCAAGTGAATTTTACAGTTTCATGGAAATGTTTGTTCAATGTCAGTATTGCATCTTTTCATCAAAGATTTCTCCAAGGGCGAGATTACAAACGATTAAGCGGAGATTTACTCCATTTAGGAAGCCTCTTCAAAGGCTTTAGAAAATCTGTTTAAAGTCGTATTTTCATGATCCTTTCTATATTTTGTTACGTAATCATTTTAATTTAGAGATGTAATATTTTTACATATTTTTACATTTGTTTCGATTCTAAATCTACGAGGGCCACTCAATATATTTTGCCCCACCTTTTTTTTTTCCTTTCCAAGTTTCCTTGTAAGTTCCAGAAATTTTGTACACAAGTAGTTACATACCTTTTTTACAAGTTTTTATTTTTCCACATAGTCTCCATCCTTTTCTACGCCTTTCCTCCACCTCGAAGCAAGGGCCTTTATTCCTTGCTGGTAAAAGTCCGCTGGGTTCCGCTCGAGCCACCTCTTAACCTCCTCAACAACCTCATCGTCACTCTGAAACTTTCTTCCACGAATAACAGCCTTCATTGGCCCAAACAAATGGAAGTCTGAAGGTGCCAGATTCGGGCTGTATGGAGGGTGGGGTAACACAGTGAAGCGCATTTTTGTGATGGCTTCTCTTGTTTGCAAACTGTTGTGTGGTGTTGCGTTATCGTGCAAAAGAAGGACGTCTTCCAGTTTTCTCTCCAGTCGAACTCGCTTTATACGTCTCTGGAGTCTCTGTAGGATAGCAATATATCCTTCTGAGTTGATTGTTTGTCCTTTCTTCATAATGTCCACCAGAATTACCCCTTTCATATCCCAGAAGATGGTGGCCATAACCTTTCCTGCAGAGGGAGCCATTTTGAACTTTTTCTTGCGTGGGGGGTCTGCGTGATGCCACTCCATGTATTGGCGTTTTGTTTCCAAAAAATTAACTGAATCAAATAAAAAAAATGACCTAAAAATTTGGTGTTTCGATACGACCAAAATACTTTCTCAAAATCTGACGAAATTTCCTTTATCTTTAACGCTCAATTCGAATTCTTTCTTCAGGAGCCGGGAAAGAAGCTGTCCAAAAAGAATTTAAAGGTCAAGTGGACGTTTTTGTCGAAAACAAGCTCGATTTTCTGATCGTTGAGGTACAAAATAAAAAAAACTAAATTTTACTTTTAAAATATGTCTAAAATGAAGGTAATTTTATATGCTATGTATTATGCATGAGTATACTAAGTATCTATACAGGGTGAACCAAAAGTCCTACCTCAAAAACAACTATACAATAAATACTTTTGAGGCACGACTTTCGACTCACCCTATATATATATACAGTATGTGTGTGTGTGTGTGTGTGTGTGTGCGTATATGTGTGTGTGTGTGTGTGTGTGTGTGTGTATAAAATCTGAGACTGCTGTGAGAGTAGCACTTTGATGGATGGTACTCAAGGGAGAGACTTATCTTTCAGATTTATTGTTTTCATTCTTTAACACTGATTTCAACCGCAAGTTAAGTTTTGAATATTTTTCCAAATATTTATTTTTACAAGAGAGAGACAGAGAGAGAGAGAGAGAGAGAGAGAGAGAGAGAGAGAGAGAGAGAGAGAGAGAGAGAGAATATAAAAATAAAACGTTGCATGACAAACTCTTTTTAAAATAGATAGTAACATAAAGTTATTAATATAAGCACTAAAATAAACGTTAGAAATGAAAACTAACGCAGCAAAGACGTTAGATAGACTAAGGACAATCGATAGAGAGTGAAATGTCACCTCGTTCCCACAAAGACAACTGAAACATCTTTCCGTTTGTCACGCAGTATTTCGAGCATGTAGAGGAGATCGAATGGGCAACAGAAGTATGTAGAAAAACCGACCTACCGGTGGTCGCCTCAATGTGTATCGGATCCGAAGGTGACCTGCATGGAGTGTCCGTCGGGGAATGCGCCATCAGGATGGCAAAAGCAGGGGCTCATGTTGGTAAGTATTCCCTCAGGCTGGATTTGCGTTCTTTAAAGAAGGGAGAGTAATAATACGGGGGGGAGGGGGTAACCTCCTTTCTAAAGGCAAAGGTCGTGTGACGGAGGGGACCTCCAGCTTTATGTCGTATCTGGACCATCTACGGGTCTCTACATCATCCAAACGCATACAGGACGGTCACCTATCCAACTACAGGGGGGGGGGGCTGCTGAATTCTTAATCAAAACAACCAAATATTTAGTTAAATTACCAAAGGTCACTCCAACTTCGCGTTGGAAATCTCTATCGAATAAGAAACAACGCGACAAGTCGGTAGACGAACATTTAATAATGAAGGAGCTTCGACATTTTCTAATGTTATTTTCCGTGCTTAGAAGAGATATTTATAGTTAATAAAAACCAGAATTGAAGTTATAAATATTTTCAACATTAAAAGATCGTAAACACTCGCAACAAAATTAAAACATGGCTTTTCTTTGTCAGGATGGACAAAATTTTAAGTAAGTTACGTATTTTAAAATAAATTAGGGGGTTGGGGGAACAGCATGAACAAATTAAAATATAAAACATTAAAATCTAATGTCTTAAAACATAAAAAAATATAAGAGAAATAAATCAGGTACAAATTTGTTTAAAATTGTTATAACTTCATTTCTGGATTTTGACTGTCAATATCTTGTTTTTAGAACTGAAGATGACGTTAAAAGATATCGAAAGCTCTGTGTATATATACAGAGGAGTGGTCTAAAATTACCTACTAAACTTTTATATGTCTGTCGATCAGTGGTCTGACATTGTGAACAATGTGTTCAAGTTGTAGGAAGACACTTTGAACATCCAGAATAAACAGTTATATATTATTGTTGCTGTATTTGAAATAAAACTGTTAAATATCGCATATTTTTTGTTAACATATTGCGTTCATATAAAAGTTTGCTAGGTAATTTTAGAACACCCTGTGTGTGTGTGTGTGTATATATATATATATATATATATATATATATATATATATATATAGTCACACCTGACCAAGATTTTTACTTATTTATATTTTGAGATTTTAAAACATATCAAAATCCTTTTCAGAGTTATCTCTTTGCCACTATTCAAATTTAGTAACATTCTGTTATATTTATATATATAAGTATGAGGGGCACTGACCCCCAATAAGACGCTTATTTGGTTTTAAAGCAATTTAAGCCGTAAATGTTTCCCTTTTCAGTTGGCATAAACTGTCACTACGACCCATTTCTGACCTTGAAAGCATTGAAGAAGATGAAGGAGGCCTTAAAGGATGCCAACTTCGATAACGTCCACTTGATTGCCCAGCCACTCGCTTTTCACACTCCTGATGCAGGACGACAAGGATTCATTGATCTTCCTGAATTTCCATTCGGTAATTTAGGCTCTCATTTACTCTTTCAGTTCACCATTTAACCCATTTGTATTTACTTAACCAAAGTGTCCAACTGAGGTTAACAGTGGTGGACTCGCTCAGATTTGACCCATTTCAGAATATGCAATTAAAAGGGACTGACTTTCTTTGAAATTAAATTTTTGGATCTCAGCTTTAATAAATACTAAAACTTTGGTGATTTTAAGATTTAATTCAAAATCAAGTACAGTACCGTCAGTCAATGAAATTATCATAATTTTTAGGAAATAACGAAAAATATGTATTGTATTTTATTAATGTCAACTTGAATTAATTTCTTGTATTAATACACGTATTTTATTAGACAAAACTAAAATACTTAACTTCAGCACGAAATAATAAAGTGAAATCCATCAAACACGAATTTAGAACATTACAAAAATGAATGAACTTCCTTGTGTGATATTCAAAATCCTTGTTTTTTATTAGAAATGCAACGTACAAATTAAAGCACTATTTTTTCCTTTGACCAGCCTTAGAACCTAGGATCTGCACTCGATGGGATATGCACAAATATGCCAGGGAGGCTTACGACCTAGGGGTGAGGTATATCGGAGGATGTTGCGGCTTCGAAAGTTACCACATTCGCGCTATCGCTGAAGAACTCGTCAGTGAGAGAGGGGGTTCACTGCCCCTGTCATCCGCTAAGCACCAACAATGGGGTGGTGGACTGAGAATGCACACCAAACCGTGGGTTAGAGCGAGGTACGTACGACTTTAGTTTTGATTTATACTTTTCAGGTTTTAGTTTTGGCTTTATATAACATTTGAGGTTATACAGATCATCATAATATTAAAAGATAACTCATATTTTAAGACAAATAAGTTTTGCATCTGAGTGTTACGAATCTGCAATGTTGAATTCGGATATCGGCATCAGCAAGAACTGAAATTATTTTAAACTTCTTTCGGGGATCACTATTATTACATAATCCTGTCATCCCAAACACAAATTAGTTTACTGAACAAACTGGCATTTTTTTTATTACTTTAACAGATTTACCTTTCAAATTTTGAAATATTGCAAGTAATTCGGTACTTTCCTGTTATCCCGGACCCCAGACTTTTTTTAACATTTGCCAATCAAGATAAATTGACAATTGGTTGGGTTTAGTCGTGATATTTTTGTTAAAACTAACGAAAATATTACAACTTAACCTAACCAATCATCAATATATACAGTATATTGTCACATTATTAGTTAGAATTTAGGACCGTAAAAGTAAGGATATCCTGGGGTCTGGAATAACAGCAAAGTACCAATAATTCTATTGTGTTCGTTAACATCGAAAGTCAGAAGTCATTTATAGAGTAAATATCTAAAAATTCAATGCTGATTTTCGCTGCAAACTTAAAAATCTTGAATGACGCCATTTGCCCCGAATCAAATTTAAGCAATTTAGGCCCAGAGAGCGTCATCCTTTCAATCTCTCGCTTTTGACGCGCGAGAATCCTCCTCTTCGTAACGGCATTCCTAATTCTATTTTCTTTACTTCAAAGGGCCTCGAGGGACTATTGGGAGAAACTGAATCCCGCGTCAGGGCGCCCCTTCAGTGCTGGAATGTCTCATCCGGCGAACTGGGGAGTGACTGCTGGCGATGAAAGTCTAAAGCAGACGAAGGAAGAAACAAACGACGCAGAAATAGAGATATTGAAACAGAAACGGAAAGAAAAGGAAGCAATAATTATTAAGAGCATTGAAACCGTTTGATAACAACACATTTTAAGCAAGAACCAGTTTCTGTATTCCTCGACTTCTTCACAATCTGAAGTAATGATTAATCAAATCGATTACGAAGAATTTTTTTTTTTATCAAATTTTAAATTTAATTTAGTTTTTCTTGATTACGTCAGGAAACTTCCTTTGTTAATACAACATGTGCAACAACAAGAAAGACAATTGAAGCATATGTATATATTTATAAAGAAAAGGTAATCAATATATATATATATATATATATATACACACGCGAGTGTGTATATAACATGGAAGAAAACTTTCTGTTTGTAATGAATGAAATTGAAAAGAACATTTTATATCGTAGAATTTTTTAGAATTTTTGTTTTTTAATGGCAAAGTTAGTCTTTTTTATATAAATAATACTACAAACCAGGTGTTCCCAAGCTTATTTTCTTCTATACCATCTACAGCAAAACAGAAAACTTACTGTACGATTAATTAACAAAAAATGTCTATAATATAATATAAATGTCTATAGTAATATAAATCATAAATATAGACTCTATTATTATATATTATAATTTATCTTTCTCCAAGTTAAAAAATCTAAATTTTATCTTCGTTTTTTATTTTATAGTTTATTGAAATTTAATTCTTAATATATCAACGTACCATTAAACAGCAGCAGTGCGCGTACCATCGGTGGAACGCGTACCACAGTTTGGGAACTCCTATTCTAAACTAAGGTTAAACACTTTTTTTATATTCTGAAACCGAGATTTTTACTTCTTTTAATATATGTAATAACTTATATTTATATCTTTTTAACAAGAATAAAAGAATAAGTATAAATATATTTGTTTTTATAAGCCTGTAATAATAATCACAATAAGTGCACAGGTCGAGAAAATGGCGCAGCCGTAGCCTAAACCACCTAGATATGTCGTTTTTGTTGTTGTTGTTGTTGTTGAGCTTTGTCTCCTCTTTTTGTCATTTTTTTTTAAGTGTATTCACTTGAAATTTCGATAATTGTTGATGGTTTTTGGAAGTTTTAATGAGAGAATTTTATTCTATTTTTAGATAACGTTCTTGCTTTACATTAAATTTCCCTGAGTGTCATTTCTCTAAACATAAAAAGTAAAACGTCAGAGATACTTCTAAAAAATTCCGAACCATCTAGATTCTAGATTGTAGAAAACAAACAATACGTAAAGTTTGGAAAAAAAAAGAATCTCTTTTTATGAAACAACAAAAAAAAAGTGACGTACGATTAAACTCAAAAACACAAAAAAAATGTTCTAAATACAGTATATTAAAGCATATTTTGAAGTCGACCCGAAGTAGATCATTACTACCATTTCTTTCTCCAAACTCTAAGAGTCTAAATGATCCTCCAGAAAAATAGAGATATAAAGGAAATCTTACATTAAGTAGCTAATAATAATAACATTAATAATAATTGGAATTAATGTCAGGGAAGCGAGCATCTTGAAAAGAGCAAACATTGTCCTTATATACAGGGTGTCCCAAAACAAACTATATACTCTTTATAGCATCATATATTTTATAATTTAAAAAAAACAAACAATATATTGTTATAACAATTGCCAATGAAAGGTAAATTAGTAATCTAAGTGATCAAAATGTTATAGCGAGTTGTTTGCATATAAAATTTAATTAACTACGCCAAGTGCTCAAAATGTTCAAAATGCCGCCGGAGAACATATTGAGCACTTGGCGTAGTTAATTAAATTTTATATGCAAACAACTCGCTATAACATTTTGATCACTTAGATTACTAATTTACCTTTCATTGGCAATTGCTATAACAATATATTGTTTGGTTTTTTTTTTAATTATAAAATATATGATGCTATAAAGAGTATATATTTTTTTTGGGGACACCCTATATAAAAGGAGGGAACAGATCTCAAGCAAAGAACTACAGACTAGTGTCATTGCCGTGCCACCTCACAAAAGTATTTGAAAGAATAGTTAGAGGGAAAATTTACGATTTCTTGGAGACACTGGAAAGATTCAACGAAAATCAGCACGGATTCCGGTCAGGTAGATCATGTTTATCACAACTCATAGAACACTACAACAATATCCTAGATGCACTGGAAGGTAATGACAACTACGATGTCATATACACAGATTTTGCTAAAGCTTTCGACAAATGTGATCACAGTATAATAGCACATAAAATGAAATATATGGGAATAACAGGCAAAGTGGGAAAATAGATCTACAACTTCCTCAGAGAACGTCTACAGGTCGTCAAAATTCAAGGTATATCATCATCAGAATCGGAAGTACGCAGCTCAGTACCACAATGGACAGTACTGGCCCCACTCCTGTTCATTATCATGCTAACAGACATAGACAGCTGAGTAAACAGCAACAGTAGAGTAACATCATTTGCAGACGATACAAAGATCAGCAGAAAAATCAGTGATGTAAATGAAGTGGAGGCCTTGCAGAGGGACACCAACAAAATATACAAATGGTCAGAAGACAACAACATGACATTTAACACCGAGAAATCTCAGTTATTGAGATATGGTAGAAAACCGGAACTTAGACTGCATATTATGCTACAGATAGACAGGAAATTCAGAGAAGCACGAAAGCGATCGATCTGGGGGTAATAATGACCGGTGATGCGAAATTCGAAACAAAATCAGATAGCGATAAATAAAGCAAAAAGAGTCGCGGGACAGGTACTAAGAACGTTCAAAGGAAAGGACAGGACAGTAAAGCTAAAAACTAAAAACAAAGCTAAAAACAATGCTTATACCAAAACTTGAATACTACTCAGTTTTGACGTCCCCATATAAAAAGGAAGAAACTAATAAACTAGGAGAAACGCAGAGATATTTCACAGCCAAGATTGATGGCTGCAAAGAACTCAACTACTGGGAAAGACTACGTAAACTAAATCTGTACTCCCTGGAAAGAAGAAGAGAGAGGTACACCATAATCTACATATGAAAAATGATCGAAAAACTGGTACCAAACCTCAAACTAAACCCAATTACCATTCAAACAACACTGGAAAATAGGAAAGGCAGAATGTGTAGTGTTCCCAAATTAAAGGGCCGACAAGGGACCTCCTTAACACTGAAGGAAAATATCTTGGTTGTCAGGGGGCCAAAACGTTTTGACCAGCTTCCAAAGGACCTCAGAAACGTTACAGGGGTCAAAGTTGAAGTCTTCAAGAGAAGACTAGATGCCTGGCTCAGGACGGTACCAGATGAGCCGGGTGTACCTGGCTATGTACGGTGGAGAGCGCCAGAAAGCAACTCGCTCCTCCACCAAGCCAGACCTAGAGACGGGGCCACCAGCTTGACCTTCGTGGGAAGAGAGACCAACGCCCGGAACAGCAACAAGGTCAACAAGGTTATATATATATATATATATATATATATATATATATATATATATACCTCTAAAAATTTAACACGTAACTGTCTCCTGCATCAACCTCTTTTAAAAATTACTGAACCGATCAAGGAAATTTTTGCAAATAAACTAACGGCAAACCTGTTTTAATGTCTCTCTATACAGGGTGTCCCGTAAGTCTGGACCCATAGGGAAAAATAATAAAATTACAAAATAGTCCAAAAATTTAAATATATTTTTTTATTATTTTTATTATTATTTTATTATTTTTTTATTATGATCTTACTCCGCTGGAGTTTTATTTGTGGGGCCACTTGAAAGCCAAAGTGTACGAGGTAAACTTCAGGACATTTTCCACCTTAAAGCACGCATTGTGGAGGCGTGTCAAGAAATTTCTGCGACTGTGATTCAGAAAGTGCTGTCGCAGTGGAGATTACGTCTTCAACTATGTGTGCGACACAACGGCGGACACTTTGAACAGATTATGTAATAAATTTTTGGACTATTTGTAATTTTATTATTTTCCCTATGGGTCCAGACTTACGGGACACCCTGTAGAATATATTAATTAATTCATGTAAATATTTCCAAATCCTGTTTCCGGTGAGAATTGGTTTATTTAATGACATTAAAAAATATGTTAGCTTCTTTGATTGTCCTTTTTGGAGATTTAGATTCTTTTTGCAAATAACTAAAATATAAAAAAATTGTTATTACTTAATTCATTCATTTTACAACTGACCTCATCCTATTTATGTAAAAAGGTGTTTTTCATTTAAAATATCTATTGTTCTCATGGTAACGGAGGATCTATATATATGATATGTTGATATTAAAATAAAAAGAATGTCTTTTTATACTTAAAATGAGAAAGTATGATTCTCCGAACGGGATACTTAGAGAAATTAAAAGTAACATAAAAGGAATATTTTTAGTAATGAACCACTAACTATGTTTGCCATATTCTTAATTCAGGGGTTCGATCTTTATCGACTTGTCTATTTATGAAGAAATTCAGGGGAACTTTTTATTATTTTTTTTAACCGTTATCTCTCCTAATAATTATTAAGCGGGTGAATGCATAATTCTATAAGCATGAAATTATATAAGCATGAAATAAGGCTTTTAAAGTTCATATAGTTATATTTGTAATCAATATCAAGTAAATTTTTATCAGATAAGTTTGAAGGAAGTTTATATACGTTAACTCGTTCCACCTTTATAATAACAGGGTGGAGGAAAACTTCCTGGTTCGTTCCCAAATTTAAAAGTGGGTGAGTAGGGAGGAATATACTGGATTTAATTATAAAAATTTAGTGGGAAAAATTTAATATCAGAATGGATTTCTTTGGGGGCTACTCTCTGGTACCAGAGTCCTTCACCTGATTCCGTCCGGTTCCTTATTCCCGAAAAGAAATGTCAACCTTCTGTTCTTCGTCCGCTGCTCGAAGCTTCAAAGGATGGGGGAGCTTTGCCTGCGCTGCTGCTTCTCGAGGGTTCCTTCTGGAAATTGTCTTCTGCTCGCTCGTGGAGATGGCCCTCAAGCACTCTTCTTTGCCACTGTTTCTTGTCCCTGGGGTTTCTTGCTTAACCCCACAACCAGTGACATTATTAATCTGTTGTCTTTTGGGGTTTCTTGCTTAACCCACACGGCCTGACACCATTAATCTGTTGTCTTTTGGAAAATTTTGGTTTCGCTGGGAGAGGTTACCACTTACAACAGATTATACTCTCGATGATGATGATGACCTAAAGACGTCGCATCAACTCTTACTTGAGTACGCAGTTTTTAAGGGATCGTTTTGACAAGGAAACGTTTGGCAATGTTTTTCCTTTACTTTACTTGAATCAGAGCGCTTTTACAGTTGAAATTAAATTTATCGAATGTCAAGTCGTTATTGGACCGACTTCAAATCAAAATTACCTTATTACTTAATTATAATTTATCCCAAGACTTCTTAACGCGACTCAAGCCCTCTACGGATAATTCTCCCTAACACCCGGAGGCTAGTCTGACGTTGCTTAATCTAATGTCGTCTATTCGCTTCTCCTCTATACGGATTGGGCCTTTCAGCCGCAACCCGGAGTTCCGAAATTAATCGCGCGGTGTCGGAATTTGAATTAATCTCAATACGGATTGGACCTTCCCTGCCCCTATCCGGAGATCCGAATTTAACGCCGTCTTGTCGGAATTTGATTTAAGGGCGCCGAGCGCTTTCTTTTATATTAGAAAAACCTGAACCTCCTGCGCATTCGCATGAGGTGGTTACGTCATTGCTCTTTGTTTTGCGTCAGCTCGCGTGACTTTCGTTTAGAAGGAAATACTGAATGAATAATATAATTAGTAAATTAATCTAAACCCTTTGTTCGCAGTTCCGTTTAGAATCTGTATGCGTACCTCTTTCTAAAATTTCGTTAGGTGTTGTCCCAATCGCACGGTGGTGTGAACGGTTGTAGGATGAGGCCGCGAGTCCAGAATGTCTATATATCTGTATGTTTTTATGTGTGAAATAGCGATGCTTGCGTTCCTTTATGGTACGTTGAACTTTATGTATGTTCAGCTAAAGATGCCTTATGTATAGAATTGCTAATGTAATAACTAATATTAAACTCTGTCAACATGTTCTGAAAAGCTTGGCCTATAAATTCTTTTCCCATGTCCGTACAAAAATAGCCTGGAATCCTGTTTTTTTTTCAACATCAGCGTTTTGGTGGCTTCAGCAATTGTTTCAGGCGATTTATTTTTCAGGGGAATTAGCAACAAATATCCAGAAAATACATCTATTATGAATAGGATGTAGCGGTAGCCGCCATTATACACTGAATATCTCAGCATGTCTGTTAAATTCCCCTGCCAAATAGAATCAATCGAGGCTGCTGTTGACTTGGATGTTTTAAACCTGTTTCTCACCGGCTTATGAAGTGTATAATCATCTTGCTCCCGCAAGAACCTCTCAACAGCTTTTTTCCCTACTCCTTTATAAACGACTCTGTATAGTCTATCAACGCAGCCGTAGGAGGCTGGGCTAGAAATGTCATAATAACGTTTTCTTAATATGTTAGTCATTTGCGTATTTTAGAGGCGCGCGGGGATGTTGGCCGTTGTTGTTTGGTCTCTTCTTTCTCCTCTTCAGAGATGTTACCGCTGGGGGCGAAGGCGTGTTTAGCTGTGGTACATGCGAGGTTTGGCCCAAGTCTTTTAACCTGCTCAGATTACCTATCAGTGTTTTGGGGACATTAATTTGCTGTAGTCTTGCTTTAATACGTTCCCATCCTGTTGGTGAGAGCCTATCCCACAACATGCTCGATATGTTGTGGGGTCGCTCCGTTATTCTTTAACTGTTCGTCTCTCGCCTCGACCCCAGGTCCTATGCCTCTATGCTCAACGTCGTCTGCGCTGTGCCTAATAACTACGGGGATCTCTGTTGGATTCTTATGATTTTCGTACTCATAAAGAAATTTCTGCAGAGCTTCGTTGACATGAGGCTTTTTTCTTATCAGGTGACTTTTCACTGTTTAATAGGTCTAACAATTCGCTTTCCATTCTTTTAAGCCTGCATTTACGGGATTCTAGAACCGTATTTGGACTCTTTGAGCTTTGCAGTGAAGCATACACCTCGTGTGAAATTACGACTACTTTCTTTATTATATTAAACTAGTCAGTAAAGGCCCCAAAACTGAAAATAAGATGGATAGGAATGAACTCCCCCTCTTTGTACAATAATTCGTTTTTTCTTCCCCACAGTTTGATTTTTACGAGCGAGTGCGCGTATTATGTTCTACGACGTAGGCGAGCATTCTGAGATGCATTTTAAAAAGTCGGAGGCAATGTATTTAATAAACATCTGTTGCAGTGCCCGTGGCAGTCGGTGATAGATTTTTATTAATTCACGATATTACTCTAACCCTCTTTGTCATTCTGGGATATAAGGGGTTCCAAAAAACCTTAGCCCCCCCCCATTTGAAGCTTACATGTTTACTTATATCGAAATAGTTTTTAGTGATTATAAAAATATATAAAATTCTTTATTTATTGCAGGTATTAAAATTACTCTAGCTGATAAAGTGATAATATAATATGGCTTCTCAATTAATTGGTGATTCGGAGAGGCAACGTGTGATAGATCGCATACGAGCAATAACATTTCGGGAAGCTCGTGATGCTGGAGCCACCTTTATAATACGTTCATGGGTTGGCAAAAAGTTGCGAAGAAGTGAGGACTTCGTCAAAAGAAATTGGAATAAAACTTTGGATGAATGTGAAATGGATACAACCAAATCTGGGCTCCCAAATTTGCCACTCTCTCAGGAAACAAAGGACATCATTGAAAGCGGTAAGCGTAAGCGGAAAAACAGCTGTGCTAAACTTTCTAGAGAGATCGAAGTGTTGAGAGGAAAGATCGTTAGTGGTGAGATCATTCGACTGTACCGTCATAGGCAAGGTTTAAAGCCTTGGCATGAACTTCCAAAGCCAAGAAAAACAACTTAACATCGATGATAGAATGTGGTTTGCCCATTATCTTGGAGATTGGGATGTGGATGATTTCATGCATTTAGCTGTCTCCGATGAATTTTTTGTTTACGTGACACGTCGGCCTAACTACCAAAATGATCGAGTGTGGGCCACAACACCAGATGAAATCGATGACAATGAACATTATCGCGAATTATTAAAAAGTCCAGACTGTGTTGGTGTGTTTGTTTTGTTCACTGCAAAGAAGCTCATGTGGGTGCTGAAGCCAAATGGTCAGAGTTGGGATAGACAGTATTTTCGTGATATTATTCTATCCCAGCATGTCATTCCTTTTCTAAGAAACCCAAACAATGTTATGGATGTCGATCAGATCACACTTCTGCACGATAAGGCCCCCTGCTTTAAGGCATTAGCCACTCAACAGTTGTTGCGGAACCATGAGATCGATTTCTTTGGGAATGAAGAATGGCCAGGAAATTCTCCTGACCTGAACGTCTGTGTACACATTGGATCAGTTATAAAGGACAAGGTTGAATGTCTCTTGTTTCAAGAACCTGCAGCAAATCGATTTTCGAAGGATACAATGACGCAACACATTGAAACTGTTTTAGCAAATTTGCGTAACGATCAATATCTATTCACGTCACTTTTGGCAAGCTACCCAAAGCGAATTCAGGCTGTCTTGGAAGCCAATGGCCGGAACACCAAGTTTTAATTGTTTCATTAAATGCAGGATTAAATTCTCTTTTGTAAGGTATGTTTAGTTTTACTGTACCTCTAATGGTTTAGGCCATGGGCGGGGGGCGGGGCTAAGGTTTATTGGAGCCCCGTACACCGTTTCAGGCTCGTATGGAAATATATTCGCTCTCAGAAACACCCTAAACGTGTTTCGCGGATAAAGGTCACAAAGCAAATATCCGTAACGTTGGCTTGTAGTTTCTTTATAAACTTCCAAAAAATCCTTACGCTGATTCAGGAACATTTGATTGGTTAATACCCCAATTTGTGACAAATCTCTACGTTGTGCGAATAAGACTAGATATTGTTTATTTAGCGATACATTGCGCATGTATCTATTTTAAAAAAAATAGATTCTGATTGATGAAGAATACGCTTATGTTAAGATGGTGGGAGAACACTGTAAATGTCTCTGCAAACGTTTTATCCATTTCTAACATGAGATCGTCAATTACAATGACCGTATGTTCAGTTCCCTTTAACGGATTAACGTCATATACACCTTTGTGGAGCAAAATATAATCTTGGTACTCGTTGAATACTGACTGGTATGTCGAATAGCACCATATGACTTTATGCACAAATTTTGAGAACATCTCCCCCTTGTCTTTAATAATTTTAAGCATAAACAGTTTTACCACATCCTGTATGGCCAGATATAATATATGTGAACGGGTTCGTGAACCTGAATTTTTCTACAGAATCCATCTCTAACACGTCACACTCCTAAGTGGAACATTTACAAAATATAATAAAATTTTAATTGATGCTCCTTATATTCTAGTCTTGTCTTTCTTCTTCTTCTTCAGAACCGTGAATGACGATGAGGATGAGGTACTGTGCCAGCAACATATCCCCATCATCGATATTGCAGACGATACCGATGAGTGTAGTTGTTGTTTGGGCTACAGACTCCACCCCCGCTAGCGAACCCCCACCAGCGACACCTGTAGCACCCCCACGCGACAATTCGAGGAGAAAGCGGGGACATGATGAAGTTGATGATTCGCCTTCCACGTCAGGTATAAAGCGTACCAGGATTGCACCGGTTGTTAGACCCACAGTAATAGAGCCCCAGCCCTTTACGTCTTACGACACAGCCTGCACATTAGTTCCTTCTACAAATAAAAATGTGAATAGAATAGGATAGAATAGAATAACCTTTATTAATAATAATAAAATAAATACATTTTTTCAATTTACAATGACATGAATAACTGTGAAGCTCGACTATTTATTTTATTTAATTTGGCCCTTAAGCTTTAGGCTTTACTGGGCTCTTATTAAAAATAAGCAGCTATTTGTTATTAATTAATAATAATAAATAAACAAATAAGTAAATAAGTATTATTAATAGTTGAAACATGTATTACAATATTAAACAATATTAATGGACAATATTAAACAATATTAGTGGACATTAATCCTAGATTTTTGTAAGTATGCCATTATTTATCGGGATTTCAACTTGGTTTTAAAGACATTTACATTCACAATATTTTTTATATCGGCATGCAAGTCATTCCATAGTTTCAATCCAATGAAACTGGATAGTTTTTATGATGAAGACAATCTAAATTGAGGTATAACAAGCTTTGATCTATTTCTGGTCTGATACGAGTGGATTTCTTGATGAGTTACAAAATATCTATTTATCCATTGCAAATTAATGATTTTGTTCTTACATTTGTAAATAAAAATAAAATGTGCCAATTTGGTTATATCGTTGAGCTTTAGTAGGTTTAGCTCTTTAAATAATGCACTAGAATGATCAAGGCAATCAGCATCAGATAATAACCTTATTGCTCGTTTTTCGATGACAAAGATACCATTTACTGCGTTGTTAGCGGAGTTTCCCCAAACAAGGGAGCAGTATTAGGGTTTCTCATTTCCCGGCCTTTTGCTTATCCCGGGATTCCGGGATAAAAATTATTCCCTTCCCGGGATCCCGGGAAATCCCGGGATATAATTAATTATATTTAAAATATATTATAAAATAAATTAACCTGAAAAGAGGGGGTATAATTATTTTTTATTTTTTTTTATAGTCATTTAATAAGTTCTGCAATCTCCATGATGGGCAAAATAAAATAATATTGCTGTGAAAAATATGTATTAAAAAAAATACTTTTGAATTACATAGAAAATTTTCACAAATAAAAAAATTGCTCCGTTTCAT
The DNA here is from genome assembly GCA_023014485.1 of Bathynomus jamesi. NCBI lineage: Eukaryota > Metazoa > Arthropoda > Malacostraca > Isopoda > Cirolanidae > Bathynomus > Bathynomus jamesi. Next base: position 391,375 of record JAJOZX010000243.1, on the reverse strand, counting down.
TGAAAAAATGAATACAACGAAAAAAAAATTGCCTTTGAATTGCTTAGAAAATTTAAAGAAAAAATAAAAATTACCTTCAAATTGCAAAGAACTTCAATGAATTCAACCAAAAAAATTATCACTGTGAATTTTTATAGTACGATTTCAAAAAACAAGATGGTCAATACTTCGCTCACTCAATCTTGTTCTCATTTTAGTCACGAAAAGTCCTGCTGCTGAGAATGCCCTTTCCGATTCTATTGACGTGGGTGGAATCGTCTTTAATGCATTCAAGAGAAGAGAGATGTTCTGCGTTTTTTCGCCCGTAGCCTCGAAGATCTCTAGTTCCTTTTTAAGGTGCTTTGCAGCGCTTGCTTTGCTGTCTAGTGTTCTTGATTTCTCTACCTCGGCTGCTTTAATAGCTGCATCAAGCCTTTCAGCTAGAGTCATCGAAGATGACTGAGGGACAGCTGATTCTTGCACATCATTATCTTCATCTGTCTCACTAGAGGTAGAATCAGCAGGTACTCCAAAAAGGCGATCTAACATCTGCTTTGCTGATGAAATTAACATAGACTTGGTTGGTAAGGCTGGCAAACTTCTGTCACTTGCGAAAGTTGCGACCTTTTTATAATTCTTTCCACTATTGAGGTATTGTATGAGGCCAGTCAAGTTCTCATTTCTTCTCTCTGTTATGCGTCGAATGAACGACTCCTTTAGTTTTTTTGAAAAAGGTGTGTTTAGTTGATTTAGTTCGTTCAAAATGAAAGAAAAAACACCTTCTGATGAAAGTAAAGTCGATTCTCTGTTGCCCAGCTTTTCTGCTCCAACTTTTAATGGCTCCAGCGATGCCACAATGTTACCAATTACAGCAACTTCTTGTTTGTCAAGGTCAAAATTGTCCATATCTTTATTGCAGTCGATGAGAGCTTTCGATACGGATGACCTTATTTTGATAAATCGCTCCAGCATGGCTAAAAGACTATTCCATCTGGTTTTGGAATCCAGCAATAGATGCAAACTTTTTCCTTGTTCCTGTTGAACATATCCTTGTAAGATGTTATTCTTTAAAGGTGATTTGCGAATTTTTTTTGCTATTTTTCTGACTTTATTGATGATTTGAGACACGTTGATTTCTTTACCTACAGTGTCGTGCGATCCAAATGAAATATCTATCTCGAACGGATCCTCATCAAAGCGCTCACACAAAACACTTTCAAAATCAATACTATGATTGAAATCTTCTCCATCTTCATCTATGTTGTCATTATGTTCGTCATCTTCAGTTTGAATTTCTTCAGAAAGAGTGATTGCAATATCCCGGGATTTCCCGGGACAGGGAGAATTTCCCGGGAAATTTAAATTAGCTAAAAATCTACCGGGATCCCGGGATCCCGGGATCCCGGTAAAGAAACCCTAAGCAGTATGTTATATAAGGAAGAACAAGAGTATGATAAAGAGTCAATAAAACTTGTTTAGGGACTACATTTCTAAGTTTAAACATTATATCAACGCTCCTTGAAATCTTTTTCGCGATATAATTTACATGATCACTCCATTGCAAATTCTTATCTAGCATTACACCAAGAAATTTTGTTACAGTACACTCCTTTATGGCGATTTCATTAACATTAAGTTCAATTCCGGTCGCACCCTCCACAGCAGCACCAGCTTCTCGTTCTGTAGAGGATAGTACAACATTCGTGCTGGTGGGCACCGCCACCCCCACCCCAGCCCTGACTAGAAACCGGTACGTAGTCAGGGACGACCCGCGAACCATGTATAGCAGTGGTCGGCGAACAGGGGTAAATTACCCCAAATGGGGTAAATTTAAAAATTTTGGGGGTAATGCGTGCGGTATGAGAGACACCATATGCAACAATTTTAAGAGCAATTGGATTGTTTTTGTTTACTTTGAAGTCTGGGGGTAATTTCATTTTACTCAAATAGATTTTTGGGTAATACCCAAAAATGTTCCCCGACCCATGATGTATAGCAATGGTGTTGAACACGGACTGCGGCGCGTAGTTGAACGTATTGTAAAGTTTGCCCTTCAGAACAACGCGGGACGTGAAGTCAGGACACGACTGTTCTTCGGGTTCGGGTCAGATGACGAAGATAGAGATGATTTTTGGTAGTAATACCATACAGGCGCTTGGTTGCTGTAGATATAGAATATATTATGGGCCGTATAATGCAGGCGTCTCAAAGTAGTATCGCCTTCAACATGGACAACTTCACGATAGATATTGACCACGTGTTCCGTGTTGCGGGACATACGACCACACCTTATACTCTTAATTTCAATTCTCATGCTATTTACAGATAGCATATAAACTCCGAGCATGGTTGCGGATTTATAGCAATAGTCTTAGCTTATCTGTTTACTGTGCTAAATGCATGGGCCAGAAAAATTTGGTTGCCAACGGTTGTACAACGTGATCGTAAATTGGCAGCAGATTGCAAGATCGAGTTTCACTGTAATATGGGTCCTGAAGAGTTGAGAAGGGTGGAGCAGGAAATGAACGTTCGTATAGTTGTATTTGAATGGATGATCGTCGTAGGACTGTGTATGTTTTTAAAAGCAGCGTGAGAGACCGTACAAAACCCCTACTTATTTTAGGGTTGTCAGGAACAACGTATTTCCCCATCCGCAATATAAGGGACTTTTACGTCAGTTATGATAAAAGTCGAAGGAAGGCATCATGATTTGTGTAAGGGATGTCTCGAGTTTGCAGATAATATAGTGAAACATTGTTAGGATTGCCACATGGTATGTGAGCAGTGTAAAAGCTCCAAATGTGAAAGTCATGTAGTTAAAGCTGAGAAGAGAGACTGTAATGTGTGTGGACGCACATTTTTTAATAATAACTGCTTTGAGCGCCGTAAGTCAATTGGCACGTGCAGAAAAATGAGAATTTGTGAATGTGGTATGTTTCATATGATGGATAATTAAGGGGAATTCACGCATAAGTGTGTTGAAATTCACTGTTTTACGTGCCACGAGAAATATAAGGCAGATGGTATAAAGCATGTATGTTATATGAAAGATGCTAAGCCTAAAAATAAACCTTGTATAATTGTATACTACGACATAGAAACATATACGGATGCTGAAACCAAAGAGGTTATCCCACATCTACTTGTAAGCCAGACTATCTGCAACGAGTGCATGGAAGTCGAGTGTGATGCGTGTCGCAAATATGGTAAACGAACAAACGTTTTTAAAACGATTGCACTCGACAACCCCGTGAAACTCTGTCCTACATTGTCAGATTAGCAGACAAGTTCAAAAAAATGACTGTATATTCTTGCCCATAACGGCGCAAAATTTGACACGCAATTCCTTTATAAGAAACTGTTTGAACACGAATCATCGGAGATATTTACAGGCGATCCCTTAAAAAAGAGGAAACAAACTTATGCAGATGCAAATAAGAGGTAATGTTAAGTTTAAAGACGCTTTATTATTCACACCTTGTAAATTAGCCAAGCTACCCAAGGTGATGGGCGTAGCCGCTGAAGTTTCAAAAGGGTATTTCCTTTACACTTTCCTCAATAGCGACACTTTAAATTACGTAGGCCTATCACCCACCAAACATTACTTTAACTATGCCAGAGTGATAGTGAGCGTGAAGATTTTGACCGCTACTACAACAGTTTTAATAAAGATATTCCTTACAATATAGCAAATGAATGTGAGCGTTATTGCGTGAATGATGTGCGCGTGCTTAGAGTATGTTTCCAGGCCTTTAGAAGGATGTACATAGACCGGTTCAACTGCGACCCGCTACAAGCCGCAACCATGATTGCCTCATTGTGCTTTAGGGTGTTCAAGAACAATTTCATGCCTAAAGACACACTAGCCATCATTCACAGAAACAACCCACGCAGTTATGAGCATAAGGCTATTTCCTGGATCATACACCTACAGCAACAGACCGGTGTATACATAAAACATGCCCGCAACACGGGGGAAGTGGCCATTAAGGTCAATGGTCGTGTTTTCTGGGTGGATGGTCTAAGCGAAGACCGTGCCACTGATGAAAAGACTGTGTACTCCTTTAACGGTTGCTGGTGGCATGGATGCCCACGTCCTGAGTGTGGAATCATAGGAGATTTCCATGGTAGATCTCCTGCCGATAGTATTGCATGAACCCGGACCCGCGATCAGCTTATAAGCTCCCAGTTCACTCACAAGGTCTTGTGGGTGCACGAATATACGAGTAATGCACGGATGGAGACAGATGGGCAGTACTGCGAAGAAATAAACTCCATCAAACGTTCAATGGTGTTGGATCCTCTCAAATGCGGCGGTAGCTTGTTCGGTGGACGTACAAACCCCTTCAAACTATACTTTCCACCTGCGGATGGCGTGAAACTTCATTACTACGACTTCTGTTTTTTATACCCCTACGTGATGAAGAACAATCCGTACCCTGTAGGAGCACCTGAAAAGCTGGTGGGACCCGCCCTGCCCACCATCGAAGAGTTCTCAGCAAATTTGAACGAGAACTATTTCGGCCTTTCTTTCGTAGATGTACTCCCCCCTCGCGACATATATAAAAGTGGGCGGTGAACAAAAAAAAGGTTGGTGACCCCTGATCTAACCCAAAGTTATAACGAGGTATGGGATTACGCCAACGCTCCCGATAAAGAGGTCATGGAGATCGTGAATGTGGGTAATACGTATATAATAAAGTAAAACAAAATCGAAATCGCTACAGATACATCACGTGTTACAAACATACCTGTAGCCAGTTTCACAACAGCATACGCTCGCATTAAACTTTGGAGTCTACTGCATTCTCTTAGACGGAGGGTTCTGTACGCACACACAGATAGTGTGATATTCACGGAAAGGGAAGGTGAATACATGCCACCTATTGGGGAATTCCTCGGAGAGTTGACTGATGAGATCAAGGATGAATATGGAGATAGTGCCTACCCTGATTCTTGTGTCTCAACAGGTCCAAAAACTTATGGGGTACGGGTGCGGGTGGGGGAGGAAGTGAGATATATTGTGAAGGCAAAAGGCATCATGTTTTACCAGGCGAACCGGCGGATAGTTAACTTTGATTCGATGAAGGAGCTAGTGAGCTTACAAGATGAGGGTGACCAACCACTCCAACTGACTGTCGGGACTCACAATATATATATACTGTATATATATATATATATATATATCAAAGCTATTGACTTCTCCTTAGGGAACCGGAGCTTACAGATGAAAAGAAGGATCAACACAACGGCAAACATTTTCATTTATTTGTACATCAGACGTTTCGACAAATCTTTTGTCATCATCAGTGAGTTAAGTCTTAAAACCTTAAAACAAATTGAAAAGTGAAAGTTACATCAATACAATATTAAGACCATTAAAATTAAACCTTAAAGCAAAATGAAAATTGCATCAATACAAAATTAAAAACATTTAAATTTCATCACTATAAAACTAAAATTAAATTAAATTTCATCACTATAAAAACTAAAATTAAATTACCTCAATAGGTAAATACACAATGTTTACATCCACCTCCATACTTGGCAAAGTCTAAGAGAACACTAGGTGGTCAGAGGATTAGAAAGGGTTTATCTGTGAAACATGGTTGGTTGTCAAAAGAGTCGTAATTTGTAGGATGAGCTATTATTATTAAGGGAGGGTTTGTTTCTATAGATGTACAAAGATTCTAAAATTCGGAGTTCTGTAAGGTTATTGGAAAACGACCATCCCCTTCACAAAACTCAGTTTGAAATTTTAACTAGATCCAATAACCTTACAGAACTCCGAATTTTAGAATCTTTGTACATCTATAGAAACAAACCCTCCCTTAATAATAATAGCTCATCCTACAAATTACGACTCTTTGACAACCAACCATGTTTCACAGATAAACCCTTTCTAATCCTCTGACCACCTAGTGTTCTCTTAGACTTTGCCAAGTATGGAGGTGGATGTAAACATTGTGTATTTACCTATTGAGGTAATTTAATTTTAGTTTTTATAGTGATGAAATTTAATTTAATTTTAGTTTTTATAGTGATGAAATTTAAATGTTTTTAATTTTGTATTGATGCAATTTTCATTTTGCTTTAAGGTTTTAATTTTAATGGTCTTAATATTGTATTGATGTAACTTTCACTTTTCAATTTTGTTTTAAGGTTTTAAGACTTAACTCACTGATGATGACAAAAGATTTGTCGAAACGTCTGATGTACAAATAAATGAAATGTTTGCCGTTGTGTTGATCCTTCTTTTCATATATATATATATATATTATATATATATATATATATATTATCCCTGTATTGGAATTCTTCTGCACTATTGTTTTTTAAGTTTATATACAGGGTGTTTATAAAGTCCCTATCTATTTCAGTGAAAACGTAGCAAAAAGGGTAAAATTCAATAACAATATAATACAGGGTGTTCCAAAAAGACCTGGACAACTTTGGTTAATATATTTAGAACCACAAATGATACAACGGTACCGTTTGGTTTATATGATACAGAAACTCATAAAGTTTTGTGCACATCATCAATACCCTTCAATGTGCGCTCCGTTTGTCGCGCGCAGGACATCAAGGCGGTACACGAGTTCTTGCCATGTTCTGCTCAGCATTTTGGCGTCCACCAGTGCGCATGCAGCTGTGATCCGACCACGAAGATCCTGCAGGTTTGCCACCTTGGTCTTGTAGACCACATCTTTGACAAATCCCCACAGAAAAAATTCAAGGAGGGTTTATGTCTGGTGATCGTGGGGGCCAGGCGGTTGGTCCGTCTCGGCGGCCAATCCAGCGACCTGGAAATTTGTCATTCAGGACGGCTCAAACGACTAAGGCCCAGTGAGGGGGAGCGCCGTCCTGTTGAAAAATGATATCGGGTTGCAGGTCTGCAATCTGTGGGAATGTGAATCTTTCCAACATGTCTAGGTACATTGTTGAGGTCACTGTATCCTCCGCAAAGAAAAACGGACCCACCAAGCGGTCATGGAGAAGGCCACACCACACATTGATTTTTGGACTGTCGCGTATGTGTTCAGTGACCTCGTCGTGGTTTTCAGAGCCCTAGATCCTCACATTGTGCCGGTTGACCTTCCCTGATACATGAAAACAAGCTTCATCTGTGAACATGACCTTTTTCAGGTGATCTTCGTCATCCTCTACGCGGCTGAGCATTTCCACGGCAAACGCCTTGCGTTTGGGTCCGTCATCTGGTTTGAGTTCCTGCAGTATCTGCACCTTATAAGCATAAAGCTTCAGACTTTTATGCAAAATCCTGTGTACAGTGGTGGTTGGTAGTGCCAATTCTCTGGATGCGCGTCGGATTGATTTTCTGGGACTTTGTTGAAATGATTCAAGCATTCGTTCAACGTCTGCTGCACTTGTGCTTGGTCAACCGGTATTCTTCTGTTTCAGGACACTTCCAGTCTCCTTAAACCTCTTGTACCACTCTCTGATACTAGTCCGCGATGGCGGATTCCTTCCATACCTTGTACGGAAATTACGCTGAACTTGGGTGTCGGATCTCGTCTCGATGAACCATTCGACGCACAGAGCTTTCTCCTATGGAGTCGCTATTTTATTTTTACATTAAGCCACCAGACCTGAAAATAAAGAAAACTTTATGAGTTTCTGTATCATATAAAACAAACGGTATCGTTTTATTATTTGTGGTTCTAAATTTATTAACAACCAAAGTTGTCCAGGTATTTTTGGAACACCCTGTACAAGGCATACATTTAATGAATACTCAAGCATATGATTCTACATGAGCACCATCAGTATCTCTACAGAGTTCGAATCTGTCAGCAGCATTGCGGAACACATTTTGGAGTATGACAGGGGCTATTTTTGTAACTGCTGTTACGATACGAGCACGCAAATCTTGCAGAGCTGTAACCCTCGTTTGATAGACGTTTGATTTGATAAAGCCCCATGCAAAGAAATCCAAGGGCGTTAGGTCAGGAGATCGAGCCACCCAGGGCCTGTTGCCTCCACGTCCGATCCACCGATTTGGAAATTGTTCATTTAGGTACTCCCGAACAATGTTTGCGTAATGACAAGGTGCCCCATCTTGTTGAAAGACGACGGTGTTTAAAATGCCACCTGAATTAAGTTGGGACATTTACGTGCTCGTATCGTAACAGCAGTTACAAAAATAACCACTGTCATGCTCCAAAATATGTTCCGCAATGCTGCTGACAGATTCGAACTCTGTTGAGATACTGATGGAGCTCATGTACTGTAGAATCACTGAATGAATTCTTCATTCCCTGACGAGGTGTAGCTCTAAATACACGAAAGGCCTTGGAATCATTTTTCTTTTTCCTTGTGGGTTTGCAGCATTCATTCATTTCACGTGTTTAATTGTGAAATTCACCTCAGATATATATATATATATATATATATATATATATATATATATATATATATATATATATATATATATATATATATATATATATGTGTGTGTGTGTGTGTGTATACTCGTATTATTGTTATGTATGGGAATAATGTAATAAGGTTAATTAATTACTGGTTATAAATTAACCAACAAACAAAACTGATCATGCAAAAACGATACGAATTTGTACGAGTTAAAAATAAAAATGAAATAATTTTAAAATCGATTTCATGTTACGCGAACATTAAATTACTTTTGCTCTTAGGATTGAAGTAGACCAGAGGTTAGCGTAGAAGGGTGTAAATCACGCTCGCGTTATCAAAAAACGAACGGTTGTTGATACCTCAAGGGTGAATGATTGCTCAAAGGTGTTTTTGTTTACCCTTTGCTTTCGCCTAAGGAATATCCTCGAGAAGGGATTTTAAATTTTTATTTAAAAATTTCTTTAAGAAAGTCCCGGCATAAGTGTAACGAACTTAAAATTAAAAGAGGGAATCACTGTCTCTCGAAGTTTTACATAAAGCGGGTCTCGTGAAAATCGTGTCTCTAAAATGAAACAAAATTGAATTAAAATTCCTTTTGAACTTAACTGAAGTTCGTACCGAAAAATATTGTGTGTGTGTGGCATAACGTACCATTGTTCCCCGACTTAAGCATAAATAACCCGAAAAGCAAACGGGTTGGCTTAAATTAAAATAAGACGTAAAAATCGTCTCTCTTTAAAGGATCACAAAAAGAAAACGCAAAATATAAAAATATATATATTATGTTAACTTTAAACAGTATGAATGTGTTAAGTTAAATTTGGTTTACAAGGATTTAATCCCCGCAGAAGGAAATATTTACCACGACCAAAAAGGAAGTAGGTAAACATTGTAATTAAGGTATTATACATAGTTAAAATGGTTAATTAACCAGATAGGATTCAAATAATTCTATGAAAATGTATTATGTACCTAGCTAATACGGTCAAAGGGCCGGGTAGAGAAACAATTGTTACTCTGAAGATAAATAATTCAAAATTGTAGTGTGTATGCGTTTATTCATTTTAATGATCTGACATATTACAATACGGCTGTATTCAGTTAAATAACTACACATTGTAGATTAAATTCCTAACAATTCTATTTTAATTTGCTTATGCATTTTAGTTTGTCTTGGGTTAATTGTAAATATAAAATTCTTGAAGTAAGAATCAATGTCTCAAGTGTCATTTCCCTAAACAAATCTTTATTACTGTTAAAAATTTCATTTTCCATTTTAATTGTTTTAGTAAGATCTGGGACGAATATATTATTTTTGTAAGAGGTTTATAATTATCCCTCTACACGAATAGACAGAGAAATAAGAATATATAATCAGTGATATATATAACCTTGGGTTAAATCTATATGATTTGGTTTAAATGAAAACAGGCTAAAATGAAGGTATAATTAATACCATAAATACATAAATATAAAGGAAAAAATCACGTCGTTACGTAACAATATATATATATATATATATATATATATATATATATATATATATATATATATATAATATATATATATATATATATCATCATATATATATATATATATATATTTAGGGCGGGTCGATTTTCCACATGTTTTGAAATCGCAAAGTGAATAAGTGCCCAGTAGTTAAGTTTGGTTGAGAAATGAACGCAAAAAAATTTTTAGAGCAAACGGATAAGGGCCTGCTTGCGGAATTGCAATTAAAGTTTGTTATGGTTTTTTACCCAATTTTCGTCATACGCGATAGGTAAACTCGTCATTTTTGAAGACATAATATTAACTAATTATAGATGTAGGAACTCAATATCATTTTCGATCCCAAGAGGAGAGAATACCTAATGTATATCATGTGTTTTAAGTGTAAAATGATAAAATTTCGTTGAAAAAACATGCATTTTTGCTAATTTATTCACATATTTTGGCTACAAAACTTGAAAAAATACTTTCAAAAGGTGATAAATCCAAAAAAATCACATGTTCTCATGTAAAAAGAAAAACTATTCATATAAATCATCATAAGATTGAGAATAATGTCCTTTTGACATAAATTCAGGACGCATCTTCCTGCTCAGTACTTTAGTAAGGATACATCTGTGACGAGTTTCGAACCCATACACGGTATGGGAAGCCTCTGTCACTAATTTCACACTCCTCTCAACACTCTGAGAGTGAGAAGGCAAGTCTGGAATGTCTGGCTTAGTGTTAGTGTCCATGAATGACTGGATTTCTTCATCAGATAGGTGCTGTGTGGTAGGTGGTTCCATGACATCAGGGTCAGTGAGGTCGATGAGCTCATGCCAGTGATTTGCATTCCAATTCACCTGGGGAATTTTCTTCCCTGCTTCCTGGTTGCTCTCCATTCTATAAATGAAAAATGAAAATGAAAATATAAATGAAAATATAAATATAAATAAAAATATAATATAAATGAAAAATAGTACTCAAATATTGCCGTTTCAATAATACAAATAAATTACCCACTTAAAGTGACAATTATAATATTTTTTCCATATTTTTTGGAGAATAACTCAGCTTTGGCAAAAAAAAAATAATAATAATTACAAGAAGCGCAAAATTTACCTGTGTCTGAGAGTGAGTATAGTCTGAAGCCCAAGATTCCTGATTCTGTCTTCATCATCTTTCACCATGGCATAGAGGATGTTCTCAGGTCGGAGGCAGAAAACATTACCCTGGATGTTCTGCTTTACAATGCGTTTCACATCATCAAATGGAATCAGCCTCAGTCGGCTGATAGCAGAGCAGAGGATGCGAAGAGAATCATGCAGCTTAGATGATGCCTTTATCTCAAACCATGCAGGAGCATAAACTCAAACAATGTAATGGACCAACTTTTTCAAATTCAGGTTTGGTCTGTTGTCTCTTGTGTACAAACAAAGAAGTCGTATGACAAGAGTTAACCATTTTGCATGGTTAAGTGGACCAATCTTCCAAGCAGCCCATCTGTCATCTACTCTTCCTGATCCGATCCCTCTGCAATACTCATACAGAAGCCTTTGATCATGACTGAAGTCTTTCAGTACTTCCTCTGGAATGTTGTACCCTTCAATGATTGGAGTTTCCACAGCTTCAAACTGTACCTGAGGTTCATCCTGGATATCTTCTGTGCACCTTTGCCCAAGGGGCCCGCTGAAACTTCTTGGGCCAGTTGTCACTCCATCCATTTTTTTTGAAAAGAGCTTTTAGTGGGAGTTCATTCTGATGCAGTGCGCAACCAATAGTGTGCAGTTTCCTCCCCAGAGTTTCTTCAAATTTTATCACTAAACCACTCTTCCAGCCAGTGTTGGTTGCGGTATTATCAAGAAGGATGGCTCGGATACTTTCAAGGCTATTATATTCTTCAAGAACACTGAATGTCTCCTGAGCAAGGACTTCACTAGTGGCACCTATAACAGGAATTGTTCTGTGGGTCAAGTAGGCGCCAGGAGATTTTCCATCTTCATAGGTGAAGGTGAGGTGATGTTCTGCGTCAACACACTTTCTGAGAACAGTTTCCCCTTCAGGTGTCTCTATTTCTTTGTAAGTCATGGTATTCTCGTCAACTTTCCTATCCACACCAACACAAATGAGCGTGTCTTTTTCTCTGATTCCACACCCTCACTAACTACCCTAATTTGGGCTTTGGCCTTGTCTAATTTGCACTTGTCAATCATGATGTGATTGATGTCAACTTCAGGTCTCAGTAGGTGTTTGATGTCATGGAGCAAGGCATTCCCAAGAGCTGCGCTCAGATTTGATGAACATTCACCTCTGACAAGTTCCATAGCATATCTGGGAAACTTTAAAAGGCTGTAGTCTCCTGAAGGCCTCTTCCTAGGCTGCCATTCATCTTCTCCTTCCTGAAAATAAATGGAAAATATTAATGCGTTTTCTGTTTATTTATTTATTTATTTAATTTATTTATTTATTTTTATTTATTTATTTATTTATTTATTTATTTATAATTATATATAATTAATATAAATAAAAGGAAACTAACCTCGCCACCAGATGAACTGCTTGTAAGTCCAGGCAACTCTGTAGGCTGTATGAAAGATCCTACTAGCTCAACTTCCTCCTGAGGTAGACCATGTTGCTGTCCTTGTTTGGCCTTCCTGTCTCTTTTGGCAGCAGCTGTGTCCACTGAAGACAGCTGGTATGCAGCCTTAGGAGCTGTTTTGGATCGCTGATCACGAAGGTATGCTCTTTCTTCAAGTGGCACCTTTGCATTTCGATGGCAAACACAGATGATGTGTTCTTGTGTACACTTGTCCTTCTTACAGTATACTCTTGAATCACTGCAAGGCAAAATATCCAAAGAACAGGAACAGGCAGAAATATCAAAAAGTTTGTCCAAGTTAGCATCCAGATTTCGCTTGACACTTGCCTTAGCATGCTTGCGATTAATGTCTTTCACAAGAGTGAGTAAGTCTTTAACCTTTCTGTCAATGGATTTGTCATTAATCAAAGGCAGCCTTGGATTCACTGAAGACCAAATGGATTTTAAATCCTTGCTAACTCGCTGCACTAAGGCCCAAAAATCTGCGCCAGGGTTAGCATGATTAAGGTCATAATAGTATTGAATCAGCTGCCTGTAAGTGCTTGGTTCGGTCATTAATAATTCACAAGGACCACCTCCATACTGTTCTTCACTTTTCTTTCGGGTCAGGTGTCTTGTTTTCGCTTTCGGCATTATTTACACCGGAAAATCTGAAACATAATGAAAAGTGTTAATGCGAATAGCAATATGTAAGAAATATGCGTGAACGGTCACAGGAAATATAATATTTTACCATTATTTTTTTAATAAAGATTCATAATTAATAATTATATAAAAATACAAGCAAAACGTTGATATTTATGCTTATAGAAACAAGTTAATAATTTTGGGTTTGCTTTGTTTTGATTGCGCGTTTGCCGCATACGGGATTTTACGCATGAAGCGACAACAGAAAAAATTAAAAACTTAAAAGCTAAATTCGCATTCTGATCTTTTATCAAAATGCATTTCTTTGTGATTTTCATATTTCATAGATGAAACGACAACTACTGGATGTTTATTCGCTTTCTGGTACCAACTTCGACCACCCCTAATTTATATATATATATATATATATATATATATATATATATATATATATATATATTAGGGTGTGACAGTTGCCCCAACTTTGTCCTACAATGCTGTTCAAAATTTTGGTGTTGCATATTGACATAAAAAATACCCACGTGCAATTTTTGAAGATTCATGCATATTCGAGTGAGCACCAGCAATTTGAAAAATAGCGATTTTGCTTATACGGTATATGCGCCTATATATGAGATTACACAACCATCATGACTTTTTGAGTCAAATGCGGAAGAGGTGGGACTCCAAGAAGCTTTGTGCCATTGACACCAGACACAAGAATGGGCAGGCGGTCATCAGTGCCTTTGGAATCCAGCGTGTCCATAAGTATTACCATCCCAGTGCACCAGTACTTTGTCTGATGGTTGCCATTCATCCATGATTTTTAAACTTATTTCTGACACGATGGAAGCTCGGTATCGGTGGGCCGTCCTTGCATTTAGACTCAGCTTTGATGTATCTCCACCACATGCAGATACAAGGGAGTACACAATTGCACTCAGCTGGGTCGGCGAGATGTTGTTTCGAACACTGCATGAAACAAGTTCTGCCGACTTCAGAATATCATGGGGCACAAAAATTGAAACTCCCTCTTTCACTGTTCTCCGATGTTTTCTCTTTGGTTCAGCAGTGCTGGCCTCATCAATGTCATCGTCCTCATCAGAGCTAATAGGTGAATCAATATCAGCCTGTACATTCTCAGCATGATCACATTGCTCTCTCTTGTCGCTTCTCTTCTCGCATCTGCCTTTTCTGTCGCTTCTGAACCTTTTCTGTGAGTACTTTGTTTACCCCAGAGTAGGTAGCTACTCTGTCACTTAGCATGCTTTTCATAAAGAGTATGTCAGTATCGATGGCATCTTGTTCGGCCTGAGTTTTCCCCTTTTTCGCAGCCGCCATGTCTTTCAACACTGTGTTCTTATAAAATTTCATCGTCAGGCTCAATTCTGATTTAAACTTCATAATTCCAGGATCATCAGCCCGTCTTCTATCCTCATTTTTTTATAAGCATCATGTAATCTTTGTCATAGTAAGTTTTAATCACTCGGCCAATATTGTTCCTGCCTGTAATGGTCGGGACATTCGCCTTCTGGTAATGCAAAAGCACATTGTCAATGGTGGCAGATAAAGCCTGGTCCCAATGCATATCCCGAAGGTTTGCTAACAGACATAGTAAGACCTGCCTATTAGTTGGCAGTTTGCAGCCCTTTATTTCCTTTTCTTCTTCTCGGGGTACGGTGCCCAATAACATTCTGACATACTCATCATCTTGCCGTGTATCCATGATTAAATTCTCTATTCACAACATCAAATCACTGTCAAGGGAAAAGAAAAGAGCATCATTAAAATTAAATGCAATAAAATAATACGTGGAAAATTTGTGGGTCAGCGTTCCAGACCCGGAAATGAAAATCTGATAAAATGTGCTATTTTCACACTTATTTATGAAGTTCATAAGCTGAAATAGCAATACTTGCTGGTACGACTGTGCTAGCTCAAACATGCACCGATCTCCAAGAAAATTTACAGGGGTGTTTCCTAGATAAATACACAACACTAAAACTTTGAACAGCATTGTAGGACGATTTTTTGATTTTTGGAGGGCAACGGTCACACCCTAATATATATATATATATATATATATATGGGTTAGACAGAATAATGGAAACACTCGCATTTTTGGTGCTGCATTTTCTCATATCATTAATGGCGTTATGTACTTTATTAAATTAATATGTAACTGCATATAATATTGAGAACATCTTCTATTTTAATATGTTCATATTGGTTTTTCACGTTCTTTTGAAATAAATTAAAGCTGATGATTGATGAATTACGCTTGCAGAACCGTAGTGTTCTTTCAACTTTGCAAAGCTAAAGACTTGCATCTCTGTACGGGAAACACTAGTCATTCTTCCAGTATCAGTCCCAAAATGAGAATTGAAACACTAGAATATGTACAAGAATTTAAATATCTAGGGTCGAGCCAGCACCAACTCTTTGAGTAACGAGCCGCGTATAAGAAGTTTGCGTGGAGCTAAAGTTGCTCTCCTTCACACACGCACAAATATTTACGGACATCGGTACTGAGTGATGTGTATAGAAAATGTACCTTTAGAATCATACATGTGTTATTCGATCTCACAAGTACATGTTAAAGAGAAAAGGTCCTTAAGATAAACAAATTATATACAAAAACATAAGTCGAAATAATAGCATAGCATTATGTATACACAAAATATAGGCTAATTGACGTTTTCGTACACACACACACACACACACACACACAATATATATATATATATATATATATATATATAATACTATGGGCACTCAATATATTTTGCCCCACCCTTTTTTCTTAGCTAAATAATAGACCATGGGGCTGAAATGTCTTTTGGGCTGTAAGTTTGAACTTTCTGCGCTTCACATAACCGGATTTTTCCACTTTGAACTTCCCCTCCTTGTATAAAACTGCTTTTAAACGCCCTTGTATAAAACCGATGGTTAACGCAGTTTCGAAAATGGCGTCTGACAGTGATGTAAACAGAGAACCGACTGTTATCGAGTTCTTGACCGCAGAAAAGGAAACAGTTGGAAATATTCACAAACGTCTACAAAACGTTTACGGAGATGCTGTTGTTGATCGAAGCACAGTTGGACGCTGGTCTAAACGTGTGAGATCATCGGAGAGAGGGAGAGCCAGCCTCGATGATGAGCCACGCAGCGGTCGCCCGGCATCGGCTGTCACATCTCACACTGTGCAACGTGCTAACAGTATCATTCGATCAAATTGGCGCGTCACGTACAAGGAGCTATCGCTGGAGCTAGGAATTAGTGAAGGAAGTGTGAATACGATAATTCAGCAACTGGGATACTCAAAAGTGTGTTCACGGTTTGTTCCTCGCGAATTGACTGAAGATCACAAAGCCCAAAGAAAGGAAATTGCTTGTGAGTCGTTGGTTCGATACGAGACAGAAGGGGATGACTTTTCACGAATTGTGACTGGGGATGAGACTTGGGTATACCACTTTGAACCTGAAACAAAACGCCAATCCATAGAGTGGCATCACCCAGACTCCCCACGCAAGAAAAAGTTCAAAATGGCTCCCTCTGCAGGAAAGGTTATGGCTACCATCTTCTGGGACATGAAAGGGGTAATTCTGGTGAACATTATAAAGAAAGGACAAGCAATCAACTCAGAGGCATATATTGCTACCCTACAGAGACTCCAGAGACGTATAAAGCGAGTTCGACTGGAGAGAAAACTGGAAGACGTCCTTCTTTTGCACGATAACGCAACACCACACAACAGTTTGCAAACAAGAGAGGCATCACTAAAATAAACTTGACTGTGTTACCCCACCCTCCATACAGCCCGGATCTGGCACCTTCAGACTTCCATTTGTTTGGGCCAATGAAGGATGCTATTCGTGGAAGAAAGTTTCGGAGTGACGATGAGGTTGTTGAGGTTAAGAGGTGGCTCGAGCGGAACCCAGCGGACTTTAACCAGCAAGGAATAAAGGCCCTTGTTTCGAGGTGAAGGAAAGCCGTAGAAAAGAATGGAGACTATGTGGAAAAATAAAAACTTGTAAGAGAGGTATGTAACTACTTGTGCACAAAATTTCTGGAACTTACAAAGAAACTTAGAAAGAAAAAAAAGGTGGGGGAAAAAATATTGAGTGGCCCTCGTGTGTGTGTGTGTATATATATATATATATATATATATATATATACATTTAAACTGCAAACACGCAGTATAATTAACGTAAAGAACGACGCTTGTATAGGAGAATAATCCGCGCAAGATGAGAGAGAGAGAACGAAACAAATGAAAAAATGAGGTAACCACCCGGGAATCGAACCCGGGATCTTCCGATTGCCGGTCAGATATGATAACCATTACACCATGAGCCTCACCCAATCAAACGCCGTAATTCTTCTACATACGCGCAGAAACCAATGCCCCAAGGGGGCACCTCTCGCATGCCGTACATAGGAAATGATTGCCCCCCCCCCCCCTGTAGAGCAAAAACTAGAAGAGATAGATAAAAACCGGCGAGACCACTTGAAAGAGCGTTAAAATCTGAATAAAAACCATTATATTCTATTCCTGTGATTTTAATTCTTACCATTTTTTTCCCCACAGAAACCATGGCATCATCTATTTTGAACGATTCAGAGAAAAAGCGAGTTCTTGACCGCATTCGAGCTGTCACATTTCGTGAAGCAAAGGAAGCTGGTGCAACTTTCATAACTCGACACTGAGTGGCTGGGAGATTAAAAAGATCAGAAGACTTTGTCAAAAGCAATTGGAATAAGAATCCTGAAGATTGTGAAACAGAATTTCGAGGAGGAAGACCGGAGAAATTATCTCAAGAATCGAAAGACATTGTGCTTGCTGCATCACGGCGCCAAAAGAAGAGCTGCTCTGAGGTAGCGAAAGAGATACTTATCCGTCGTGGTAAGATAGTCAATCGGCAACTTGTGCATCAATTTCGAGTTCGCCAAGGCTTAAGTGCTTGGCATGAAATAGCTAAGCCACGGAAGAGTGATCTTAATACTGAAGATCGGCTATGGTTTTGTGATTATCTTGAGGAATGGACGGAAGACGATTTCCTTCACTTGGTTGTCGGCGATGAATTCTTCGTTTATGTCTCCAGAAAACCAAATTTTCAGAATGATCGGGTTTGGGCAACAACTCCTGATGAAGTCCCAGACGACCAGAAGTATCGAGAAATAGTAAAAAATCCAGCATGTGTGGGTGTTTTCATTATGTTCTCTATTCGGAAGCTCATCTGGGTTATCAAACTAAGAGGAACCATTTGGGATGGGCCTTATTTTCGAAATGTAATTTTAGCCCAACATGTAATTCCGTTTTTGAAAGACCCCGAGTGTGTTTTGGATGTTGAACAGGCAACCTTTCTTCACAACAAAGCCCCCTGTATGAAAGCACTTGCGACTCAACAACTGCTTAAGGACAATAACATTGATTTTTTCGGAAATAATGAATGGCCTGGCAATTCTCCCGATCTTAATGTCTGTGAACATGTCGGATCCATCATGAAGGATCGGGTGGAGTCCTTAATGCTGGAACAACCCATTCAGAATCGGTATTCAACAGAAATTATGACTGCAAAGATCAACGAAGTCCTTGAAGAAATGAGTCATGATACCGATCTCTTTGAGACACTTCTGGGATCATACTCCCGTCGATTAATGGCCGTCAGAGCTGCAAATGGGGGCAACACCCGATATTAAAACAAATGTTTTTTATTCAAAATTAAACGCTCTTTCGCGTGGTTTTGTCTGTTTTTTTCTATTCCTTTCAGTTTCTTCTGTACAGGGGGGGGGCAATCATTTCCTGACACCCTTTACATTTAAACTGCAAACACGCAATATAATTAACGTAAAGAACGACGCTTGTATAGGAGCATATTTCTGCGCGTATGTAGAAGAATTACGGCATTTGATTGGGTGAGGCCCATGGTGTAATGGTTATCATATCTGACCGGCAATCAGAAGATCCCGGGTTCGATTCCCGGGTGGTTACCTCAATTTTTCATTTGTTTCGTTCTCTCTCTCTCTCATCTTGCGCGGAATATTCTCCTATACAAGCGTCGTTCTTTACGTTAATTATACTGCGTGTTTGCAGTTTAAATGTATATAATGTACGGCATGCGGAAGGTGCCCCCTTGGGGCATTGGTTTCTGCGCGTATGTAGAAGAATTACGGCATTTGATTGGGTGAGGCCCATGGTGTAATGGTTATCATATCTGACCGGCAATCGGAAGATCCCGGGTTCGATTCCCGGGTGGTTACCTCATTTTTTCACTTGTTTCGTTCTCTCTCTCTCTCATCTTGCGCGGAATATTCTCCTATACAAGCGTCGTTCTTTACGTTAATATATATATATACAGGGCGTCCCAAAAAAATGTATACACACTTTAAATAATTATAAAGGCAGTGTTTATTAAAATACATTTCATTTTCAAAATGTAATAGAATCTACAGACATTATTTAATTGTTTTGTCAACGCCTGTTTTCAAACTGACGTCCGTTCTGGTCCAGGCACTGCTGATAACGCGAAGCAATGGAATCGCAAACATCACGAAACATTTCGTTTGGTATTTGTGTGCATTCTCGTTCAATGGCTGCTCTCAATTCAGCGACTGTTGCAGGTTTTATAGCGTAGACTTTGTCTTTTAAGTATCCCCATAAAAAAAGTCTAATGGTGTGAGGTCTGGTGAACGCGGAGGGTATTCTACGAAACCCCTTCGTCCAATCCACATCCACATCGTGCCAAGTACCACTCGCAATACTCCACTCTTCGGTCCGGATCATCTTCATTAATAGCATGGACTAATCTTGGAATGTAACTTTTCCATTGACAGCGCTTCAAAATGCGTTGGACAGACGATTCTGAAATTCCTACCTCACGACTCGCTTGCCGCACAGATTTTCTTGGACTTTGGTGATACGTTTCCAGTACTCTTTCTTGCTTTGTGGGGCTTGTCGATGTCCGTGGTCTTCCGGAACGCTTCTTGTGGACATTCTGAACAGTTCCATCGGCTTCAAACTTATCTCTAATTCGAGTGATGGTAAGTCGCGTTGGTGGATCTGTTTGAAACTCCCTCCTAAACTGTCTTTGCACTTCAACTGCGTTTTCACACTTCCAGTAGCATTTTAGAATGAATTTCCTTTGTTCAAAGCTTAGTCTGACTGCCATTATTAATTCTAATGGGTTTAACTTGGAAAGAAAGAAACATCAATTGAGCTATCAGCTGTTAAAGTGTGTATACATTTTTGGGGACGCCCTGTATATATATATATATATATATATATATATAATATATATATATAACAATAAACTAATAATAATAATAATAATAATTAAGCGGGTAGTTGAAGGTAAATAACAGGTATGGTGGACCCTTATATGTCAGTCTATCCGCATAATAGTGTAGAATAAATTAATTTTAATTAGGAAAGACAAAAGTTACCCCAACAATGAAAATAAAATGTAATTTATTTTTATTTTATTTAATATTTTTTATTTAATTTCATATAATACAAATATTATTTCAGAATTTGAATAGTAAATAGACTGTTATTAGCCTGATTTTTGCTTTTCGTAACTAGTGTATTTAAGCTACAAAAGAAAGTTATATCCTTGTGATTATATGGACTAATGCTAAGTAGAAATATCCATCAGAATATAACAAGTTTTGCTGTCTTGTTATATAGTGTGTTTTTAGCACTTTCGTACGTAAGATAAGAAGTTTTTACCTCAAGTTTTTCTCTCTACTGCATGAGAAACGCCGCTCCCCTGCACGTGTAAATTCCTTGAATGCAGCTGGAAATGACGTGAATTAAGATAAAACTAACGGTGCCCGCGAAACTGGACACGGCGGGTTTCGGAACGCTGCTTAAAAAGAGCCATGAATTTTTTTTCCTACTCAACCTACTTTAGACTAGGTTAACCTATCCCCGGCCTCAAATTCAGGGAATGTTTGTTTGTTTGGTTTGCTTTTTTCCTTTTTCTTTTTTGTTTTTGTTTTCTTTTTAGACCTATACATCTCATGAAAGACCATGAAACCTCCTAAAGGAAGGTGAGGAACCCTCTGGGGCCCCTCAAGGGGCAAACTCACAAATGCCTCTCATGAAAGACGGTGAGGCTTCATAAACGGGGATGAGGAATTTAAGGAAGGTGATCCCGCTCATAACGGAGGCGAAGGCCTCCAGGGGCAAGTTTCAAAGCGCCCCAATTTCCTCGGAGCAAATGCCAACATACTACTACAGTATTACATATATACAGTATTGTAGGGATTTTTAGTGGCAATTTCAAATTCAATATTTGTTTGAAACTTATGTTTTTTATTGACATTATTTGTAGTATTTCAAATTATTTACTTATTTATTTTCTCAAAGATTAAATGAAAAAAAGGTTTTGAAGAGACAAGAACTAAAAATAAATACAAAATAGTTGTCAAATTGGCATCTCTCTCTCTCTCTCTCTCTCTCTCTCTCTCTCTCTCTCTCTGTATATATATATATATATATATATATATATATATATATATATATATTTCTTATTCGTTATTGAGTTACAGAGAATTATTCGACTTGTAACAGAAGTTCTGTCCAAGTACTTTATCCGATTTGAGTAAATTGGATAAAATAGCGATACTTTAATAGTAGGGTAAATATCCTCTATTGGTTTGCATCTTTAAAGTCCCGTTTGGCGAGGCTCAGCTGCAAATAAATGCTGTTAACATCATTTCTATATTGGATATATATATATATATATATATATATATATATATATATATATATATATATATATATATATATATGCTGCAAACCCACAAGGAAAAAGAAAAACGATTCCAAGGCCTTTCGTGTATTCAAAGCTACACCTCGTCAGGGTGTAGCTTTGAATACACGAAAGGCCTTGGAATCGTTTTTCTTTTTCCTTGTGGGTTTGCAGCATTTATTCATTTCACGTGTTTTATTGTGAAATTCATCCCATATATATATATATATATATATATATATATATATATATATATATATATATATATATATATATATATAAAATGCACATCCAAAAGGAAAAATGAAAAACGCCTTTAAGGACTTTCGTGTATTCAACAGTATACCTCGTCACTGAATATATAGTGTATATACTGTATATATATTTTAATAACTTTTTTTTGTGACCTGACCACTGTGACCAGTTCGTCAACTACATCGCGAGTTTCTGCGTGCCGGAAATGACATCATGCAGGCCTTCACCTTCTACGGGTCCGATGACAAACTTTCAAACCGTGAAAACGAATGCTCTCGCAAATACACAGTAAGCGTTACGATTATTTTTTTGTAATCAGGATTTATTCGAAATAATCGTAAATTATTCGATTATTTCACCAAGAAAATTCACTAAATTGACTTTAGGAACAAAAATATTAGTCATGTATTATTAAATAATAGTAATTAAGGATTTTGTAAAGCACTACGTAATTTTAAATTAATTAAGTTAATTGTAAATAACTAATTAAGGTTCAGTTTATTCCTTTTTGTCACTAATGACCTATTTTTTTTGGTATTGTTTCGTTTACTATTTAACAAATTTTTCATTTGCCTACTACTACTACTAGTACTACGACTACTACTACTATTACTACTAATAATAATAAGGGAAGTTGTAATGAGAAAAAAATTATTATAATTTCTCAGATGTACTTGTATAATATACGCTGTCTAATCATGGATGGAAAGTTGCAAGATTGACCAAAAGGCTCCATTTTTATTTTAATTATATTATATTTCTTTGATCAGACGAACGTAAGAAGATAATTTAATCCTGAAATCTTATCAGTCATTTTTACTGAGAAATCTTTTTAAACAAACAAATACTCCTTTGAAATATACACAAAGAGAAAATTTCTATAAATAGAAATATTATCTTCTATTGTCTCATATCACTTAAAAAAGAAGTTTTGAAGACATATCTTCTATCTAGAGAAGTTATGTATCATTACAAATGTTATTCTATCCTTTAAAGTTTTTATATCGAAATGAAGGAAAAGTTCCCATTAAGATGGACACTCAAAAAGAAGTTTTAAGTTCCAAATTAAGATGTAAAAATGTATAATTTTCAAATGAATTTTACAGTTTCATGGAAATGTTTGTTCAATGTCAGTATTGCATCTTTTCATCAAAGATTTCTCCAAGGGCGAGATTACAAACGATTAAGCGGAGATTTACTCCATTTAGGAAGCGTCTTCAAAGGCTTTAGAAAATCTGTTTAAAGTCGTATTTTCGCGATCCTTTGTATATTTTGTTACATAATCATTTTAGTTTGGAGATGTAATATTTTTACATATTTTTACATTTGTTTCGATTCTAAATCTATTTTTATACTTTTATCTCCAAACTATAAGCGTACATAAGGGAATAAAGCCACAATAGGTCATGGATTTATAAGAAGCATGAATTTCTGGCCTTTTCCAAGGTCATCTTCGAGTGTCAGTAACGAAAGCCTTGAAATATATCGAAAACGTGCGTTTCTATTAAACCTATTACTTAGTGTGGCTTTATTCCCGATTACTTCACACTCATTTTCAATCTCATTCCCACTCTCAGTCCACAAATAAGAATGCACAAAGTGATAAAGTCACATTTGAGAAAAGATTATTGACTTGAGAAAGAATGTCACTTCCATCCGAATTCGGAGTGAAAACGCCGAATGAAAATGCCTAATATTTCCTAACCTAACTGAACTTAGCCTAACTTTGGCTTAACCTAACTTAACTGAACTTATCCTAACCTTGGCTTAACCTAACTTAACTGAACTTAGCCTAACCATGGATTAACCTAACCTAACCTAACATATGCTTAACCTAGCCTAAACTAACCTAGATTAAAGTGGGAAAGCCTCACGAGAATATGAATATGAAAGGACATAAAGTGTGAATAGAGTGATTTGGAATGGTCTTCCTTGAGATTTTTCACTCTTGGGATCGAAATGAAATGGAAATGACATAAAATGAGAATATATCTTTATTATCCTCGAAACTCAAATATTTTTAGTTCGTTTCCATTAAAAAATTAGTGATTAATTTCTGCAGACGAAGTCGTACAGACGATTTTTATATTTTAAGACAAACATGATTAATATTTTGTTTTGTGAGTTAAGGAGTTATGTTAAGGTATGTTAAAATACTTTTTTAACTTCTCACTTTACCATTGTTAATGTTGAATAGCAGAAACTTACACTATATTTAATTGTTAACATATAAAAATAGAATTTTATCGAAATTATAAATGTTTTTGCGAATTATATCACTCATTACTTACAGTACGGTACAACTTCTTATGCAAAATATTTGTATTTTAAAAAAAAAAACTTTTTATCTAATTAAAAACCCTACTAAACTGAAAATTTACGGAAGGGAGCGGGGGGGAGGGCTTTCCAAAAAATTAATTGAATCAAATAAAAAATTACCTAAAAATTTGGCGACAAAAAATTTATCTCAAAATCTGACAAAATTTCGCTTTATCTTTAACGCTCAATTGGAATTCTTTCTTCAGGAGCCGGGAAAGAAGCTGTCCAAAAAGAATTTCAAGGTCAAGTGGACGTGTTTGTCGAAAACAAGCTCGATTTTCTCATCGTTGAGGTACAAAATAAATAAAAACTAAATTTTACTTTAAAAATATGTCTAAAATGAAGGTAATTTTATATGCTATTTATTATGATGTGTATACTAAGTATCTATACAGGGTGCCTCAAAAACAACTATACAATAAATACGTTTGAGGCAGGACTTTCAACTAGCCATATATATATATATATATATATATATATATATATATATGTATAGAAACGACGTAAGTATAGAGGAGTGTTCTGCACATGAGGACGAGAAATAACGAACAAATGAAAATGAGGTGACCGCCCGGGAATCGAACCCAGGACCTTCCGATTGCCGGTCAGACATGCTACCACTACACTACGGGGCTCGATCAGTCAGAAGTCGCAATTCTCCTACATAGGGCAGAAACCAATGCCTTGAGAGGGCACCCTCGCAAATCGTGAACATGTACATTTAACTGCAATGACCACGCAGTATATTAATGTATAGAAACGACGTAAGTATAGACGTGTTCTGCACACGAGGACGAGAAATAACGAACAAAATGAAAAATGAGGTGACCGCCCGGAATCGAACCCAGGACCTTCCGATTGCCGGTCAGACATGCTACCACTACACTACGGGCCTCGATCAGTCAGAAGTCGCAATTCTCCTACATAGGGCAGAAACCAATGCCTTGAGAGAGCACCCTCGCAAATCGTGAACATGTACATTTAACTGCAATGACCACGCAGTATATTAATGTATAGAAACGACGTAAGTATAGAGGAGTGTTCTGCACACGAGGACGAGAAATAACGAACAAATGAAAAATGAGGTGACCGCCCGGGAATCGAACCCAGGACCTTCCGATTGCCGGTCAGACATGCTACCACTACACTACGGGCCTCGATCAGTCAGAAGTCGCAATTCTCCTACATAGGGCAGAAACCAATGCCTTGAGAGGGCACCCTCGCAAATCGTGAACATGTACATTTAACTGCAATGACCACGCAGTATATTAATGTATAGAAACGACGTAAGTATAGAGGAGTGTTCTGCACACGAGGACGAGAAATAACGAACAAATGAAAAATGAGGTGACCGCCCGGGAATCGAACCCAGGACCTTCCGATTGCCGGTCAGACATGCTACCACTACACTACGGGCCTCGATCAGTCAGAAGTCGCAATTCTCCTACATAGGGCAGAAATCAATGCTTGAGAGGGCACCCTCGCAAATCGTGAACATGTACATTTAACTGCAATGACCACGCAGTATATTAATGTATAGAAACGACGTAAGTATAGAGGAGTGTTCTGCACACGAGGACGAGAAATAACGAACAAATGAAAAATGAGGTGACCGCCCGGGAATCGAACCCAGGACCTTCCGATTGCCGGTCAGACATGCTACCACTATACTACGGGCCTCGGAAGGTCCTGGGTTCGATTCCCGGGCGGTCACCTCATTTTCCATTTGTTCGTTATTTCTCGTCCTCGTGTGCAGAACACTCCTCTATACTTACGTCGTTTCTATACATTAATATACTGTGTGGTCATTGCAGTTAAATGTACATGTTCACGATTTGCGAGGGTGCCCTCTCAAGGCATTGGTTTCTGCCCTATGTAGGAGAATTGCGACTTCTGACTGATCGAGGCCCGTAGTGTAGTGGTAGCTTGTCTGACCGGCAATCGGAAGGTCCTGGGTTCGATTCCCGGGCGGTCACCTCATTTTTCATTTGTTCGTTATTTCTCGTCCTCGTGTGCAGAACACTCCTCTATACTTACGTCGTTTCTATACATTAATATACTGCGTGGTCATTGCAGTTAAATGTACATGTTCACGATTTGCGAGGGTGCCCTCTCAAGGCATTGGTTTCTGCCCTATGTAGGAGAATTGCGACTTCTGACTGATCGAGGCCCGTAGTGTAGTGGTAGCATGTCTGACCGGCAATCGGAAGGTCCTGGGTTCGATTCCCGGGCGGTCACCTCATTTTTCATTTGTTCGTTATTTCTCGTCCTCGTGTGCAGAACACTCCTCTATACTTACGTCGTTTCTATACATTAATATACTGCGTGGTCATTGCAGTTATATATATATATATATATATATATATATATGTCACAACCATGCGATTTACCATAGTGTCACAACCATGCGATTTACCATTTCTATGGTTGAACAGTATCCATGTTTGTGCCATTAGAAGTTCGCTGTAAACAGCGAATGTCCCTCCCTTATATTGCACGTACAGAGTGAATCACTCTGACGTCATAAAGTAACTTAATTTCCTTCCATACCTTGTATACTGAATCACGTGTTTAGTATGTGGATATCTTTCATATTCAATGTATGGTAAATTCTTTAATAATAATAATAATAATAACGTCACTCTCTATGAGTCATTATTTATATGTTGTGTCCTATCGGTGTTATGCAACCATACTCATTCATACATCCATGTTCCTTCTTGACCGTCGTCCTTTATTAATTTTATTACCTATCACCTATTTTATTACCTATTACCCCTTTGTTTAGTTATGCTCTATCAACTTATCAGTCTATGTTTACTCGTGTCTATATTACGCACACAACCTATTGTGTGACGAATGATATGTGTACACTACTGTGTGCAGTCGTACATGTCTATTGACGATCATGATTACGTACATGTATTCTTTTTGTTTTATTTTCTTTTTATTATTTCACCTCTCGCAAGTTGTCTATTATTGCTGAGACGAAGGCTCGAATTCCGATTACGTCGTCAAAAGCGAGCCTCTGAATTCGAACTCTTCTCTCTTGCCTCTGCTACCAATTTATAACGTTAAGATGTGATGTTATATTATTATAATATACCATATTGTTCCCTGCCAGGCTATTGGTTATTATCTACGTAGGCACGTAGTTACCCACGTTCTCATTATCTGTACTTACTACTTCTATCTAATTGTCATTCAAATTCCGTTACTTATGTCTTACGTTATCATTAATGTCCGTGTACTTTCAAATGAAAAGTACACCGTATCTTTTCTCCGCTTTCCTCATCGCTGGCTAATTAGACTTTCAAACTATAATAACCAACCATTCTTCTAATAATATTTGACATAATTTGGCGTAATCAAGTGCTGTTAACTATAAATATATATAATTGTCGTTAATCCCCTTTAAATTATAAAACAACGGAGAACTCTCCTTCATTATTTAAATTGTGTTACCTATTCAGATTACTTCAGTATTAGATATGTCAATTAACAAATTGCTAAAATTGTAATTAACGGTAATTAATGTATGTAATATAATGTAATTTATGTACTTAATGTACTCTGTACATGTCGGTCCCCCGACATTATGTCGCCACCCAAAAGTGTATACCTTACAAAAATTAGTATCTTTTTTTGTTAACTTTTTGCTTAAATTATGCTTAACGTCAGAATTCTTTAGCTCCAACCCCACCATCTGCAACCTCAATTTAATTCAACTCATCGTTGACCTTCAATCAACTTTTGTTACTTGGAAATTCCTTCCTTGAAATTCTCTCTTCAATCAACCCCAAATATTTACTTCAAAAATTTCCCTTGAACTTATCTTCAATCAACTTTTGAATCATTGTTCGTATTTTTCTCCAATCAACCGTTCGACCGTCTTCCTGTCTACAATCTTCCTTCAACGTTTGTATGCTCCGTCGTGGCGATTAGATGACGTCACGAGCGGCACACCTAACTGAGCTGAGTGAGGCTGACCTTCAAAGTTTCGTGGAGGCTCGGAGGCACCAGCCTGTTGAACCCCTCACTCTCCGTTTATGTGATGAGTTTTAATTATTAATTATTACTTTTAAATCATTTCCTTAATTATCATTTTCTTTAATTTTAGTAATATTAAGTCACTTTTATTTTTCCCTTTTTAGTGTGAAACAGTGAAGTGACTTTATAAACACTTAATCATTTTTTTTTAACTAATTAATTTTTAATTAACTATTCGATAGTAATACGAAATACAGTACTAATCAGACGTTGTCATTGATTCAGTATTCACGTATTTATTTTTCCAACAGATTATAAATCTGAATTTTTAAATTCTTTTTATAAAATTATCTGCATTGTTTTTTTTTATTGAGGATATTAAATAATATCATTTTAGATTTTTGTTGTGGGATGTAAATGCGATCAGTCATAATTCTGATATTTATACCCATAACTCACATTTTTATTTAGTTGAACCCGGTTAGGTTCCTTTTTTTTATTCTTTTCAATCTAAACCTTTTCATTAATTTTAGTGAAAATTCATGTTATTGTTATTATAATGTAACCCTTTTTTCTAGTGTGTGATTTTGACGGAATTTCGACCCTTGCCAACGAGACTTCAGCGTTGGGAGATTCGAAAATTACTCGTCGATTACGGCATCGGAAGTAAACGCAGAGTCGCCCATTTTGTTCTTCGTTATTTCGTAACTATACAAAATACTTAGACTTTGTTCCATTTATTTTTTTTATTGCTTGTCTCTTACATGGTTATTTTTGTTTTACACACACACTTCCGTGTCAACGACACGTGTTATGATTAACGATGTCCAAACCATTACCCCCCCTGACATGCACTACTGTTAATCTTATAACTCCCTTTTCCGTACTGAAACGTACAGTTGATGTCCCTCACTTTCGCGGTCGCGTTAATAATAGATTTGTAGAACCCTCCTTTAAGGATTGGTTCGGTAAAATTGACGATTCGTTTAGAGGTTGTCTAACTACAGATGCGGATAAAATCAGTTTTGCTTTTGACACTTGTGACCCAAATTTCGGTGACGCCGCGCGCGTCCGTACCTTTCTTACCGATTGGTCCAATGGGCAAATATATCAATGGTCTTGGGTAGAATTTAAACGTTTGTGGCAGGTTATATATAAAGGTCTGCAGGAAATCACGAAGTACTGTGACAGGCAGGGATCCGTCAAATGGGACGTTGACGTTAAAGGTTTAAACAACAGTACACGCCAGTTATCCCTTCATTCCTTTATTCCTGGATCATGTCATTATCCTTCAGAGATGCGCGAAAACGCATCTCCCGATAATGTTTCGGTAGAGAATCGGAGTGATTCCGTTGACCCTTCTGGTCTGGGTAGAAAGGCGTTGGGTGTACCTTATTCTGACTCACCTTCCCAATCCACTTCCTCTTTGAGTTCTGTACATTCGGAATCCCCAGAAAGTGAATATTTTTTCTCGAAATCGGTTTCAAACTCCGTTGCCCAGAGGAAACCCTTTTAGGTCGTTTTGATCCGAAATGTTCGTCCAGTATTGTTCCTGCGTCTTTAGCGGATAAATTGCTGTGTCCTCTCTTTAAGGAACCGCCATCCGTTTCATACGTTCGGGATTCCGAGGGTAACCGTATTCCCGTCATTGCGGAAACCAAACTTGATGTGTGGATTGATTATTGTTTTTTTAGTATAGATGTCTCGTTAGTGCCGTCAGAATATTGTCCCGATTTTTATTTAATTATTGGCCCAGAATCCCTACGACCCTACGGATTCCATTTCGACTTTTCGGATGGATGCTTCGTCGCTAAATGGGATAAAAGACGTTATTTCCTTCTCTGGTGCGAAGCACCCGAGCAGAACCTGGATAGTGACGATGAAACGTCACCCTTGGAAGATTTGGGTAATCCTGACCCAACTTTCTTCTCTGACTCAGTTGTCTCTGAACCGTTGGTTCCAGCTTGTTCATCAAATGAATTTCCTTCGAGGCGAGAACTCACAGCCTCTCCTGATGATGATTTTTGTGAAGCATCTTGTGACAGTGTTTGTGATGCTAATGTTGAAAACAGTAAAGACAACAATGAAATTGTTGATTCATATAATTATAAAGGTACTTCTGTTGGAAGTCTTTATGATGAAACTTCCGTTGAAAGTAAGTGTAATACTTACGTTAATAATTGTTGTAATGTAAATGGGGATGTGACCAATTCTTTGTTAAATGTGAATTCAGACAACTTGGATGATTGCTGTGCAACCGATGTTGAAAATCAGAATTTATCTTCTCGCCATGGTCAGGACAACCGTGTTGGTCCCGATGGCCATGACTTGTACGATGATTTAGACACTGCTCCTCAAATTGTCAGCAATTTTAGTCATTCGGACATTGATTCAACTGACATAGTTCATTCAGTGAACTTTGGTCGAGAAGACCTCGTTTTTGATTCAGATGGATCAGATATCCATGCATGTCCCAAAAAGGACGCGAATTCTGTTACTGATGTTGTTTTTGGTTTAGATGATGCATGTCCCAAAGAGGACGCGTTAGATGGTCAGGATGACCATGTTTATGATAACTTTTCTCCACAGGACCCGAATTGTTTTGAGTTTACTTCGGCCAACGGCCAATCGGCAATGCCGCCTCGTTTAAGTGGTCTGAAAGATGACCCTGTTTTTGATCAATCGGCAATGCCGCCTCGTTTAAGTGGTCTGAAAGATCTACAGATCTACAGAAGCTAAGGCTAACAAAGACCCTAAGATCCACTCTAAGGCTAGCCCGAGAGAAAGGAGAGAGTAGGGGGTTAAGAGAAGAGAGGAGAATAAGGGGTTAAGTAAGGAGCAACACCTATCATTCGTGGGTTAACATTCATTCAGAAAAAGAGGGAAAAAGTCTCACCATCATCATCCGCCGGCCACTGCCGACAAGTCAGAAAAATAGTCGGAGAATATAGGAGAGGGGTGAAAGATGAAAAGAAGTAAAATAAGAACGCTTACAAACCATGCAAACACAGTCTTAACTCACTGTCATACCATGCAAACTACAAACATGCAAGAAAAGAGTTAGACATGCAAAGTAAGGAGGATAAGAAAAAAAAAAAAGTAGGTAAAGTTAAACAAAAAGTGGGTTAGTTTACGCTATGAGCTACATCTACATTCGTGTTAGTCGAATTTTTTTTTTTTTTTTTTTTTTTTTTGCTGGCATCACGCTGGCATGTCACAAGCTGGCATTCATCGTCAACAGACTCATCCTCGAGCACCACCACCAGAGCTCCTGTTGTTAACTTTCTTTTTTAATTTTAAACAACGTTAATATTTTTAAAATGTCTGTCAAGACGGTTCTTAAACACATTAACGCTGGTAGAATGAACGACTGACGCGGGAAGATTATTCCATTTATCAATTACTTTAAACGTAAAGAAGTTTTTAGCGATATTAGTAATGAAACGTCTGCCACGCAACTTGAATCCGTTATTGCGAGTATTACTATTATCGAAAGTGAACAATTTGTCAAAATTTACGTTATCGATGTTATTAACGATTTTGAAAACTTCAATAAGCTCCCCCTTAATCTCCTAGTTTCGAGTGAATACAAGTCTAACACTTTAATCCTATCTTCATAAGGCTTATTGCGCAATGCCGGAATAAGTTTCGTGGCACGACGCTGAACCCTTTCTAACCTATCAATATCCTCACGCAAGTACGGGCACCAAAACTGAACGGCATATTCCAAATGAGGCCTGACTAGGGACTTGTAAAGGGGCAATATAATATCCTTCGATTTAAATTCGAAATTACGCGCTATGAAGCCTAACATCCTATTAGCTTTTGCGCAAGACTCCAGGCACTGGTTCCTAACCTTTAAATCTTTAGTTACGCGTACGCCTAAATCTACTTCCTCGTCAACGCTCGCTAAATCCCTATCATCCATCGTGTACACGTAATTATTGTTGCGAGAACCTATATGCAAAACTTTACATTTATCTACGTTAAATTGCATCTGCCACTTATCCGTCCACTCCATAATCCTATCTACATCGTCTTGGATCCTATTTCTATCGTCCTCGTTAACAACCTTACCGCCTATTTTAGTATCGTCCGCGAATTTTGACACGTTACTAATCAATCCTACATCTATGTCGTTAATGTAAATTACGAATAACAATGGGCCTAACACTGAACCCTGTGGGACACCACTACCTACCTCTAACCACCCCGATTCACTACCATTAACTACGACCCTCTGCCTCCTAGCACGAAGCCATTCTTCTAACCAGTTAGCTACCTGACCGCGGATACCGTGCGCTTTAATCTTCGCAATTAGTCTCCTATGCGGAACTGTATCGAACGCCTTTTTAAAATCTAAATAAATAACGTCAGCTGCCTTATGCCTATCGTATTCGCGCACTATTTTGTTATAAAATTCTAACAAATTTGTTAAACAAGACCTATGGCGTCGAAACCCGTGCTGACTACTATTAATCAAACCCCTACTTTCTAAGTGATCGATAATACGATCCCTTACTACGGATTCCAAAAGTTTACCGACAATTGACGTTAAGCTAATGGGCCTATAATTGCTAGCTACCGCGCGGTCGCCTTTTTTAAAAATAGGCGTGACGTTAGCTAATTTGAAGTCTTCAGGAATAATCCCCGTTTCGAGTGACTGATTAAAAATCTTCGCTAAGGGGCCTACGATAACGTCTTTCAAATCTTTCAAATGTCTAGGATAAAAAGCGTCAGGGCCTGGAGCCTTGCTAACTTTTAGCCTATGGATATAATGCGCAATCTCAGCCTCGTAAACAGTTATTTCATCTAAAATAGTCTCGCTACTAAATGGAACGATATCGTCAACGTCGGGGACATTATTTACGTCCTCTAGGGTAAAAACTGTCGCAAAAAAGTTATTGAAAATACCCGCCATCGCCTGAGCGTCAGAAGCCAAAGCGCCATTTACATCCAATAGAGGGCCTATGTTATCCTTTACCGGCTTACGATTATTTACGTATTCAAAAAACTTTTTTGGATTATGTTTACTATCCGCAGCTATAACTATCTCTAAATTACGCTTGGCATTCCTAACTGATCTTTTAACCTGACGTCTAAGCTCGATATATCTATTAAAGTTAGCTACCTGGCCATTGCGCTTGTTAAGTCTATACGCTCTATTACGCTCGTTTATGAACTCGCCTACTTCCCTAGTCCACCACTTCGGCCTACCACGATTTCTAACGCGCTTGGGCCTACGAGGAATAAACTCCCTTTCAATATTCCTAAAACTTTCTTTAAACGCCACCCAACGCAAATTCGTATCATTACCCATAAATAAGTTATCCCAGTCCACTACTCTCATCCTATCAGCAAAACTATCAAAATTAGCCCTACGAAAATCAGGGACTTCTATTTCGTTACTATCCTGTGTGTTTTCTATCAATAACTTAAACCTAAGAATTTGATGATCGCTACATCCTAAACTCTCGCCTACTTCTAAACTTTCGACTATATTCTCGCCGTTCGTCATCACCAAATCTAAGATATTATCACCGCGCGTTGGTTGGGTAACTATCTGTCGTAAAAAGTTATCGTCCATAAACTCAACCAGTCTCAAACCCTCTTCGTTACCCGTAAAATTCTCGTAATTAACATTAGGACAGTTAAAGTCTCCGACAATTATACTATTCCGATTGTCAATAAAATTACCAAGAAGTGAGTAAAATCTAGTATCTATATCGAGGGGTTGAACGGGAGGTCTATAAACAACGACAAAATTAAAACTAATACTACGCGCCCTAACTTCAACACAGATCGCATTAATTGCTGCCGGAAAATCTAACTTAACCTCGATAGCCCTAAGGGAATTACGAATGTACAGCAAAACGCCGCCTCCAAATCTATGTAACCTATCATTAGTAAAGATTTTAAAACCCGGTATATCAAGTTCCCCCGTCATCTTGCTTCAGATGATGCTTTTTCTGCTGTAGTAGCAGCTGGGGAGAATGTCCCACAAGGTCCTGTAGGCGAGTCAGTTTTTATGAATTTTCATAAGCATTGTGATGTTTATGATGACAGTAACAGTTTCGTAACGAATCGATCATGTCCCAGTGACTTCTTTTTAAATTACTATAGTGAGGACCAAGCCGTCCCTCCGTTTTGTTTTAACTCCGTTAATTCGTGTTCGGAGCAGTGTAGCAAGCAATCTTTTCCTAAAGAGCAAAGTGCTCACGTAGAGACGTATTGTCACTTGCAGACATCATGTCTCTCCAGTTGGTCACCCGATTCCCCTGATTGCGATATTCCAAATTTTGGTTTTCCTCCCAATACCCCAACCTCGTGCGAAACCATCGCTGATGCAGACGAAGCATGTTCACATGTTTCGGAGACGCCTTCTTGGACTTTTGAAATGGAGCTTATTGACGAGAGCTCACAAATTTTCATGAAAACTTCTGTTAACAACCAAGCAGTTTTGGCTCTTGTTGAAACTGGCTGTCAGGCGAATTACATTAACCACGATGTATGCGAGAAGTTACTCAAGGTGGCTACGGAAAAATTCGATTTGCATTCTCGTTTGTCCTGCATTGATGATGACTGGGAAGAATACAGTACCGGAGAAATCATCCTTCCTATTGAGTTTGATTCAGTCCCTTATCTGACCCCATTTGTGGTCGTATCTGAACTGAATTGGGATGGAGACTTACTCCTGGGGATGAATTTCCTTATTACGCACGATTTTTATTGGGCCGATAGAGAAGCAGGCCTAATTCGAGGAAAGAACTCACTTACTACTTCTACCTAATTGTCATTCAAATTCCGTTACTTATGTCTTACGTTATCATTAATGTCCGTGTACTTTCAAATGAAAAGTACACCGTATCTTTTCTCCGCTTTCCTCATCGCTGGCTAATTAGACTTTCAAACTATAATAACCAACCATTCTTCTAATAATATTTGACATAATTTGGCGTAATCACTGTTAACTATAAATATATATAATTGTCGTTAATCCCCTTTAAATTATAAAACAACGGAGAACTCTCCTTCATTATTTAAATTGTGTTACCTATTCAGATTACTTCAGTATTAGATATGTCAATTAACAAATTGCTAAAATTGTAATTAACGGTAATTAATGTATGTAATATAATGTAATTTATGTACTTAATGTACTCTGTACATGTCGGTCCCCCGACATTATGTCGCCACCCAAAAGTGTATACCTTACAAAAATTAGTATCTTTTTTTGTTAACTTTTTGCTTAAATTATGCTTAACGTCAGAATTCTTTAGCTCTCCAGCTAAAGTGGGAGCTTAACCTTCGACTGCATTCCCCCAAAATTGAGGCTTATTTATTTCTTGTATTGTAAATTAAATCATTCCTGCCTGAGTTCTTGATACCAGAGGTTGCACCTCGCCCCCTTTTAAATTCCTGTCTGGCCCGTTGTTACCAGAGGTGGCTCCTCTCTCATCTTAAATTCCTGCCTGAACCTTCACCCGAGGAGGCCGAGTTTAAATTCCTGCCTGAGGCTTAGACCAAGGAGGCCAAGCCTCCTCATTTTAAATTCCTGCCGTAACTCTTACTCGAGGAGGACAAGCCTCCTCGCTTTCAATTCCCACCTTAACTATTGAGAAATGGGGTCGAACCTCTACCCCTGTAAATTCCTGCTTGAGCTGTTGTTGTAAGAGGTAAAACCTCTCCCCCTGTAAACTTCTGATTATCAGTGCCTCGTCCTGTATATATATATTATTTGTGAAATAAAATTTATGAGTGAACTAAAACTCCAATTTTTGAAGTGAAGTGTTTCCATTCATCCCTTCGGGAAAAAAAACAAACTTGGTAGAAACTATTTATATTGATACTCGGATGCTCTCGGCCAAGGCCGAGCTTACCCAACAAAGGACCACCTTCGTTGGATTGTCCAAAGTGCATTAACCCTAAAAAGTCGCAAGCGGGCAGAGGCTCGCACAACGTATGCGCGACATATATATATGTGTGTGTGTGTGTGTGTGTGAAATCTGATACTGCTGTGAGAATAGGACTTTGATGGATGGTACTCAAAGGAGGGACTTATCTCTCAGATTTATTGTTTTCATTCTTTAACACTGATTTCAACCGCTCGTTAAGTTTTGAATATTTTTCCAAATTGTTACAATATTTATTTTAGCAAAAAAATTCTTCTTTCTTTCTTTGAAGACAAAGTGAGACGTTTTTCTTACATAAAAGTAACAAAATACCTATTGAAGATTGGATGCAGCATTCATGTTTGTTGGAAAATGTAGAAGAGGAAAACCCATTGTTATCCCAAAGCGAAATGATGACTATGCTAATTAATTAACGCAGTATTGCTTGGCGACTGTTCATTAGCGACTTAGCGTGTAGCGTCATGAGCGATCTGGAGGCACATTTCAAGTTTTGTACAGTCAACCTTGCTGATTTCAGAAAAGAAATCAAAAATTTTCTGCAACAAGCAGAACACCTCCTTTTTCGCATGTAAAAAATACAACATTCTTGTTAATTACAGTTGGCAACACTGACTGACATGGTACTTCTGGCAGCTTTCTAATTATTCTCAGTGAGTCATCCCCTGGAATTTCTTAGTTCTACGCTAGCTCGCTTGAGAGAAACAAGTGTTTTTTCTGTGGATGGGGTGTTCAAAAACCTCAAAGTACTAACGAAAGGTGCGTTTTGTGATATATACATTATACACATTTCTTTGTTTTGTTGTGTTTTACATTGTTTATAAGTTTGTTATATGTCTTAGGGTGTATATATATATACCTATGGATATTTATATACATAATACATATGTGTGTGTGTGTGTGCAGTATATTTTTATATATATATTGGTAAACTTATTGTTTACCAATAAACCAAGCCTTATATATATATACTTATAATCATATATATTTTTTATTTATACGTTTGTGTTTGTGTTTCAGTGTTCCTGTGTGATACTTGTTGAGTTTTGCTGGTACAATGAGCACGCAAAGAACACGGGGATCTGCCAGCCACATTGTCTTTGGTTCTCCACTATCAGAGCTTCCTCTGTCTGAACTTCCAACCCGTATACAAGTTGCAAGGCATTTCCTCTTCTTGAAGGAGAACAAGTACACCAGCAACAGGGAGATTCTTCCGGAGGTATGCCAAACACTCATTGACCTTTGGAATCGTGCTAACATTCCATCACAGCCAATCAAGAATGTGAAGACCAAGCTGCTCCGATTGATGGAAAAAGGCTCACAAGCATCGAAGCAAGGCAAGCAGGCCACAAAAACCAAGAAGTTCGAGGAAAGCCTGAATCAATTGTTTGACATAGCTGTCTGCCAATGCGATGATCTGTCTGCATGCCACTGTGAAAAAGAAATGAAAGTTCCACAACGAGAGCATGCCTTTCTGATCGACCAGAGAACCACGCGGATCATGCAGATCAGTCGGGTGGATACGAATGTGACTCAGATGATGGAGAGAAGGAAGTCAAGAGAGGATCGGATGCAAGAAAGACAAGAAGAGAATAGAAGTAAAACGGAACGGCAAGAGGTAGCATCCTCTGCAGATGTGGTCGAATCAGCTCAAGCAGAAGCAGACTCCAGTGGTGAAAGTGTTGGTAATGAGTGGATGGGTGATAGTGCCCAGGAGGACAGGAACATCACACCGATTCCCACTGTTGCTTTGGAAGCTGACCGGTGTATCGAACATAGCTGCTGCAGCTATCAGCACTGCAACATTGGTTGATTATGGCATCATTAGTTCTGATGATCAGATAAACGTAATTGACCACCACAAAGTATGGAGAGCACGACAGAAGGTACGGAGGGATCTGAAGGAAGCAGTAACTTACCACGATGTGGAAGTCACTGCTTTATTTTTTGATGGGCGGAAAGACATTACACTTGTCAAAGAGAAAAAGGGAAACAAATGGTACAGCACAAAGAAAGTTGAGGACCACTATGTGCTGGTCGGAAAGCCTGGAACCTTCTATCTAAGCCATCTGACACTGGAACGAGGAACTGGCACTGTCATTGCGGATGGACTTCAAAATGCGATTGAAGAAATGGGTATTGCAGACAAGATAATTGCAGTGGGAGCCGACAGCACAGCCACAAACACAGGGCACAGAAGTGGAGCAATATACCTGCTAGAGTGCCGCCTGGGTCGCCCTTTGCACTGGTTCATCTGTAGTCTGCATTTAAATGAACTCCCACTGCGCCACTTGTGCAAGGAACTCATCGGCCCAACAGAATCTGCAACTCAATGGAAAGGACCAATTGGCAAAGCTTTGGCCACATGTGAAAGTTGCCACTTTCCTCTAGAGGAATTCAATGTATTGCTGATGGCCACACTCTCCCGGATGTTGACCTTACTGAATTGAGTCGTGACCAAGCCTACCTCTACAGAATGATGAAAGCGATAAGGACTGGTGTCATTAATGAAGATCTTCTACGAGAGAAGCCTGGACCAATCTCCCATGCAAGATGGGTTACAACTGCCAGCAGAATTTGTCGGCTAATGTAGCGATGGCGCAGCCAAGTGATGAACTGTATTCACTCACACAGTTTGTCGTGTGCCACTATGGACCCATGTGGTTTAGCATCAAGTGCCATCCAAGGTGCACAGATGGCCCAAAACATTTCCTGGAGCAAATCAAGCTGCTACGATTACTGCCACCAGCTAGCAAGACTGTCACATGGCCTGTGATCCAAAGAAATGCATATTGGGCTCACCCTGAAAATGTTCTACTGGCAATGCTTGCAGATGCAGATCAAGCAAACCGGAAATTGGCCATCGATGTAATCAAGACCATTCGACGAGCTCCCAAACCTGCTCAACAGCAAGTCAGAGAATTTCGGCCACCAAAGATCAAACAAAGTGCTCAGAATTTGAAAGATTTACTTCCATCAGTGGAGGAGTGCACAATGAAACCACCACTCACGAAGCAGTTCTCTGTCGAACAACTCGATAAGATCACTGAAGAGCCCCTTGTTGTCCGGATACCATGTCACTCTCAAGTTGTAGAACGCTGTGTTAGGATGGTAACTGAAGCGTCTGGGGCAGTGTATGGAAAGGATTCAAGAGATGGTTACATTAGAGCAGTACTTAAATCCCGTGACTTTATGCCGTCATTCAAAACTAAACAAGATTTTAATGTATCATTTACTGAATAAAACTATTTAGTCTACCTACCTACAGTGTATATGTTTACTCCAAAAATAAATTTTTCTATTTTTCCTAAAAAGCAGTACATTGTAAGGGGTTAAATGATAGCTCAAACCCTAGGAAAGCAAGTGTCCAAAAGTTATGGGTAACTAGCAATTTTCACGATTTTCACATGTGAAAAAGGAGGTGTTGCACTTGTCACAAAAAAATTTTGTTTTCATTTTTGAATTTAGGGAAGTCAGTTGTACAAAACCTGAAATGTGCCTCTTGATCCGTTACACTTTGCCCAATTACGCTACACGCTACTGTTCATTGACTCATCCAAGTTAAGTCTGAAGGCTATACTGTTACATAATGGAAACGTTTATCTATCATTTCCCGTTGGACATGCTGTTCATGTGAAAGAGTCATATTAATATATGGAGCCTGTTTTGAATTACACTAAGTACAACTAGCACATCTGTTGCGATTTAAAAGTCGTAGCGTTTCTTCTTGGTATGCAGCTGGTATAGTACTGCTGCTTTCTTTGTGAGTGGGATAGTCGGTCCAGATATTCTCATTATACCATTAAGGAGTGGCCACTTCGTCAAGCTTTAGTTCCTGGGCAAAAGAGCGTCGTACATGAACAGCTGGTTGATCCCAAGAAGATATACGTACCACCTCTTCACGTTAAGCTCGAACTAATGAAAAACTTCGTGAAAGCGATGAACAGGGAAGGTGAAGGATTTCGATACTTAAAACAGAAGTTTCCACGAACAAGTGAAGCGAAGATAAAAGGTGTTTTTGTTGGCCCACAGATTAGAGAATTTATGAATGACAGCCGTTTTGATGAAGTCCTAGACCAGTGTTTCTCAAACGGTGGGTCGTGACCCCTCGGGTCGTAGTTTGTTTACCCTTGTAGTAGTGATTTGTGCGCCAAAAAATGAAACCCCGCTTCGTGAGTTTATTTACCCTGTAGGGATGATAAGGGGTTGCACCGACCTAAGACCTTGACATGGGGGTCGTGGGGCAAATCCGGCCGAGAAACACTGTCCTAGACGGAACCAAGACGGTTGCATGAGAAGCCTTTAAAGTAGTCGTCAAGAACTTTTTAGGTAAGAACAAGGCACCGAACTACGTGCAGTTGGTTGAGGAGATGCTTGAAGCGTTTAGGTTAATGGGGTGCAATATGTCTTTTAAGGTACATTTCCTGCACTCCTATTTGAAATTTTTTCAGACCAACCTCGGTGACGTTAGTGGTGAACATGGGGAAAGATTTCACCAGGACATTTCCATAATGGAAAACTGGTACCAAGGCAAGTGGGACCCAACAATGCTGTCTGACTACTGCTGGACATTAATCAAGGAAGCCCCAAATGTCGCCCATAAACGCAAGTCGTCGACAAAGAGATTTAGGTATGGTTAATATAATGTTAAAACCGTGACACGACAATTGGGCGCAGGACAAATGAGCGCCGACAATTGAGCGCCGAGACAATTAAGCGCAAGACAAAAGCGCGCAAGACAATGGAGCGCCAAGACAATTGAGCGCAAAAACAAAAGAGCGCAAAACAATTGAGCAAGAGCAAGCAAATAAAAACTGGATAAAAGAAACAAAACAAGCTTGAACAAATATTCATTAAGGATGTTAAAAATAATGTAGTTAGGTTAGGTTAGGTTATTGTTTTGCGCAAAAACAATTGAGCGAGAGCAAGCCAATAAAAACTGGATAAAAGAAACAAAATAAGCTTGAACAAATATTTATTAAGGATGTTAAAAATAATGTAGTTAGGTTAGGTTAAGTTAGGTTAGGTTAGGTTAGGTTAGGTTAGGTTATTGTTTTGCGCAAAAACGATTGAGCGAGAGCAAGCAAATAAAAACTGGATAAAAGAAACAAAATAAGCTTGAACAAATATTTATTAAGGATGTTAAAAATACAATATTTATTAAGGTTGTTAAAAATAATGTAGTTAGGTTAGGTTAGGTTATTGTTTTGCGCTCTATTGTCTTGCGCTCATTTGTCTTGCGCTTAATTGTCTTGGCGCTCAATTGTCGGCGCTCATTTGTCCTGCGCTCATAAGTCGGGGTAGCTGTTAAAGCACGCCCTACACAATACAACATATGCAGTTTTGTATACTTTTGGGTAAAACTTAATTCTCAGCTTTCTCAAGAACCCTACGTGATACTAAAATTCCAAGGTCATATTCGTAATCAGCGTTGAAAATTCTCTCAAGAACACAGAACCGCGTCGAAGAAACAGAAACAAAAGATAAGATTTGTTGACCATTTTTATGTGTCGAAAGTCCCAGTTTCAGTTCACAAAATTTAGTTCTTTTAAAATCCAAAACGTAAGAAATAAAGTCGAAAATACATTGTAAGAATCGAAAGCATTACAGCAATTGTTTAGGCTAATCGATAATTATTCGATGGTTCTGGCAAAGTACAATAAATGTGTTGGTATAAATTTTGATTATTCTTAACCATGGAGAGATTGGTTATAGAAAACCAAGACTTGAAGAGAAGTTAAATGCAGCGGGTCTGTAGCTTCAAGCAGTTTAAAATAGAGAAATTGTTTTGACAAGGTAAAGAATTTTTTAACTTGGTGTCTTATTTTACTTCCGAACATGTTTGGTGAAAGTCCATGCCGACTCTTGTAACAGCGTTGGGTGTTAGACCCCATTTGGCTTAGGTCAGAATCAGAAATTAGGCATAAATAATACTTACAGGCACTTTGCTTCAGGTTTTCATTGGGGCCCTATATTCTTTAGGTGACCATTAGCTCCAAACAACGAAACCATCAACCCAACGAGTCCTATTTTACCTATTAATAATCTACAGACATTTACCTCTAACTGACATCATAATTAGACGACTTAACACTACACACTTTAGTTAAGATTATGTCACCACCGTTCATCTTAATTTAGGAACAATATAGAACCACGTGCCACTGAGTAGATAGGATAGAAAAAATGCATGCTGCCTTTTCCAGTGCCATGAACAAAATAGGACGATCGTCCTTTTCGTTCTTTCGGTCTTAATATTTTAGCATTTAGTGAACTTTTTCATTCAATGACTTTTTTACTATATATTAGGTCACCCCATAAGTAATGCGGCATTTTTAATTTTTTTTTTCCATTTTTATCATTATTTTACAGATAGAAATCAAACAACTCTTTGAAGTTATTTATATTTAAATAAATATTTATTTAAATATAAATAACTTCAAAGAGTTGTTTGATTTCTATCCGTAAAATAATGATAAAAATGGAAAAAAAAATTAAAAAATGCCGCATTACTTATGGGATGAACTAATACATATATATACACAGTGTGTGTGTGTGTGTGTGTGTATATATATATATATATATATATATATATATATATATATATATATATTCAAGGTGGGAGAAAAGTCTTTCAGGATTTTATACATACAATTATTTAGTTAGCGACGTTATACAGATAAGTGTTCAAATGATGAAACAAATCAAACAAAAAGTCAATAAGAATTTTATTCATACAAATATTTTGTTAAATAAATTGTAATTTAATCTTCAAAGAGTTTTCCCATCCGATATGATACATTTATCATATCTGTGAAACTCTTCATTGTTCTTCTGACCATATCGGATGGGATCCTTTTCAGTTCTTTATCTATTCTGCGGCCAAGGCCATTCACATTTGGATAGATGAAACTAGGAGTGTAGAGTTTGTCACGCAAGCAAGCCCAAAGTCAGAAGTCACATAGGGTTAAATCAGATTATCTGGCTGGCCACTCGATGGAACCTCGCCGCCCAAGCCATCTTCCTTTAGCGTTGGTATCCAGAATCTCACGGGCAGCTGCAGAGTAAGGTGGCGGCGCTCCATCATGTTGATAAAGCCAATTCCTGCCAACGCCATTAGTAAATTGTGGCAAAACTTTGTCTCTCAGTACTTGGCAATAGCGTTTTCCATCCATCGTACCTCTCGATACGTCAAAGGAAAAGAGTCCTGAACAACCAATGCACGCCCAAACTGTAAGTGTAGCCGTTTTAACGGGTTTATCCACTCGTATTTTGGGATATTTTTTTTCGCCCAGTAGTGAACGTTGTTTGTTTCCTTTCCTCGTTAAACCGAAGACACATTCATCTGAAAATTTGATCTTCGAACGAAATCTGGATCACTGTTGAACTTTTGTCTCATTGTTTCAGCAAACTGCAGCCGTCTATCAGAATCATCGTCGTCAGGCCCACCAAGAGGGTGGGAATACCGTGAAAAAATCCCCTGGGCCCGGACCTCTAGGTGGCCCGGAAAGAGCGGAGATAAAATCTAAAAATATTAATAAAGCAATTGATTAAATAACAGAGAGGAAATATAATTAATAAACACACATTTTATAGAGATTATCATAGTCAAACTGAAACAGATAAAATATTATCCGCGGTCCACCAATACCCAAGACCGACTAGCAGATCTGGGAACTATTGTAATTGAAAGCCAGTTAGCCCAGACTTTAAATTTCATCAGAATCATTTACCACTCACTTTGCTAGAGAGAAAGCAAAGAAAGTACACTTCTAATTATGAAAATCTTGCAGTAAACAATTGTCTTGCCTGCATGGACTGGTACTGCATTTATAAATTGTATGGTGATAAAATTAATATAATTGATTCGAAAAATAAAATGGTCATTTTCTTCTGAGTTGTTTATTCATACTGTATGTTTTGAATAGTGACTTGGACATATAATCAATTTGCTTGTTATGTACACAAAACACATTCATAATAAAATACTGAGTAAACAGGGGGGCCCATATACCAATCCTTCCCCGGGGCCCGGGGCAGCTCTCGGCGGCCCTGATCGTCGTATATGAGCTGAGAGTAAATGGGTTTGTAATCGTGATACCACTGTGATTTCAATATTTTTGCTATGAAAATTTAGATATACCCAATTTCCTGCGACTTTTCTCGTTGAAGTTGTTGGATCGACTTGAAAACTGGTGAGGACATTTCCTTTGTTGTTGTCTCCTGTCGCCTTACAGAGCTTCCGATTCTTGGACGATTTTTTACCAGGCTCCCTGTTTCGAAATGTTTGAGCTTCCAGTATCGAAGAGTGGTTGTATTTAGTAGTGGTTTATTATATTTTTCTTGAAATAAACGCAAACTTTCTTCAGTTATTATAAGAAATAGCCCACGATACAAGATAAGCTTTTTCTTTATTACTGTATTCCATCCTTAGTGACATGGCGCTCACTGGCCTAGGGCCTTCCTGTCCTAG
This sequence comes from Bathynomus jamesi, assembly GCA_023014485.1. Lineage (NCBI taxonomy): Eukaryota > Metazoa > Arthropoda > Malacostraca > Isopoda > Cirolanidae > Bathynomus > Bathynomus jamesi. The sequence goes on along the minus strand of JAJOZX010000243.1, from coordinate 346,579 downwards.
TCTAGGGTCATTCTTGGGCTGGTATAGTTGCTTTGAAAAGTATCGCATGTACTGCAGTGATATCATTGGAATTTATTTATTATTAACAAATTATTTGTATGTATAAAACCCTTAAAGACTTTTCTTCCACCGTGTACATACACACACGTCACCTTTACCCCCTTCGAGCGAGTTCTCTCTCTCTCTCTCTCTCTCCACTTATCTTACTGGTGTATATAGTTTCTGAACCTTCAGTAAAGGAAGAATAATAGATTCTTGTAAAGGCAGCGTCTGTAGTAAGACAATTTTTCACTAAATCCTTGTAATTTGCATGTCTAATTCGTTTGTAAGAATCTTTTGGTATTAAAACTAGACTAAAATGATATTGTTCTCAAAGCAATAAGTGAGCTGTAAAACCTTAATACAAATCATAGTAATATACTGTATTCTCTCTCTCCCGCAAAGAACGAAATGTAAAATTTCATACAATGTACTTAAGTTCAGCCTTTATAGCAATACTATTTTGCAATGCAATCGTCCATAATGAGTTAAAAAAAATATATATATATAATAGTTTAGCAGTTTTACTTATAACAGTAACTGTGCAACTATCTTCAATTAATTGCTATAGTTTAGTCTTCCGTAAGAAAGTTTTATCAACATAAATAACGTTTCTCTTTCAGAGATTGCATTTTCTGTCGACAGATGGCGCTTGATTATTCTGCTTTTCTCCATCCTCATATTTCCGACCTGTTACTCAGAGGAATTAGGTGTAGTGTGTCTCTACGTAACTTTAATTGAGTAAAATGAACGTAATAGTTTCGATAGTGGGTACAAATTGCAAAGTTTATCGTGAATAGATGTAATTTAATATCTGTTGTGATTTGCTTCATTCTGAACACGTTTGATGATCAATGTCAGAATAGTGAAGGGATCACCTGAAGTTCAGGGCCCCCCATGTATTCTTGTTGTTTGCTATACATTACCAAATATAATAATAAATTAAATTGAATGCCCAGTTAGGTCAACTGTACGCCCTTGACGATTGGTCAGGTTAAGTCGTAATATTTTCGTTAGTTTTAACGATGATATTATTTGGTAATTGAGGCTGGGGGCCCTGATCTTCAGATGATCCTAGTGAAGAAGTGTTTATCATTTAAATATCGGATAAAAATTATTATCAGAAAGTATATGAGAAATTATAAAATTATATAAGACCTAAAATTAATGTTTTTGACACCATGCAACAACTTTATCCCCCAAACAGAGATTTGTTCCCCCATTAACATTCTACTTTGCCGTAATTCTGGTTTCGAGTTTAACTAACTACCATTTAAATTTTAGCGCAGAAGACACCAAGAGAGATTTAGAATCATAAAAATAGAAAATGTTCCGTAAATAAAACAGTTTCTGTCTTTCTGGTGAAAAAGTGAGATAAAACTTCAAGGTCAACCGAGTTGGTGTGTGTTTAATTAAGTATGTAAACATACGTGAACTGCAGCAAATAAAGTTTTAGCAGTATTTTATTTTGCTGAACGCAACAGTATTCTGTGATTACAGTCAGGGGCGGATCCAGAGCATAATTTGAGGGGGGGGGGCGATCACCTTCCAGAACCTGAGATTATATTACATTGGCAGGCAAATGGTCTGACAGAATTGGCAACGATTATCCCATATTCGTTCTGCCTATAAAGAATACAGAAAAGTATCTGTTTTTGGTCAAAAAAGTCAATTCCTTAAGATGACAGTAAGCTCCAGTGAGGCATAAAATTAGCGCAACAACATTTACATTACTATTTTATTAAGCATCATTATTAGGGGTAACTAAAGTAAAATATACATTATATTAAATGGCTTGCTTTTGAATATCAATGTACCCCTATACAAACTCTTTTGCAACTCTAATTTTGTCTTGTCTCTCTTCTTTATGTTTCCGATCTACTTCTTTCTTTCATTTTCTTTACCTTTAAGATTTAGAGGCCTCATGGTTTGGGGTCGACCACCCTCTTGCCCTCCCCCTATTCCGCCCCTGGTTACAGTTGCATAACGCTTTACAGTAATTAGGAGTTTGAAGTAGCTTAAACTATTTGTCTTACATGAAATGCGTCACTGTAATTCTGTATTACAAACTATTCCAATCTTTATTGGTATACAAATATTTTTCGTGTGTTTAGATGTATAGAAATGGTTATATACTGTAAATATTTCGAGAATTCATCCAACAGGAATTTTATCAAAACGTACTTAAGGGAATTAAAAAATATTAATACTGAAATACAATATTCAGCTTAGATTTTTTTTAATCCGAAAGAAATAATGATTAATAAAATGTATAAAAGATTAATTCTGAATAAAAATTTGAAAATAAAATTTTCTGTTGCTTCGAAAAGGATTTTTAACTCCACCAGGCAATTATCATCAAAGGCCGAAAATGAGGAAAAGAACAAGTAAGTAGAATTGTTAACTCTCTCTCTCTTTTGAGGATTACTTTACGTATAAGATCTGTGACACGTGGAACAGGTTACCTTCAGAAGTTTTGAACAGTTCCTCTGTGGATCACTTCAAGAAAAGGTTAGACCAAATTTTGCACACTATTTGAGGGTGTAGAAAATTTCCCCTGGCACCCGTTGCCATTGGTACCTCCTCGGTATGGGCCGCAAGCCCTTTTGAGTTACTTCTTTTCCTTGTAACTCCTTGTAACTCTCTCTCTCTCTCTCTCTCTCTCTCTCTCTCTAGACGGCATAGGTCGTGTCTCACCAACTTGCTCGAGTTTTTCCACGTCATGTTGAGTGAGTATGATAAGAGTAGGGCGATTGATATACTTTATCTCGACTTTCAGAAAGCCTTTGATAAGGTACCTCACTGCCGGCTAATGGCGAAAGTGCGCGCGCTGGGTATCGGTTGGGAAGTAGGTAGGTGGATTGAAAACTAGCTGAAGAATAGGCGGCAGAGGGTTGTAATTAAAGGGGCTAGTTCGGGTTGGGCCTCGGTCACTAGCGGGGTTCCTCAGGGTTCAGTTTTGGGGCCACTGTTGTTCATCATTTGCATAAATGATATCGACGCTTCGCCAAATTCGCTGATGACACGAAGTTTGGGGCCAATGTTGGGACGCCCGAGGCGATCGAGCAACTGCGTGCGGACCTACGTAGGATAGGAGAGTGGTCCGCTGATTTGGAAAAGGACTTGGGTGTGCTAATTAGCAGCGACCTTAAGTTTACGAAACAGTGCTTAGAGGTGGAAAAGAAAGCCCAGAAGTTGTTGGGTTATATCAGGAGGCAATTTCAATTTCGGAACAAGGAGATTGTGTTCTCTCTGTACAATTCTCTGGTTCGGCCGCACCTGGAGTATGCTGTGCAGTTCTGGTCGCCCACTCTCAAGAAAGATATTGAGAGGCTGGAGCGAGTGCAGGCGAGGGCCACAAAGTTAATCCCTTCCGTTAGGCATATGGGCTACAATCGACGGTTACGCGCCCTGAATTTGTTTTCGCTGGAAACTCGGAGGCTGCGTGGTCAACTCATCGAGGTTTTCAAGTTCTTACGCGGGTTCAACAATGACGATTTTAGAAGCATGTTTAGTTTAAATGATAACCCAACTTGCAACAATGGTTGGAAGTTGGATTTGAAACGGTTTAGGACTAGTGTGTTGGAAATTACTTTACGTATAAGATCTGTGACACATGGAACAGGTTACCTTCAGAAGTTGTGAACAGTTCTTCTGTGGATCTGTTCAAGAAAAGGTTAGACCGAATCTTGCACACTATTTGAAGGTGTATGAATTTTTCCGTGGCACCCGTTGTCATTGGTACCTCCTCGGTATGGGCCGCAAGGCCTTTTGAGGTACTACTTTCCCTTGTAACTCCTTGTAACTCACTCTCTCTCTCTCTCTCTCTCTCTCTCTCTCTCTCTCTCTCTCTCTCTCTATATATATATATATATATATATATATATATATATATATATATATATATATATATATATAAGCAAGGAACCACAGGGAAAATGAAAATAAAACACGAAATCCGAGCGCTTTCGTGATATAGTCACATCTTCAGGGACATCTTCTCCTCCCTTGTCCCTGAAGATGTGAATATATCACGAAAGCGCTCGGACTTCGTGTTTTATTTTCCTTTTCCCTGTGGTTCCTTGCTTATTAAAAAGATCACGTGCTGTTTGTGAATTGTTTGCATATATATATATATATATATACCTGCATGATTTTAGATCTCTTGAGTACTTGAATTCGTCTTAGTCACTGTTTACACTATGTCTGAAAACAGGTTAGGTTTACATGTTCCTGAAACCAGAAGGGCAACATACTCACGTTCGGAGTTCCGTTTCGCCATGTTTGGATTCAACTGATCACGTGACTCGTCCCAACCAATCAGCATCATTCAATGCTCTTTCGTCAGGCACTAATCTGTGGGTTCCCCGCAATCAGGCCTCAGGCCTGAACTCAAGCGCCTACTTTCTGCTTTCACACGCTTGGTTTCAGATATAGCGTAAACAGTGACTTAGCTCCACACAAAATTAAATGAAACAATGAAAACACTGCTTCAGAAATTAAATATTGGATATACACTGAGCAGCAGAAAAATCGGCCCACTTGGGAGCAATTCCGGGCCCATTGCTGGACGTCTAGCATGTAAGCCACTTTCCATAAATCTCCTTCTAACGGTTCGCTCCAATACACTGACGTTTCGGGGTCTTTCCAGCTCATTGCGGACGTTTGTGGCAGTCAAGCGACAATCTCGCAAAACACTGAAGACGATGAAACGATCGTCACGGGCAGATGTGCAGCGCGATCTTTCAGATCCTGGTCTTCGTGTGTACTCTCCTGTCTCCACATAACGTTGGTAGACACGTCAAACCGTTGTTTTTGGAATTCCTAGCGCATCGGCGACGTAATGCTGGCTCCGACCATCTTCAATTAGGGTGACAACTCTTGCGACGTTCACGGCACTCAAATCCATTGTAAATGTTCAATTCTGAAACCCAAAAGAATTAGAAGTCTATCTGTTACTAAACGCAAATGCCTACTCCCACTAGTGGAAGAAAAAAGTGGCACTAGCAGTCTCAGAGCAACTGAATGTCAGACTGTCGAATTCTTAAAAGAAGTCGAAAATTCGTTACAGCTAATGTGTTCGCAGCTGACGTTTTGTCTCGTTATTTGGTTGCCTCATAGACTATATTTTCGAATTTTAAAACTTTTATAAACAGAAGCTTGGTCACTCTTTTGCTTTTCGCGATATTCCAAGTGGGCCAATTTTTCTGCCGCTCAGTGTATATATATATAAGTCCCTACCTATTTTGCTGAAGTAGATACGGATAAAAATGTAGCAGCATAATTAGATGTATATTTATTTATCAAGCTTAGGTCTAAGATTCGACCTGAACACCATCAGTGTCTCTGCAAATCTCAAATCTGTCTACTGCATTACGGAACACATTCTCAAGTATCTATGGGGTTATTTTAGAGACTGCCGCGACAATGCAGGTTCGCAGATCCTGCGGGTCTGTAACTCTTGTTCTGTAAACCCCAGACTTTATAAAGCCCCACGCAAAGAAGTCTAATGGTGATAAATCCGGAGATCGTGCTGCCAAGGGTCTGTTTCCACCACGTCCAATTCAGCGATTTGGTAATAGCTCATCAAGGTACGCCCTAACGATGTTTGCATTGTGACATGGAACTCCATCTTGTTGAAAGACAACAGTGTCGAGAATGCAATCTGAACGAAGCTGGAGTTCAAGAAACTGCTGAAGCATATCAAGATAAATTGGCCCTGTTACCGTAGCTTCTGCAAAAAAAAAGGTCCATAAATCTTCGATCTTGTTATACCCAACCAGCCATTAACTTTAGGAGAATCTCTCTCCCATTCGTAGAACTCGGTTGGTTTTTCACTAGCCCAGATACGGCAATGATGTCGATTAATCTTTCCGCGTGTGTGGAATGTCGCCTCATCGCTGAAGAGAATGTGGTTTAATAAGTTTTCGGTATGAATTTTTTCAATCAATTCTGTGCACATGGCGGCTCGTCTTGGATAATCCTCTTCATGTAGCTCATGTAGCAATTGAATATGGTAGCTTTTCTTTTTTAAAGTTGATTTTAAAATCCTTAGAAGTCGTTTTTGGTATGCTCAGTCTACGTGATGCTGTGCGAGTTGACATTATAGGATTTGTTTCAAAGGCATCTCTTACCAGTTCGACATTTTCTTGAGAGGTACCTGGACGTCCAGATCTTGCCTCATCATGAACAGATCCTGTTCTTTTAAATTTATTGCCCACTCGTGAATTGCTTTGTCTGTAGGTTCTGGTTTGTAAAATCTTCTTTCGAATTTTTCTCGAATTTCTTTGCACTTCTTCCCTTGAATACGTAGTGTTACTACCATCACACGGTCTTGTACAATGTACATCCACCATTATCATCTATGGCCTGTAGAAAATGAAATAGAGATATCGTTATTTCAGCAAAATAGGCAGGGACTTTTGGGCCACCCTGTATATATATATATATATATATATATATATATATATATATACACCTTACCTTGCAAAGGTTTCGCGTGATGATCTCTCATTTCGCGAAGGTCAAGCTTGTCGCCCCTCCTCTCGAATTGGCCTGGTGAAGTAGTGAGTTTGATTCTTCCGCTCTCCACCTCACATAGCCAGGTACGCCCGACTCATCGGGGATTGTTCTGATCCAGGCGTCTAGTCTTCTTTTGAAGATTTCCACTGCAACTTCCTCTGTGTTTCTTAGGTCTTTGGGCAACTGATTAAACAGTTTTGGTCCTCTCACTACAAAACTATTTTCTTTCAGGGTTAAGGATGTGCCCTGTCTCGCCTTCAATTTGAGAATACGGCACAGTCTGCCGTTTCTACTGTCCACCGTTGTTTGGGGAGTTATAGGGTTCAGAGTAAGATTAAGGACTAGTTTCTCCATTATTTTCCAAGTGTAAATAATGGTGTATCTCTCTCTTCTCCTTTCCAGTGAGTATAGGTCTAGTTCGCGTAACCTTTCCCAGTAATTTAGTTCTTTGCACCCATTGATCTTGGCTGTGAAGCTTCTCTGGATCCCTTCCAGCTGTCTAATGTCTTCTTTTTAATATGGGGATGTTAGGACCGAGCAGTATTCCAATTTGGGTATTATCAGGGTTTTCAGTAGAGGAATCATTACATTCCTATCCTTTCGTTTAAAGGTTCTCAATATCTGTCCCGTTATTCTCTTTACTCTGTTTACTGCTATCTTATTTTGTGTCTCAAATTTCGCATCATCCGTCATTACAACCCCTAAATCGTTTTCTCTGGGATTTCTCTGAATTTCCTGTCCATTTGGGGTATAATATTCCATGGATTTTAGGTTTTCTCTTTTTCCGTACCGTAATAACTGAAATTTCTCGGTGTTAAACTTCATATTGTTGTCTTCCGTCCACTTGTAGATTCTGTTTATGTCGGTTTGTAGGGATCTTATATCTTCTGGGTTTCTTATTTTTCTACTGATCTTTGTGTCATCCGCAAAGGATGTCACTGTGCTGTCTCTGGTAACTTCCTCATCTATGTCAGTTAGCATGATTATGAAGAGTAGTGGAGCTAATACTGCTCCTTGTGGTACTGAGCTGAGGCCCTCTGATTCTGATGAAGATACTCCTTGTACTGTAACGACTTGCCGCCGCTCACTAAGGAAATTATATATATCCATTTCCCTACTTTTCCTGTTATTCCCATATATTTCAGTTTATGTATTATGATTCCGTGGTCACACTTGTCAAACGCTTTAGCAAAGTCTGTGTATAGTACATCATAGTTTTCATTACTTTCCAGTGAATCAATAATGTTGTTGTAGTGTTCCATTAGTTGTGATAGGCATGATCTGCCTGACCGAAACCCGTGTTGGTTATCATTGAATTTTTTCTGCGTTTCTAAAAAAGTCAGATTTTCTGTCTAACTATTCTTTCAAATATTTTAGTGAGATGGGATGTAAGCGATACTGGCCTATAGTTTTTGGCCTCGGATCGATCTCCTTTATATATTGGAACTATGTTCGCGCTCTTCAGGATGCCCGGTATTTCTCCCGTGTCTAGTGATCGTCTCCATATCCAGTATAGGGGCTCAGCAATTGCATTCTTGCAGTTTTTGATCAGTGTGGCATTCCATTTATCCGGTCCTGCCGCTGAGTGTGTTTTTAGTTTCCCTATGGCTTGTGTAATATCGTCCGTGGTAAAGTCGAAATCCGTTATACTTTCCCCTTGTGGTTCTTCTTCAAGTTTTTATCGTATATCAATTTGTCAATTTTTGGGATACTGAAAGATGATTCGTACTGAGCTCTTAATATTTCAGATACTTCTGTTAGATCATCCGATAAAGCACTGTTCTCATTTTTTAAAGGTCCGATAGTCGCATGGTTTTTCGACTTTCTTTTTGCAAAATTATAGAAGTACTTTGAGTTAGCCTTTATCGCTTCTATAGCGTCGTCGTCTTCTTTTTCTGTATGCTTCTCGATTAGTTCCTGTATGACGACATCGATACTTTGCAGTTTATCATTTAATATTTTTCTGATGTTGTTATCTTTACAATTACTTAATTTTGCAGTCACTCTTTTTCTCTTTCGGAACAATGCCCTCTTTTGTCTTTCGAACCTGCTTCTCTTTCCTCTTTGTTGTATCTTTGGGACATGTTTTTCCACAATTTCTAACGTCTTCTCCTCTAACGTCATTAGCATCTCCTCCGTTGTCTTGGCCTCGAAAATGGTTTTCCAATCTATTACTTCCATGCTGGCTGTCACATCTTCCCAATTTATAGTTTTGGAGTAAAAATTAAAAATTTCGAATTTGCTTTTTTCTGTTGTGCGTGTTCTTTCCTTTCCTGTTGTCTTTATATTAGTTGTTATTTCAATGATGTTGTGGTCCGATATCATAGTTGGAGATATTTCTACCTTGTCAATTAGATTACTGTTGTTTGTGAATACCAAATCTAGGCAGTTGTTTTTTCTTGTGTTTTCTGTTATTTCTTGCGTTAACATAAATTCATCAGCTAGAGCTAGTAGCATTTTCACCTGTCCTGGTCTTCTCGTGTGCCCCCCTTGTCCTGGTGTACACATATATTTTTTCCTAGCCTTTTATATTTCACTAGCTGAGTTACCCGGCGTTGCACGGGTGAAAATTTAGATTTGAAATGTATAGATCAGTATTTTTTTCAGCAAATTATTCAGTAAGTAGACAACAGCTGTGATGCGAGAAATAAAAAAACATTTAATCAAACAAAGCTTTATTTGAAATTAGAATTTACAATACTTCTTTATATACAACATTGCATGTTTTTCCAAAAGGAGAGTATACATAAAGATTGTTAGCTGTTCCTACTCTAGAGCATCCTACATACAGTTGACCATGAGAGAAGCAGTCTTCTTGTAATTGTAGCCCAACAACTTTCACTGTTTGTCCCTGTGATTTGTTGATCGACATGGCAAAACTTAATCTTACTGGAAATTGTAAACGCCTAAACTGAAACTGCATCTCTGATGTTATTAGAGGTATCCTAGGAATAAAAGTATCTTCACCCTTGCCACAACCAGTTTGAATTTGTGCTTCAATGACATGACGCTGTAACGCCTTTATTATTAATCTGGTACCATTGCAGAGCTTAGGCTGATCTAAATTTCGTAGAAGCATTATAGGAGCTCCAACTTTAAGTTGTAGTTGGTGAGGAGGCAATCCTGGAAATTCCAAAGAATTTAGAAACTCCGTTGGATAGTTGACAACTTCATTTTGATCGATAACTGTATCAATTGATTTGTAAATATAAGGATCCCCTGGAATATTTTGGAGTAGTTGTTGGTTGATAGAATTAACTGTCACATTTTTCGGTGCCAATATTGCTCTTTCACACAGCCAAGTAAAGTCTTTGTAGTGATAACTAAAGTTAGTAAATACTTTTCTGTTAATTCATTAACACTTTGGACCACTGCGCTGATTGTAGATATAATGACTTTGTTGTCAGAGTCCACAGGAACTTTTCCTTCGCCAAGCTGTAGCAAGTTCTGAGCAAATAGACCTGAATTGCGATCACCATAAATTCTTGCTCGCATGTTAGTTGTAAGCTTCAAGGTTTTAACATTGTGCCACAAACAGGAAGATTTAAGGCATGCTCGAATTTCATCAGCTTTTGTTCCCTTAGGTATAACTGGCAGAGTCTGGCGAAAATCTCCTGATAAGACAACAGTTACACCGCCCATCAATGTCTTGTGGTTTCTCACATCTTGTAGAGTTTTGTTCAGGGCCTCCAATGCTTTTTTATGGGCCATTGTACATTCATCCCAGACTATAAGTTCACATTTTTTAAAAACCTCTCCCATGCCAGAATTTTTAATAATTTTACAAACAGCTTCATCATTAGTAGCTAAATCCAAAGGAAGTTTGAATGCAGAATGAGCTGTGCGACCTCCAGGCAACAGTGTAGCAGCTATACCAGAAGATGCTACTGCTACAGCAATTTTATTTTGCTTGCGAACTTTGGCCAGTAATAAATTTGTGACAAATGTTTTTCCAGTACCACCAGGAGCATCCAAAAAGTAGATGCCTCCATTCTGCTGAGAGATACTATTCATTATAGTTGAATAAGCAGTTCTCTGATCAGGCAACAACTTGGGCTCATTTTCATTTACATATTCAGTTAAGTAGTTGTTGTTGTTGTTGTTTAGCCGATCAGCCCACCCTGATCGAGCAAGCCGGCGGCACGCAGGTAACCGATCGCCCTCTCCGGAGTGGACCAGAGGTTCAGCGCACTCGTGATGTTGTGTTGTGTTCGTTGTTGTGCTAGAGCGGTACAGTCCGTCATAATGTGTTCAATTGTTTGTGGTGTGTCTTGGCACAGGTGGCAGGTGTCGTCTATGGAGTTGTCTAGTCTGTGTTTATATGTCCATAAGTTGGGGTGATGTCCACATCGGAATCGTGCTAAGTTAACTCGATCCGATCTGCTCAGGCTGATCTCTGACCTGTTAATGGGCGGCGGCTTCGCACCTAGGACCGCATTCGGACCGAGTCGTGTCAGTGCTTTGTGGGTTAGGTGTGTGTGTATGTGTTTTCTGTACTGTGTGATGTCTGTGGGGCGTGGTATGGAATGGAGTATTTGGTTATAATGTCTCTCTGGTGTTACCTTAATGGTGCGAGGTGTTGGTGCATGATTGTACATGTAGTGGCAAGGGTGTTGTGGGTTAGTTGTCGCTGCTGCCATGAATTGTGTTCCCCTCATGTCTAAATGTCCTAACTTTTAGTATTTTTGTTCTGTGTGCAGGTGTTCTATTGGTGTTGTTTGAGTGCATCCTGTAATGATACGAAGTGCGTTGTTTTGTATTGTTTGTAAGGTGTTTATGTGTGTTTTGAGATAATGGGTGCCCAGCATGGGCTAGCGTAGTCCATAACTGAGCGAATATATTGTTTGTAGATGAGTGATGTTGTTTCCTGCTGGTGTCCAAAGTTTGTGCCTGTTAGTACCCTAAGCGTGTTAAGTCTTGACGTACATTGTTTTTAATATCCTGAATGTGGTTTGCAAAAGATAATGATGTGTTGTATGTGACACCTAGTATTTTGGTTCTGTGAGTGTGTGGAATGTTGATGTTGTTTAGTGTAAGTTGTGGAATTACCTGGTTTCTTTTGTGTTGCTTGTAAGCAAGGTGATGGTTGATTTTGTGGGCGCTACTTTGAGTCTATTGTGTGTGAGCCAGTCTTGTATACTGTTTATGTATGTTTGTAGGTTATTTGTAGCGGTGTCGATGTTGTTGTGGGTGGATGTTAGAGTGATATCATCTGCATATGATGATAAGGTAAGCTTGTTATCTATGGGTGTTGGAATGTCATGCATGTATAAGTTGAAGAGTGTTGGTGAGAGAACAGAGCCTTGAGGGACCCCGTTCGGAAAAGCTTGTTTTGGATGACTTGCCATTAAATGTGACATGTGAGTATCTTCCTGAGAGATAGTTGCTCAGCCACCTTCTGGTGTTATTGTGCATGTTTGTGTTGAGTATTTTGTTTATGAGAGGGAAGCGTGGGATAGCATCAAATGCTTTACTAATGTCTATTGTTGCTAATAGTGTACGTTGAGCTGGTCTTCTAGAGTTGATGCCATCCATGATGTGCTGCGTCAGGTTAGTGAGTAATGTCGTGGTTGAGTGGTGAGGTCTGAATCCATGTTGAGTAGGCGATAGTGTATGTGTGGGTTGGTGATTTGTAAGATTAGTCTTTCTGTTACTTTGGAAGGTGTGCATAGTAAAGTAATGGGTCTATAGGAAGCTGGTTCTGTTGGATTTTTGTTTGGTTTGAGTAGTGTAATAATTTTACCTTGTTTCCATATGTCAGGAATAATACAGTGTTGGTATGAATATGTGCTGATATTTGTGAGAGCTAGTATTCCTTGTGGGCCCAAGTGTTTAAGGTGTATGTTAGATATGTTGTCTGGTCCAGTAGCCTTCGAATTTTTAATGTTTTTGATGATCTTGGTGGTTTGGTCTGTATTGAAGGGTGTAATGGTCGTGTCGAGTCTGTAGGTTTTCTTGTGTCTGGCTGTTTGTTTGTCTGCGTGTTTCTGGTTGTTGTCTCTGTTTAAGTGACTTATCTTTGCGTAGTGATTAACTAGAATGTTAGCTTGTTGTGTGTATGTTGGGATATTATTTTGGCTGCGACAGATAGCCGCGTGTGAGGTGTGAATGCCGCTGTTAGAGTGGGTAATGCTGTTTATAGTCTTGTATAGCCTGTATGTATCTGTGGAGTGGTTTAGTGTTGTTATGAATTCCCTGAATGTTTCTGTTTGTTTTTCTTTGAGTTTGTTGTTTATTTCTGTGTTGAGCTGTTGTATCTGCTGCTTTATGGCTTCTGTGTGTGGTGTTTGTGTGTTATGTTTGAGATTGTTACGTTGCCTTATGAGGTGGGCTATTTCTCTAGTGTAATTTGGGTTGTATTTCCTAATGTTGCCCTTGGGTATGTATTTGTTTGCATTATTGATAATCTGATTAAATGTCTTGAGTGTTGTATCGATGTTTATGATGGGTGTGCTGTTTAATGTGGTGAATTGTTCCTCAGTCTGTATTTGAACTGTTCCCAATCAGCTTTCTTGTAATTTCTGTAAGTGTGCCTAAGGCTGTTGGGGCAGAGTGTAGAATGTGTTGTAATGATGATGGGCAGGTGGTCTGATGACAGTTGTTTTTCTGTTCTCCATTGTGTATGTGTTGCTAGTGAGGGGGAACAGAACGTTATGTCTGGGGAGGAGTTTGAGTATCCTGCTTGATGTGGTATGTGTGTATGTTCTTCTGTATTGTTAAGAATGAAGAGGCTGTTTAGTTGTGTGGCTATGTTGGCGCCTCTGGTGTTGTTTTGGTTGTGCAGGTACCAACTAGTGTCTTTGGCGTTGAAGTCTCCTCCTAAGATGACATTAGTGAGAGAGGCAAGATTGTGTAACTGTGGATTGTAATTGGCTGGCACCTGAGGTGAACTATCTGGTGGGATGTAAATGTTGATTAGTGTGGTGTTGTGTTTTGCGCGTGTTTTAATGTTAACTGCCTGTATTTCTATCGTGTTATCTGCTTGGATGTTTGTAATGTTTTGGGTAGCATCAGTGTAGCTAATGCTTTTACGTACGTAAGTGATGAGTCCACCCCCGTTACCCCCAGTACGATCTTGACGGATCGCCGTGAAGTCAGGGATGGTGGGTGTTTTGTGTGTGCGTTTTAGTTTTGTTTCTTGTATAAGTGCTATGTGAATGTTTTGTTTGTGTACGAATTCCCTAAGCTGCATGATTTTGTTTGTGAGGCCATCTACGTTGTACTGTAATATGTTAATATTATACTTCTGTATGTGTCTCATGGTGCTATTGTGTCTATGTCTTTGTGTATGGTGACATGTGTAAGTTGTAGTGGGGCCTGGATTAGTCTTAATGTCGCCAGAGAGTAAGAGTAGTTCGGGGAGCACGCAATTGTTCCCTGTAATTGAAAAAATAGCACGCTGAGAATAGGTCCGGCCCCGGGAGCCGATCGGCACTCTGACCGTGCCACGCAACAGGCCGTCGACTGCCAGTCTGGCCAACCGTAGACAGCCCGCTGCACGGAGATTTGAGGAAGTTTGGCCACCAGCGCGTTGATGTTTTGGTTTGACGTCGCCTCTTCGCGTTGACGTGTCCTGCGCTGGAGGATGCAGCCACTGTTTAGAAGCTTCCTCGTCAGCTGCTAACACTTTTTTCACGTTGTTCTCGCTACCTGTTCAGACGTTTTTTATAAACAAATCTCAGTTTTCTGCTCAACACGGCTCTTTCTAATTTTAAAATTGATTAGTCAAGGAAGGAAGATGTTGACTTCTATTTTGCAGCAACAGTTGATGATATTTATGTTACTTTACTGATTAATGAAAATGATTAGGCTCTTCAAGTTATAAATGAATTCTTTCGTAATAATTGATAAATACGAAACACAAAACGTATATGAAGTTTTCTCTTTCTCATATATTGTATCGACGTAATACTCTAAATATATTTAAAGTTTCTGCATAAATAACTTGTGTTTCACAGTAAACAAAGATTTTCCTCAATCTTCTATCACATCCAAACAGTCCAAACGTACTCAATACAGTCTTCAGTTAAGTAGTTGATATCATATGATGTTTCTCTTATAAGCTCTGTAGCTAAATTGTTGACTTCTGTTCTATTGGTTTGTGGGAGGCCAAATGAAGGTAGTTGTGGTCCATCCATTGATGCTATTTTATCTTCTATGTCAATTAAGGCTCTGTTGTAGATTTCATCTGTGTAAACTACGTCAATATGCGGGTTGGCAAGTTGTGCTTGGTGCTTATAATCTTGTGCCAAATCATCTTTGTATTTGTTCCATAATTCTAAAGGGTTGCCCACATCACAGGTTTTTAGCAGAATTGCAAATAAATCTCTTAGCCGCTTTGGGGATTGATATATGGCTGCTTCTCTTAAGGTGGCATCCCATTGACTATCATCTTCTAGCATTCCACGTTTGTAGCATGCCTCTCTAAATGTCGCACAAACATGACCATCAACTGTTCTAAGATCATCAAAAGATCTAGGCCCTTTAACTTCATGCAGCAACATTCTTAAAAAGAAACACTCATGCTGGCTGGGATGAACAGTGTAAACTCTGCCTAAAGCACTGTCAAATCTTACATCTGGATGACCTTCAACTTCGCTTCCTCTCTTTCTTCTACTCCATTTTTTGTTGTTCCATGTGTAATAAGATGGTAACTGGCGATACAATAAAGTTTGAGCAAACACATCTTCTTGACATAGTTTAAAAAAAGCTGTAAGAGTAGTATCTCTAGGAGCAAGAGCTTGATGGGCAGCTGTTTCATTAGTAAAGTAAACTCTTTGTCCATTTTCTAAATGAACTGCTAGTTGCTGTACTGCAGGATATCTTTCATGAAAGGGAAAGCTAAAAATTCTCCAAAAGGCTTCATTGCTGCTTAAGTAACGACCTTGTTGATAGTTAGTCACTTCATCAGGTACATTTTGTTGTTGTAGAGCAAACATAGCTGCATCGGATCCCTTGTTAACATACTTGCACACATACTTGATAGACTTGACAGAATTACAAAATTCTACATTAATATGAGCATTAAAAGTTTTAGTCAAGAGAGGGCAGTAAGGAACTATCCATCTATTATCAATTTCATTTTGTTTAATTCTCGTTGTAAAGCCTCCATCATCAGGTTTTCTTCTGCGATATGAAGGATAACCATCTTCTCCTGTTTGAGTGTCTTTTAAAAATGGTTTTGGGTAACGTTTTGTACATTTATTTTCTTTCATGCAAGGTGAATTGAAATTTAGAGAACCACATGGACCATGCACCATTTGAGTTTGAACTATTTCAAAGAGATTTTTGTCTGTGTTAGGGTCTGGAAGTTCAGCTGAGATAACAGAATCAATTTGATTAGCTTGAATTTTGTTGGTCAGCCAAATCAAAATATGAGCATGAGGCAATCCTCTTTTTTGCCATTCAGCAGTGTACATGTGGCATCTAACTGGGCCAAAAATGTTGGATTTTGTCATTAAATCCATCAGTTTTAATAATTTTAAGCGAAACACTCTGGCTGTGAGGTCATGTCTGTGAATGTATGTTTGTCCAGGTAGTAACTGGCTTGGTGCTGTTCAACAGTTTCTTGCTGTCTTTGAGTAGCCTGCCTTTCAGCTTGAGCTCGAAGTCTAGCTTTACGTTGTTCCAAAGTCACTTCCTGTATTTGAGCAGCCTGTCTTGCAGCTTGTGCTTGAAGTCTTTGATTGCGTTCTTCTTCTGTTTCAGCTGCTCTTTGTGCTTGAATTCTTTTAGTGGCAGAAGACTTTCCATATAAAGGGCGTTTCTTGGGTGGCATAATCACCTGTATCACTAAACAATAATTTGCAATTCACAAAGTTACTAAATCACTTATGAAACCATTTAGCACTGTCCTGGAAAATTTGCTCCGCTGGAATATTTGCTCCGCAAAGTTTACGAATGCCAGATTTTCACTAAATTCTTTAAAAATTTCTATTTTATGTTGCTCCGCTGGAATATTTGCTCCGCAAAGTTTACGAATGCCAGATTTTCACTAAATTCTTTAAAAATTTCTATTTTATGTTGCTCCGCTGGAATATTTGCTCCGCAAAGTTTACGAATGCCAGATTTTCACTAAATTCTTTAAAAATTTCTATTTTATGTTGCTCCGCTGGAATATTTGCTCCGCAAAGTTTACGAATGCCAGATTTTCACTAAATTCTTTAAAAATTTCTATTTTATGTTGCTCCGCTGGAATATTTGCTCCGCAAAGTTTACGAATGCCAGATTTTTACTAAATTCTTTAAAAATTTCTATTTTATGTTTTGTATGTTTATTACAAAAAAAATTATTACAAAAAAATGACGCGATAATCATTAATTGTCAATTTTGTAATTAAATACTACACCAAATACAAAATAAATAGCACCATTAGATTCCTTGTAAAAAAATGGTTATTATGAAGTTATTTTAAAATTTGTAAGTTCAACCGTTTGGTTTTCTATAGCGAACAACTAAACAAATAAACAAATTTCCTCTTTTATATATATATATATATATATATATAAAAAAATAATAATATAATAATAAAAAATATATAAATAAGATAAGATGAATGAGAAATTAAAATCTCCACAGAGAAAATATAATATATTATATATATATAATGATACACACACCGTGCATGCAACAAGGAACTCTTCTGGGATAATTAAATCCACTATAGTCCGAATAAGTAATGGTAAATGACAAATACCATAGTTTTTCTTTTCATGATGCTAGCCCGACGTGGGCAACGGGTCACTCGCAAAGAGATCCCATAAATATAGCTTCCCTCACCAGCTATCTGCAAAGCAGACAGGATCCAGCTGGGAGCTTTGGGTCCAGCACTGGGTTAATGAAACAAAACTCAACTGCATAGGATGAGGCGACAGGTAAAATTTCGACTCGACCGGTCGCTAATACCCTTCGTCGAGATTTTAATCCGAAACGAAATGGGCTGAAACTCCAAATTTATTTTCCAAGCAGTATTCTCTACAGCTCTTTTAAATAATAATAATAATACACACAAACTTCTCTCTCTCTCTCTCTCTCTCCTCTCTCTCTCTCTCTCTCTCTCTCTCTCTCTACCCGTATACTAGAAACAATTCTCTGTGGTGCTGTCTACTTAGACATGTCATTAAATTTAAGTTCCATATCTGTCTTACGGCCAAGCATTCGCGGGACACCTGTTATTTGCCTTTCCACTTATTAAAGATTTCCCTTTAAAGGGGCTGCAACGATTTACAACTTCAAAAGTAAAAATTAAAATTTAAACTTTTAAACTTAAAAAGAGTTTATTCCTTCAAAGCGCATTAATATCTCGCGAATTTTAATAAAAATAATCAAAAGACTTTCAATTTACTTTTAAAACACTTTTAAAAGAGCTCCAAAGTCCTCCCTTAATACAAATACAATTCAATTTATGAAAAATCTGTTAATTTTATACAATGATGATTTTAAAAACATTGAATTTACGTTTAAAATTTTTTTAAAAATACATACTAATTAATATTCAATTTTCATGTTGATATTCAGACAAAATAAGGGTTTATTCAACCACACGTCTAAATTTACTCGCTTATGACATCTTTGAAAACAATTTTAAAAAATCTGTGGGCTGCTTAATCCAATCAGAAATTCTCGACCCAACGAATGGGGGCGTGAGATCGAGCCTACGACATTTTGATTGGTTCAAAACCCGCATACATATGACATAGCCACGCCCAGAGACATTATCCGTCAATCAGGAAGCCTTCGAGTCGGCGATTGGCCTTCTGATCTTGGGCTAAAATTGGAGCGACACGCCGCATATATAAATGGGGCATTTTCAGCTCGGCACCATATTAGCTGATATTTTGCCCGTGAATAGCCACGCAATACCAGCCGTCATGGACACTGCCAGTCAGTCAGAACTCTATTGCTTACCAGACTTATATGAAGTTGGAAATCTCACGTAAGCCATACACGCACACATACACACACACAACACACACACACACACACACACATATATATATATATATATATATATATATATATATATATATATACACACACGAAAGAATTATTTTATCATGTCTTTCTGCAGTGCTGGCCACTCTCAATCTTTTAGCAGCCGCCGAACGGAACGAATTATTTTCATCACAAACTGAAGCAAGCATTTGTGAATCCGAACAAGTTGACACAACGGAAGGACCCACAGTTGAAATGTAAGTATAAAAGTACTTCCGGCCATGTAAATTAAAGTAATTGTACTCTATTAAGTATTTAGAGAGCGAATTTTCAAATTATTTTATTTATCAAATAATTAATAATTACGTAATAATTTAAAAAACTAAAAATTTATAGAAAGTTCTACAGATAGACTTTTAGAAATACTAATTGCATCCCTCTTTGCAAGTTACCCAGTCAGAGTATAATATATGTGAATGACCCGGTTAGGTTAATTGTTTATTATCTGGACGGGTAGGCTTTTAGAATTACTAATTGCATCCCTCTTTGCAAGTTTTTATTTGAATGTGTATTGTGTATATATATATATATATATATATATATATATATATATACGGTATATATATGATCCTGTGTGTATTTTAGTGAAAAACAATTGCAATTTAATTATTATTATCTGTGTATATATATATATATATTATATATATATATATATATATATATATATATATATATATATATATATATATGCAAGTTATATATATATATATATATATATATATATATATATATATATATATATATATATATATATATATATATATATATATGCAATATGGTAGCTGTTTTACTTGATGGGCATTCAAATAACGTAACCGTGCATTCAATAATTTTCCCCATAGATCTCTTTTAAGCAACTTTACCATACAGTGAGTTTATGAATGTATATGTGAATGACCCAGCAATGGGTACCCTGGGTATATATGTCATAATAACATTTTAAAGTATCTGCTTTTAGAATTACTGATTACATCTCTCTTTGCAAGTTATTATTTATGTGTGCGTGTGTATATATATATATATATATATATATATATATATATATATATATATATATACTTACTTACTTACTTTTGGTTACTTTTGGTGAGTTTGAACGACGGTTCAGGATCGACCTGCGGTCGACCCCTCTGCAGCATCCCGCCTCACTTGCGGGATTTGGTGAAGGAGGGAATTGCTGTCTGATCTCCTCCTGCCCTCGTAGCCAGTCATTCATGGCTGGTCAGGGACTTTGCTCAGGAATCTGTCCAGCTGGTTCTTGAAGTTATTCAGGTCGGTGTGCTGCAGATTCCTCATTTCTTTTGGAAGGACATTGAAAAGCTTTGGGCCCCGTATTCTGAGGGTATTTTCCATCCTCTTTTTCATGGCCCCTTGTCCCACCGCAGCTGGGACCGTACAAAATCTGCCTCTTCTCTCATTCCAGTTTGTTTCTATTTCATTTCTAAGGTTAGGGACAGAGCCCTCAAGTATTTTCCATATGTATATTATTGTGTATTGCTCGCACTTTCTTTCGAGACAGTAGCGTTTCAGGGATTGTCGTCGAGACCAGTAGTCTTCACCTTCCGTTTCCTCTATCTTAGACGTAAAAGTCCTTTGTATAGCTTCAATGTTCGCAATGTCTCGTTTTCTGTGTGGACTTGTGAGTAGTGAGCAATACTCAGTTATCAGTAGGACTAGACTCTTCCATAATTTGAGCATGATGTTTGCTTCTCTGCTACGGAAGCTCCTTCAGATGATTCCCATTATTTTTCTAGCCGTTGTGATTTTGATGTTATAGTGCTCTCTGAATTCTGCATCCGACGACATTATTACTCTAAGATCCCTGACTTGTGAATTTGGTGTTATCTGTTTGGCTTGCATAGTTTTGTACCCTTTTTTCTGTAGCTCCTTCTTATTACCATATCTTAGAAGTTGGAATTTTTCTTCGTTGAACTTCATATTGTTGTCTTCTGCCCACTGAAATAATGTTTCAATGTCGTTTTGTAATTTTCTTATGTCATCTTCGTTCAATATTTCCTTACATATCTTTGTGTCATCTGCGAAGCATGATACGATACTGTCCTTAATATATGCATCAATATCTGCAATCATTATTATGAACAGCAAGGGAGCTAATACTGTCCCTTGTGAGACACAGCTCACGACTTCCCAGACTTCCCAGACTTCCGAGTTAACTCCGTATACCACCACTCTTTGCGTTCTTTGCATCAGCAAACTAAATATCCACCTTCCTAGCTTTCCAGTAATTCCTGTATTCTTAAGTTTGTGTGCTATGATTTCATGGTCACATTTATCGAAGACTTTAGCAAAGTCCGCATATATTACATCTATGTTTTGCCCACGACACAATATTTTCTAATATTTTCTCCTGGTGGTCTAGTAGCTGTGACAGGCATGATCTTCCAGCACTGAAGCCATGTTGATTTGGGTTGTATAAGTCTTTTTCTTGTAGGTAGTAGGTAGTTTTGCCTCTAATTATACGTTCAAAACACTTTATAAGGTGTGAGGCGAGAGCCACTGGCCGATAATTTTTGGGCATTGTTCTGTTACTACCTTTAAATAGGGGGGCAATGTTCGCGTTCTTTAAGGGAGTGGAATTTGTCCTGTGTCGAGTGATTTCTCCATAGTAAGTATAGCGGTTTTGCAATACTCTCTTTGCATTTCTTCAGAAATGTGGCACTCCATGTGTTGGTTGGTTGGTTTGCTCATTGTATCAGTTGCTCGGAGACACTAGCACCGGACCTGGCGCTGAATTGTCTCGCATCTGTGATAAGGCCGTAATTACATCTCTTTCCGTGACTCGAAGTCCATTAATAGGTTTGTGCCAGAATTTGTTCTAGGTTGATCTGTATCTATGTCGAAAAATTTGACTGGGTTTTCCACTTCCATCTCGATCTTAGGGGCGCTAAACACAGATTTAAATTGTCCCCTAAGCATTTCACTTATTTCTTTCAGGTCATCTGTGTATTCGGCCTCCCCGTCTATCAACGGTCCAATACTCTCCTTACCCTGCATTTTCCTTTTCGCAAACATGTAGAAATATTTTGGGTTATTTTTTGTTTCTGCTATCTTGTTTTCTTCTCGTTTGTCTTATGTATGAATGTTTGCTTTAGATCCATTTCTATTTCGCCAAGTTTCCTCTCTAAGTTGAGTCTCTTTACATCAGTTCTGCATCTGTGGAGATGTTTTACGGTTTGTCTTCGTTACCCGAATAGTGTCCTGAGTTTCCTCTCAAGCTTGCTCAAGGTTTGGTTTCAGTCTCTATTATACATAGTATTTCTTGTGGAGTCTTCTCATGAAGTAGCAATTCCCAATTTACCTCCTTTAAATCTTTATTTACGTTTTTCCAATTTACTTTCTTTGAATTTATGTTTAAGCCTTCAAATATTCCATCTACCTCTCTAGGATGCGTTTTCGGACCTCTGGGTGCTAACTTCAATTGTATATCGATGAGGTTATGGTTGGAGAACTTTGTGTGTGTTACTTTCTTATTTATTATTATCTCGTTGTTATTTGTCCAGGTTAAATCCAAAGCGTTCTCCTTTCTCGTGGCTTCGCAGATTTCCTGGGTAAGGGCGTAATGTTCCATAAATCTAATAGCATTGTTGCTTGGGTTCTATCATCTTCAGTAATGTTGCCATGAAACTTAACATATATAACTTCGTCATTTTTCTTCCATGATATGAATGGGAAATTAAAATCTCCAAAAATTAGAATATTTGTTGCTGGAGTTTCAAGTAATTTTAATATGTTTTCTATTTCATTGTAGCAAATTAGAATTCACTTTTTGTGGTGTTTGATGGTCTGTAGATGTTCACAATGGTTAGGTTCAGTTCTTTTACTTCTAATATAATAACTTCAACTGTGCTGTTTGATTTGTTTACCTTCACTTCACATGTGTATGTGTTTTACACGTAGATACAACACCCTCCCCCTCGTCGAGCCACTCTATCTGCTCTGTATATGTTGTAATCCAGTAATGCTATTTCAGTATTCTTGATGCAGTTTTCACAGCCTTTTTCGCATTTATGTAAGTGTGTTTCCGTTAGGCATGCTATTTATGCTGGTTTCCGTAGCTAAATTCTGCAAGTATTGTAATTTTCAGTCTGCATGGTCCGTGTATATATATATATACAGGGTGTCCCATAAGTCCGGCATCATAGGAGAAATTCATATTTTTCTATTTCTACAAACCATAATTCATATTTTTCTCTTTCTACAGGCTATAATGTCTGTGAGCAAGGAAGAACGAATCCAGATAATTCTACTCATAGGAAATCGGAGTCAAAGAGAGGCCGCTGCTGAATTTAACAAACTGCATCCAGACCGCGAGCCAATAACACAGAGTTGTGTTAGCAGATTTGTTGCAAAGTTTAAGGAAACAGGATCCATAGAAGATGATACAGCGAATGCTATCCTGGCTCATATTAACAGAAGTCCCAATAAGTCTCTTCGGCGATTGTCCGCCGAGACAGGAGTGTCGAAAAGTAGCATCCATCGTATTCTTCAGGCTCACAAATGGCATCCATATAAACTTCAGATCCTACAGAAATTAAGCGAAGATGATCCCGATCGGCGGATAGAATTTTGTGAATGGGCTACAGAACAATATGCTCGGGATGCCAATTTCCCGTCCACCATTCTGTTCAGTGACGAGACTGTTTTTTATGGAAATGGTGAGATAAATCGACCGAACACCCGTTACTGGTCTCAAAACAACCCTCACTGGTATACCTCTTCAAAGGAACAAGGTGCATCTCGGGTGATGGTATGGTGTGGCATTTGGAAGGATCGCATCATAGGCCCCCTCTTTTTCGATGAAAATGTCACTGGAGGCACCTACCTACGTATGCTCAAGGAAGAAGCATTTCCCAGTGTCTTGAAATTTCCCAACATGGTTCCAGCAAGACGGCGCTCCTGCACATTACAGCACCCAAGTAAGGGAATACCTGTACCAACAATTTCCTGGTCATTGGATAGGACGTCGAGGGCCTGTGGTATGGCCAGCTAGAAGCCCGGATCTCACGCCACTAGATTTTTATCTCTGGGGCCACTTGAAAGCGCTGGTATACGCAAAGAAAATTAGGAGTGTTGAACATTTGCGGCAGCGCATTATTGGGGCATGTAACACCATTACTCCTGACATCATTCACCGTGTGCTTGCTGACTGGGTATCACGTCTGAATTTGTGTACTGAAAATAATGGTGGACATATTGAGCACGTTCTGTAAATAAAGCTTTTGTTTTGCCTTTTTTATTATTTTTCCTATGATGCCGGACTTATGGGACACCCTGTATATACACCTTACCTTACCTTATGAACCTTATGTTGTTTCGTGCGTTGGTCTCTCTTCACACGGAGGTCAAGCTGGTGGCCCCGCCTCTAGGTCTGGCCTGTGTGGAGGAGCGAGTTGCTTTCTTGCGTTCTCCACCGTACATAGCCATGCACGCCTGGCTCATCTGGTACTGTCCTGAGCCAGGCATCCAGTCTTTTCTTGAAGACTTCAACTTTGACCCCCATTACGTTTCTGAGGTCCTTTGGAAGCTGGTTGAAAAGTCTTGGCCCCCTGACAACCAAGCTATTTTCCTTCAGGGTTGAGGAGGTCCCGTGTCGGACCTTTAATTTGGGAACACTACACATTCTGCCTTTCCTATTTTCCAGTGTTGTATGAATGGTAATTGGTTTAGTTTTAGGTTTGGTACCAGTTTCTCGATCATTTTCCATATGTAGATTATGATGTACCTCTCTCTTCTTCTTTCCAGTGAATACAGATTTAGTTTACGTAGTCTTTCTCGGTAGTTGAGGTCTTTGCAGCCATCAATCTTGGCTGTGATATGCCTTTGCGTTTCTTCTAGTTTATTAGTTTCTTCCTTTTTATATTGGGACGTCAAAACTGAGTAGTATTCAAGTTTTGGTATCATCAGTGTTTTAAGCAGGGGAATCATTACTGTCCTGTCCCTTCTCTTGAACGTTCTTAGTACCTGTCCGACGACTCTTTTTGCTTTATTTATCGCTATCCGATTTTGTGATTCGAATTTCGCATCATCTGTCATTATTATCCCGAGATCGATCGCTTTCGTGCTTCTCTGAATTTCCTGTCTATCTGGAGCATAATATGCAGTTTGTTTAAGTTCTTTTCTACCATATCTCAAGAGCTGAAATTTCTCGGCGTTGAATGACATGTTGTTGTCTTCTGACCATTTGTATATTTTGTTCGTGTTCCTCTGCAAGGCCTCCACGTCATGTACATCGCTGATTTTTCTGCTGATCTTTGTATCGTCTACAAAGGATGTTACTATACTGTTGCTGTTTACTCCACTGTCTATGTCTGTTAGCATGATAATGAACAGGAGTGGGGCCAGTACTGTCCCTTGTGGTACTGAGCTGCGTACTTCCGATTCTGATGATGATATACCTTGAATTTTGACGACCTGCAGACGATCTCTAAGGAAGCTGTAGATCCATTTTCCCACTTTGCCTGTTATTCCCATATATTTAATCTTATGTGCTGTTATACCATGGTCACATTTATCGAAAGCTTTTGCAAAATCTGTGTATATAACATCGTAGTTGTCATTGCCTTCCAATGCATCTAGGATATTGTTGTAGTGTTCTGTTAGTTATGATAGGCATGATCTACCTGATCGGAATCCATGCTGATTTTCGTTGAATCTTTCCCGTGTCTCCAGGAAATCATAAATTTTCTCTCTAACTATTCTTTCAAATACTTTGGTGAGATGGGACGTCAATGACACTGGTCTATAGTTCTTTGCTTGAGATCTGTCCCCTCCTTTATATATAGGGACAATGTTTGCTCTTTTCAAGATGCTCGGTATTTCCCCCGTATCTAGGGATCTTCTCTATATCCAGTATAAAAGTGTAGCTATTTCATTTTTACAGTTTTTAATCAATAATGCGTTCCAATTGTCCGGACCTGCAGCTGAATGTGGTTTCATTTGTCCTATAGCTCTCGCTACATCTTCTGGTGTAAAATCAAAGTATGTTATATACTCTCCTTGCAATTCCTCTTCAAAGAATGCATTTATGTCAGGTATCGCTTTGTCACTTTTTGGGGTACTGAAAACTGATTCATATTGAGCTCTCAATGTATCAGATATTTCTTTTGGGTTGTCAGTTAGGTCATTATTTCCCGTCCTTAAGGGCCCAATAGCGGTGCGTGTTTTTGTTTTCCTTTTTGCATAGCTATAGAAGTATTTTGAATTTTCCTTTATCGCTTCTACCGCCTTTTCCTCTTCCCTCTCTGTATGGTCCTTAATCAGGGCTTGTATTTCCCTATCGATCCCCTCCAGTTTTTCTTTTATTGCTTTCCTGTCATTATCTCCGCAGTTACCTAACTTCGCCTCCACTCTCTTTCTTTTGCGGAAGAGTCTTCTCTTTTGTCTCTCTAGCCAGCTCCTCTTTCCCTTTGGCTGTGATTTCGGAGCATATTTTTCTAAAATTCTCAGCGTTTTTTCTTCCAAGGTTGTTAGCATTTCTTCATTTGTTTTATTCTCGAAAATTGTTCTCAATTCTATTTGGGCCATGTGCGATCTGACTGCTTCCCAATTTATAGTCTTCGAGTTTAAGTTAAAGGCCCCGAATTTACTTCTTTCCACAGTATGTGTATTGTCTTTTAATGCTGTCGTCATATTTGTTGATATCTCGATTAAGTTGTGGTCTGAGATAATGGTTGGGGTTATTTTTATATCAGCAATCAAGTTCGTGTTATTCGTAATACCAGATCCAGGCAGTTATTTTTTCTGGTATTTTCTCCTGTGTCACCATAAACTCATTTGTGAGAGCCATCAACATTTTTCCTTGCTCCTGGTCTTCTCTTGTGTCCCCCTTGTCCTGGTGAATATATATATTCCTATCCACCTTTTTGTATTTTATAAATTGGAAGTTAAAGTCTCCGCAGATCATTATATTGGGGGATGGAGGGTTTTAGTAGCTTTCTGATGTCATCAATGGCCTCCGAGAATTCGCTTGATTCGTTGCCCTATGATCCTCCGAAAGAGATCCGTTTCCGCCTACTTGTATTGGTAGCTTCTTGCCCGGTAGCGATTTGGCTCGGGGGTTTCCAGCTGTGTCAACTGCATGTGGATGACATTTAGCATCCCTAACGTGTCCGCGATGTTAAAAAAAATTTATTGTTCGCTTATTGTGTTCCTATTGTTGTTCCTATTGTTATTTTTATTTCTATTGTTATTTAAACTTTTTCTTTGTTCGTTGAGTCCGTCGGGAGATGTTGATGGTAGCATTTTTTCCCGAATTTGCAGGTTCCATATTTTGCGTAAGTCCTGCAAATGTCCGGGTGGTAGAATTTACATCCGTCTCCAAATTTACAATGACCATTATTATAGAAGAAATTGCATATTGGGGGATGTTCATATATACATTGTCCTCTTTTAAATCTGCAATTATCTTTTATATACCTGCATATAATTCCTTTCCCATATTTACTCTTGGCTTTTGTTTTTTGCTCCTTATTGGGGGACAGTTTTACTTCATTTTCTTGACTGCCCTCTTGTCTTGTCCAATTTGTGCTATTTGTGCTAGTTGTGTTTGTGTCCTTTGTTGCCCTTATGCTGTGTGCTGTCTTTACACTCTTTGTTGCCTGTGTGTTTTCGGCCTCGTTTTGTGACGGTATTTGATTTTTTTCTATTTCGCCTTTCTCCGTTTCTTCCGTTTTCCACTGTTCTTTGTTTCCACTTTCCTCTTTCATTCTCTTCTCGTAGTCTCTTTCTGCTTTAAATACTGTAAAAGAGTTTAATTCGGTCAAGCAGTTTTCGCAGAAAAATTTTATCCTATTAAACTGCTTTGCGTTCGTTATAAGGGAGATTTTTTTTTCATCTCCCATTCTAGGCATTTAAAATCAAAAAGTAGCTGACAGAAATCACACCTCATCGCCCCTTTCTCATCCGTTGCATCCTTACAGATACCACAGAGTTGCAGGTATGCATTAATTTCCATGTTGGTGAAGTGACTCAAAAAGGGGATATTATGGGAGGTATTGGGTGGGGGATGACTCAAGCTGTGTGAGGGAAAGAATTTTCCGTTACTCCGGGGTGGGGGATGGGAGATGTGGCACGCTGTATACTTCTCACTGATTGGTCCTCTCGACTGTGGCTGCGGGGATAATGGGGGGATATTTACGGGCACTTCAAAAACAAAATTTTCCTCACAAAGAGACTCGGAAAAAAAACAAATGCTGTATATATTAATTCACTTTGTTTTTATTTACTTTTTTTGGTATACGCCGCGATTTTTACTTTTTTAAAAAGAAATACTACTATGCACTATCAATTAACTCACAATATCGGCACCGTTTAAAACTGATTAACTGCAGGATTTTTACTGTAATACCGCTTTTATTCGGACTTCGATCGAAACACGTGTAACCGCCACAACAACAAAACACACACACACACACACACACACACACACACACATATTATATATATATATATATATATATATATATGGTCCTCTGTGTATTTTTGGTGAAAAACAATTGCATATTAATTATTATTATTATATATAGCATGTGTCATCCGGGCATTTAATTCGCCTAACCGTGCATCTAATATTTTCCCATAGATCTCTTTTAAGCAACTTTTACCATACAAAGAGTGTATCAAAATACAGTGATACCCCGGTTAGTGGTTAGTGCGGTTAATGCGTGCGGCAAAACTATCGCACTAAACGGGGAATGCATTCAATGCAAAATGAAACAATACGTTCCCACCCTTTGCTAACACTGAAAAAACGAACTTTTTTACCGATCTAAATAATTCTAAACATTATGCAATTCATAATATTAATAAATACTTTTTATTTATTAAATTAAATTAATTATTACGTTTGTAAGTATGTTTTAAGGCATTTTCTTATTAAAAAACTCCCAACATATATGCATTGTTTAGCTTTTGAACATTGAGAAAATAAAATTTATTTTGGTTAAGTGATGAATGAGCAAAGTTTTAAAAGAGGTAAGAAAAATTTTTACCTACGTTTTTGTAAATTTTATTAAGAATTTACATACGTTTTTTTTATTAATTTTATGGAGAATTTTATTGCTTTGAAAAATATTTCAGCAACGAGGTTTGCACAACTTTTTTCTTTTTCTCAGAGTACATTTCTCTGTAGCATCTAATAGCATTTTTTAAGTCTCGTTGCACTCTAAGGCTACGCTCTAAGTTGGGATAACCTTCCATAATTCTTTCTTTAGCTTCTTCTATCAAACGGAACACTTTCTCCAGTTCGTTTGTTGTGAACGCTTTGGAAAGTGTTGGAGTGTCATTTGAACCATGCGATTCTTCTTCTTCATACGCACGCTGTTCTTCTAAATTTATGAACCATTGTCAGTAAGATCCTCTGAATACGATTCAATGCCCTCACGAATGTTGGCAGAATCCAGAGTTTCAAATCCAAGATCTCTCCCAAGGCTTGCACTATTTTCTGAAAGTTGTTGAACCTGTGACTCAAAGCCTGTGAAGTCATTTGAACAATGCAGCAAAACGCATTTCCAAACCGCTCTCATATTGGTAGAGGTGATTTCAAGCCAAGATGCACTGATGTTTTCAATCGCATTTTTTATGTTTCATTTTTTCCAAAAAACTTGCAATAAAAGTGCGTCCTCTTCTGTTGTTGCTTTTATTGACTGAGAAAAAGTTCGTCTCAAATAATAGGCCTTGAAAGTTGCGATAACACCTTGGTCTATTGGCTGCAGTAATGACGTTGTGTTAGGTGGTAGACATTTTCATTTAAGTCATCAAGTTCACTGGGATGACCGGGTGCAGTGTCTAATAGCAACAAAACCTTAAAATCCATGTTATTATCTTTGCAGTAACGTTCGACTGCAGGACAAAAAGAATTTGCAAACCATTCCTCAAACAAAAATTTTGTTACCCATATCTTCTTATTTGAGCGCCATATTACTGGGAGAGTGCTCTGTGCATAATCCTTAAGAGCCCTTGGATTTTGTGATCGATATACAATCATTGGCTTGAATTTGAAGTCACCCGATGCATTTCCTCCTAGTAAAAGTGTCGAACGGTCTTTTGCAACTTTGTATCCTGGCTGAGATTTTTCATTTTCTGCTAAATAGGTTTTCGAAGGTATCCGTTTCCAAAACAATCCTGTCTCATCCACATTAAAAATTTGTTCATCTTTGTATCTGCCTTCATCAACAATCTTTTAAAAATCATCTGGAAATTTTAACGCAGCTCCCTTATCTGCACTTGCACTCTCTCCCACAATGAGGACATTATGGATCCCTGAACGTTTTCTGAAACGATCAGACCATCCACGACTTGCATTAAATGTTTCGTCAGTTGAATTAGTTCCCCCTTCAATCTCTCCATCTTCGTTTTCTTTAAGCACATTAAAGAGACTCACTGCTTTAAATTGGATTGCCATTTGGCTTAAGGGAATTCGTTTTTTATTACAATCTTCAATCCATATTGACAAAAGACGTTCCATATTTACTATTGTTGTGCTTCTATTTTTAATGATTGTTTTTGAAGTTGAGGATCCTGCAGCCTTCCCATATTCTTTATACTGGTCTGCATCCTTAACAATTCTTCGTACCGATGACTCATTCATTCCCTTGTCTCTAGCAATCTTAGCATATGATGCACCACTTCCATGACACTTTATAATCTCTAGTTTCTGTTCCAATGTTAGCCATCTACGCTTTTTCTTAGATTCATTAACTTCAGTAATTTTCCTTTTTTTCACTCATAATTATAAAGGTGTAACAATAGTGGTGTATTTAAGTAAAGTACAGTAGATAACTGAGAACTTTATAACACGTCCCCACTGCAGTCCGTCATTGACGATACTGACGTACCGATGCGTCTGCCGCCTCGCTTGTGTTTAACAGTACAGTATTTTCAGAGCGCGCAGGTGTAAGTAAACGGAAAAGTTTGTTTACAAATTTAAAAAACCGCACTATAGTGAGTCCGGGTCCGTATTAAAGCGAGGTATGGTGACAACTTATAATCCGTACTATGGCGAATTCCGCACTGATCGAATCCGCACTAAGGGGGGTATTACTGTATATGTGAATGACCCGGTTAGGTTAATTGTTTATTATCTACCCAGGGGATCGAGACCCAGTGACGGCTGGCAGTGCTTAGTAAGCCCGCTAGTCATCCTTCCACACAATATGGCTAGAAGATAAATGGGTACCCTGGGCATATATGACAAAACTCATTTGAAGTGCAGTTATTTGTCGTTTTTCTCTTAAAGGGCATTCAAATTTTAACTTTTACGTATTAATTATACCATAAATCAGCGGCCTGCAGACTTCAGAAAAATGTATGAACTGTCCAAAAATAATCTTAAAATTTGTCTACAACCGTAGCCTTTTTTCCTTAAATGACCGATTCGGAACTCGATCGTGTTATAGAAACTTTTCGTAATAGTTATTATTATGATTATTATTGATGCTAATGTCACTCCTATATGTGTGAGAAATATTGAAGGACATATGTAAAATTATGTTGT
This sequence comes from Bathynomus jamesi, assembly GCA_023014485.1. NCBI lineage: Eukaryota > Metazoa > Arthropoda > Malacostraca > Isopoda > Cirolanidae > Bathynomus > Bathynomus jamesi. The sequence continues at coordinate 315,510 of JAJOZX010000243.1, read as the reverse complement.
ATACAGTAAGCGCTATTATGTACTATTTTATAAAAAATTCCTCTTGCTCTATCATTTAATAAATTGTTGAAGATACATGGCTTGTTCTTCCCCGACACACGCACACACACAAAAAAACTCGCATCACTTCGTCGATGATGACAATCGCTGGGCTTAGTGTGCAGTAGAACTTGTGCCTTCTTGTCCAAATCCTCGTCCTTTGGACACGATGGCACAAGTTTTACGTATTATATACGCGTATTACATACACGTAAAACTTCACACAATACACCAAGTGCGTACAAACGGGAACCTATTCTTTATCTGGCTACATATTATTTCATCATTCCGTTCGGTGTCACACAAATCGAATAATTTTTAAAAATTTGCAAATTCGTTCCCACGCGCCATATGCAAGAGAAATGAAAGGCAGTACATCCCGCAAGTATTGCTATAGTACCCCTATAATTGGTAAGGACTCCACACAATTTGGGGAATGTGCAATTGCTCGAGAAATTTTACAATAATAGCGTCATTCCAAGAGTGAACCCCCAGTGAGTTAAAATATCACATTCGATCCCTAGCTGGAAGCTTCAGCGTCTCGTTCTTCGCAAACACACCGATAAATTTGGAGTGTATGATTCGGTCACTATTCATTACTCTCTGGAGTGTATTCGCATCCATTTTAAAAGTCTATGACTATACCTCTAAACGTATCGATCTCTATTAGGGCTTGTGATTCGAGGTATACTAGTACACTAATAGGCGTGTCTAGCGGCTTGGCGAATTCTAATCTGACTGAGATGTTTCCACTCTGCTGTGAACTTAAGTGCGTGTTTACAGTAGCAGATAAGTCCGGGCTAATGTCAAACGGGTAAAGATTAACTTGCTCGATGAATTCCTTCTGCGTTACGCCAATTCCTAGCTCGTTGCATGTACCGGCAATATGTGCAAGATTACTATAAGCTCTCGAGCAAAGCGGGAACTCAGCTTCTGTTGAATAATCCGTTTCTAATGTCCTCCCTAAGGCGACTCCATTGACATATAGGGTTATATTTTTAAGGACGAAATTTTCGAAATTAAAGACGTTCTTTTTATATTTTCCATTCACAGAAACGTGTTCCTGCATTCCAATTAACAACATTTTAGGTAGAGATCTGAGGGCGACGTTTTCTATCTGCTTCTATACCAACCCTGCTGGCACCGTGTATAGTTTGATGTGTACTCTATTAATTGGGTATTTTACTGTGGCGTGTAGTAAATTTTTTTCAATTTCGAGTTGTTTAGCAGAGCTTAATTTCACTCGGCGCACGCGAAGATATGTTTCCATAACATCACTCACCACGGGCTTTGCGCTCTCTTTTTGGTCAGCCCCCAGATTTAAACGGATCTAAGGATTCGTACGAGTGAGCTTTATTTTCATATGGATCCCATTCACAAGCAGCTTCTCCTGGAATGTGAAGTCTGTATGCAGGCGTCCGAAGCATTCATATATCTTCTTTTTAGAATTTTTAAATTTGGCCTTTATTGCTTTCGTCTTTAGCTGGATAATAGCCCTCGGCATTTAAAAAAGTGTCCTTCGCTTCTTTTGAAAAGTTGAAGACATTTTCCAGATAGGCTCGTAGGTGATAGTAACCGGTTCCTACCGAGATGTTGACCTGGTTTAAATGCACGTCACACTCACTGAATATGGAGTGTAGAAAGTTTGTTTCTGGAAATACGACGTATTTGTCTTCGCAATCCGTTCCATCTGAATGTGATATACATAGTTTAGCGTACATGTGCACGCAGCTTCGATCAAAAAAGTAAGAGCCTAAACTGGGGATCACGAATTCTATAGGGGCACTCGGGGATTAATGGTGTTTAACGGATTAATTGTAATAAAGTCACTGTGTTCAATAGAAACTTGAGTTGGGGGCATGTCAAAGAGGGACAGTCCGATTTACAACATTGTGAATTACACGGATGGGTGAAACGGGCCATGACGAGTCAGAAATAGTGGCACCTCTCACGGCAAGTAGTAAACAGCCTATGATTCATGAGCGCAATGTCCTTAGCTTATATCAGTTAAAAAAAATATCAACCATAGGGTTCAGTCGCTTAGAACACTTCTTCTTTTTTGATGTCCTTTTACGTTTAAAACCACGTGCTGGTAACCCCTTCTTCTTCTTCTTCTTCTTCTTCCGGACAGGCCTCTTCTTCCCACTACCACGCATTTTTCTCTTTGTATCTTTGAAGATTTCGTCCCGTGTGCGCTTTAAGTGCCTTTTTAGAGCTTCTTTAGGCTTAGTCCCTGCCATTATGTCTTCTACCGTGTTAAGACCTGATTGTAACGCTTTCCTTCCGAGATACTGTATATGACACTCCTCTTCAGCAAGGGGACAGCCGTACGCAGTATGGTTGAAAAAATGGATCCGAGCCCACTCTCGCGGTGGTATCTCACCCTTCGATAGACTGTGAAAGACCTTCGGGTCATTATACCACAGTGCGACGAAAGTGCAGCTTCACTGTTAAGCTCCTGTCACCGAATGGAAAACTTTTCCCCTCAATCGTTCTTATATATATTGAGATATTGGTTAATAGATTAGTTGCAACATTCACATAATGGGGCTTGTCATATGTAATGTTCAGGCTCCTTCTTCTATGATTGGGGATGTGAGCGATGCGTAGCAGACACACCTGGGTATCCCCGACGAACTGATGCTCCACGATATTACTATAAATATAGCACATGTCTGGGGGAGGATAGCCATCGTTCAATTTCTCCAATTTCAGCTGATACATTAGGCTGCACAAGTCATGTTGTGCTTCGTGAAAGGTATCTATTTGGAGGGCTGCTCCATATCGGCCGTAGGTTATAATTTTGAACAGTCCTTTGTCTTTAATATTTCTGTTATCCTGTGATTTTAGGGTCAGAGTATGTGCAGGGGTATCTTTGTCCACGATTTCGTATACTAAATCATCCGTAAGATTTGAGCTTTTCAAACTACCGTTTAAGTCTCACAACATCCTCTGCCGCACCATAATGACCTGGGCCTAGTGTTACTACTTAGTGTAATACTGTGCCTCCCCACTCCGGGCGGCACGTATGGTCTTGTTCCGAGTTACACCTGCCATTTCACACTCATCACGGTCAGGGCCGTAACTAGGGTTTAGAAATTAGTGAGATCCAGATTTTTTTCGAGCGCGGCGGGACGAGCAAAATTCAGACCAAAATGACATCTACAAACACAACCCAAGCTATACACTAAACACAAAACACAAAACGCTCGACGCTCCCTCTTTTCAAAAGAAAAGCGGTAATATCCGTTTCATACACGGAGAGCGGTTCAGTCTCTTTTTTTTTTTAGGAAATAATTACCGAGGTCCGGACCTCGGTGACCTCATAGGTAGTTACGGCCCTGATCACGGTCTCTAAGAACTGTAAAAACGGATTCTTTATTTTCAATACTTAAAAACTTCGTAGCCAATTGAATCTCGCATATTCCAACCTCATACGAATCACGACCCAATTCGATGGGACCGTGGAGTTCTGTTACAAAGTTGGTCAGAGTGTTGCCAGGATGTACAAACAGAGAAGAAGAGGACGGGAGTATGACGTAGAAGTGGTTAGGCGCCATGTTGCGTACTAATTAAGCTTCATTATTGCATCAGCTTTTATATAGGTATTGAAGCTTTCTGGGTGCCCTAGCCATTTCACCAGGTACATTTTTCTCTTTCCTGATCCTTTGCTACCTAAAATGTTTTCAATTTTAAACACGTTTCTCCCTAAATTAAATGTTATTTTCTGCAGCTCCTCGCCGTAAAAGCCTCCTGCAATTTCTTCCCCATTCAAATCTTCAACGTAATACAGCATTATCTCGTCTTTAGGTCTCATAGCCCTAACTTTAAAAGTCTCACGTGACCAACCTTGCTCAAGTCCTTTTGCGAATTTATTACTCGAACGCGACAGCCTTACATAATCATCGATTTTGAAACGCGCAGAGTGTGGTGGCGCTCTACGAGTGTCTTTTCTCACCTCAGGCTCTGTGTGCGTACCTCTTTCTAAAATTTCGTTAGGTGTTGTCCCAATCGCACGGTGGTGTGAACGGTTGTAGGATGAGGCCAGCGAATCCAGAATGTGTATATATCTGTATGTGTTTTTATGTATGAAATAGCGATGCATGCGTTCCTTTATGGTACGTTGAACTCTTTCAGCTAAAGAGGCCTTATGTATAGAATTGCTAGTGTAGTAACTGATATTAAACTCTGTCAACATGCTCTAAAAAGCTCCGCCTATAAATTCTTTCCCCATGTCCGTACAAAAATAGCATGGAATCCTGTTTTCTTTCAACATCAACGTTTTGGTGGCTTTGGCAACTGTTTCAGGCGATTTATTTTTCAGGGGAATTAACAACAGATATCTAGAGAATACATCTATTATGAATAAGATGTAGCGGTAACCACCATTATACACTGAGTATCTTTGCATGTCTGTTAAATACGATTGCCAAATAGAGTCAATCGAGACCGCTGTTGTCTTCGCTGTTTTAAGTCTTTTTTCCACCGGCTTATGAAGTGTATAAGCATCCTGCTCCCGCAAAAACCTCTCAACATCATTTTTCCGTACTCCCTCATTATAAACACCTCTGTACAGTCTATCAACGCCGCCGTAAGAGGTTGGGCTAGAAATGTCATAATAACGTTTTCTTAATATGTTAGCCATTTGTGTATTTTAGAGGCACGCGGGGAGGGTTGACCGTTGTTGTTTGGTCTTTTCTTTCTCCTCTTCAGAGATGTTACCGCTGGGGGGTGATGGCGTGCTCAGTTGTGGCACATGCGATGCTTGGCCCAAGTCTTTTAACCTGTTCAGATTTCTTATCAATGTTTTGGGGGCATTTATTTGTTGTAATCTTGCTTTAATATGCTTCCATCCTGATGGTGAAGGCCTATCCCACTTTCTCACCAGGTCATGGACGATGTCAACAATATTCGAGCACTGTACCTTTGTTCCTTCAACAATGACCTCACCTGTATCGGTCCACTGTATAATTATAGACGTAAGTCTTTACTCCTCAATGTATGTGGGAGACTATTTTTTAATGCATGCTCGATATGCTGTGGGGTCGATCCGTTATTCTTTGACTGGTCAGCTCTAGCCGCGACCCCGGGTCCTATGCCTCCATATTCAGCGTCGTCTCCGCTGTGCCTAATAACTACGGGGATCTCTGTCGGATTCTTATAATTTTCGTACTCATGAAGAAATTTCTGCAGAGCTTCTTAGTATAAGAGTCTTTTCTCATCAGGTAACTTTTCACTGTTTAATAGGTCTAACAATTCGTTTTCCATTCTTTTAAGCCTGCTTTTACGAGGTTCTGGAACCGTATCTGGACTCTTTGAACTTTGTAGTGAAGCATACACCTCGTGTGGAATCACGACTACTTTCTTCATTATATGAATCTAGTCAGTAAAGGTCCCGAAACTGAAAATAAGATAGGGAGGAATGAACCCTCTCTTTGTACAATAATTGGGTTTTTCTTCAGCACAGTTTGACTTTTACGAGCTAGTGTGCGTATTATGTTCTTATAACGGCGTAAGCGAACCTTCTGGGGGGGTTTCATTGGTACATTACATTTTATAACGTTAAGATAGATTTTACAGATGCATTTTAAAAAGTCGGAGTCGATATTTTTAACAAACATCTGTTGCAATGCCCGGGGCAGTCGATGATAAATTTTTATTAATTCATGGTATTTCTTTAGCCTCTTTGTCATTCTGGAATATACACCGTTTCATGCTCGTTTGGGAATATATTCGTTCTCAGAAGCACCCTAAACGTGTTTCGCGGATAAAGGTCACAAAGCAAATATCCGTAACGTTGGCTTGTAGTTTCTTTATAAACTTCCAAAAAATCCTTACGCTGATATGGGAATATTTGATTGGTTAATACCCCAATTTGTGACACATCCCTACGTTGTGCGAATAAGATTAGATATTGTGTATTTAACGACACATCGCGCATGTATCTATTTTTGAAAAATAGATTCTGGTTGATGAAGAATACGCTTATGTTAAGATGGTGGGAGAACACTGTAAATGTCTCGGCAAACATTTTATCCATTTTTAACATGAGATCGTCAATTACAATGACTGTATGTTCATTTCCCTTTAACGAATTAACGTCATATACACCTTTTTGGAACAAAATATCATCTTGGTACTCATTGAATACTGACTGGTATGTCGAATAGCACCATATGACTTTATGCACAAATTTTAAGAACATCTCCCCCTTATCTTTAATTATTTTAAACATAAACACAGTTTTACCACATCCTGTAGGGCCAGATATACTGTAACACATGTAGATGGGCTCGTGAACCTGAATTTTTCTACAAAATCCATCTCTAACACGTCACACTCCAAAGTGGAACATTTACAAAATATAATAAAGTTTTAAGTGATGTTCCTTATATTCTACAGTCTTGTTTTCCTCTTCTTCTTCAGAACCGTGAATGATGATGAGGTACAGCAACATGTCTCCATCATCGATATTACAGATGACTCCAATGACCGTGTAGTTGTGGCCACAGTCTCCACCCCCCTAGCGAACCCACACCGGCGACACCTGTAGCACCCCCACGCGACAATTTGAGGAGAAAGCGGGGACATGATGAAGTTGATGATGATTAGCTTTCCACGTCGGGTATAAAGCGTACCAGGAGTGTAGTGGCTGTTAGACCACCAGTAATAGAGCCCCAGTCCTCTACGTCTTACGATACCCCCCCCAATACTAGTTCCTTCCTCAAATAAAAATGTGCCTCCTTATTCCTGTTCAATTCCGATCGCACCCTCCACAGCAGCACCAGCTTCTCGTTCGGTAGAGGATAGTATAGCATTCGTGCTGGTGTGCACCGCCACCCCCACCCCAGCCCTGACTAAAAATCGGTACGTAGTCAGGGTTGACCCTGGAGCCATGTATAGCAATGGTGCTGAACACGGACTGCGACGCGTAGTTTAACGTATTGTGGAGTTTGCTCTTTAGAACAGCGACAGACGTGAAGTCAGGACGAGTTTGTCCTTTGGGTTCGGGTCCGATGATGGGGATGTAGATGATTTTTGGGTAGTAATACCATATAGGCGCTTGGCTGCTGTAGATGTAGAATATATTTTGGGCGGTATAATGCAAGCCTCTCAAAGTAGTACAACCTTCAACATGGACAACTTCACGATAGATACTGACCGGGTATTCCGTGTTGCGGGTCATACGGCCACACCTCATACTCTTAACTTCAATTCTCAGGCTATTTACAGACAGCATATAAACTCCGAGCGTGGATGCGGATTTATAGCAGTAGTCTTAGCTCATACAGTATGTTTACTGTACTAAATGCACAGACCCAAAAAATTTGGTTGCCTACGGTTGTGCAGCGTGTCCGTAAACTGGCAGCAGATTGCAAGATCGAGTTTGACTGTAATATGGGTCCTGAAGAGCTGAGAAGGGTAGAGCAGGAAATGAATGTTTGTATAGTTGTATTTGGAATGGATGATCGTCGTAGGACTGTGTATGTTTTTAAAAGCAGTGTGAGAGACCGTACAAGACCCCTACTTATTTCAGGGCTGTCAGGAACAACGTATCTCCCCATCCGTAATATAAGGGACCTTTACACGAGTTATGATAAAAGTCGAAAATATGGAAGACATCATGATTTGTGTAAGGGCTACCTCGAGTTTGCGGACGATATAGTGAAACATTGTAAGGATTGCCACATGGTATATGAGCAGTGTAAAAGCTCCAAATGTGAGTCATGTAGTTGAAGTTGAGAAGAGGGACTGTAATGTGTGTAGACGCACATTTTTCAATAATAAATGCTTTGAGCTCCATAAATCGATTGGCACTTGCAGGAAAATGAGAATCTGTGAATGTAGTATGTTTCATATGATGAATAATTGGGGCAATTCACGCATAAGTGTGATGAAATTCACTGTCCTACATGCCATGAGAAATATAAGGCAGATGGTACAAAGCATGTATGTTATATGAAAGATGCTAAGCCTAAAAATAAACCTTGTATAACTGTGTACTACAATACAGAAACATATTCGGCTGCTGAAACCAAAGAGGTTATACCACATCTACTCGTAAGCCAGACTATCTGCGATGAATGCAGGGAAGTCGAGTGTGATGAGTGTTACAAATGTGTTAAACGAACAAACGTTTTAAAAACGAACGCAAACGACAACCCCGTGAAATTCTTAGTATCCTATATTGTCAAGTTAGCGGAGTAGTTCAAAAAAATGACTGTGTATATTCTTGCCCACAACGGCGCAAAATTTGACACACAATTCCTTTATAAGGAGCTACTTGAACACGAGTCATCGGAGATATTTACAGGCAATCCCTTGAAAAGAGGAAACAAACTTATACAGATGCAGCTAAGAGATAATGTTCAGTTTAAAGACAATTTATTATTCACACCTTGTAAATTAGCCAAGCTACCCAAGGTGATGGGCATAGCTGCCGAAGTTTCAAAAGGATATTTCCCTTACACTTTCTTCACTAGCAACACTTTAAATTACGAAGGACCACCTCCCCCCAAACATTACTTTAACTATGCCAGTGTGATAGTGAGCGTGAAGATTTTGACCGCTACTGCAACAGTTCTAATGAAGAAATTCCATACAATATAGCGGATGAATGTGAGCGTTATTGCGTGAATGATATGCGCGTGCTTAGAGTATGTTTCCAGGCCTTTAGAAGGATGTACATAGACCGTTTCAACTGTGATCCGCTGCAAGTCGCAACCACGATCGCCTCATTGTGCTTTACGGTGCTCAAGAACAATTTCATGCCTAAAGACACACTGGCTGTCATTCACAGAAACAATCCCCGCAGTTATAGGCATAAGGCTATTTCCTGGCTTATACACCTACAGCAACAGACCGGTGTGTAAATATAAAACATGCCCGAAACAGGGGTGAAGTCCCCATCAAGGTCAATGGTCGTGCTTTTTGGGTGGATGGTCTAAGCGAAGACCGTGCTACTGGTGAGAAGACTGCGTACTCCTTTAACGGGTGCTGGTGGCATGGATGCCAGCGTCCTGAGTGTGGACGTAGGAGATATCCATGGTAGATCTCCTGCCGACAGTCTTCCGTGGACCCGCACCCGGAATCAGCTTATAGGTTCCCAGTTCACTCACAAGGTCTTGTGGGAGCATGAATATGATGCACGGATGGAAACAGATGGGCAGTACCGCGAAGAAATAAACACCATCAAACGTTCAATGGTGTTGGAGCCTCTCAGATGCGGCGATAGCTTGTTCGGTGGGCGTACAAATCCCTTCAAGTTATACTTTCCACCTGCAGATGGCGTGAAACTCCATTACTACGACTTCTGTCCTTTATACCCTTACGCGATGAAGAACAATCCGTACCCCGTAGGAACACCTGAAAAACTGGTGGGTCCAACCCTGCCCACCATCGAAGAGTTCTCAGCAAATTTGAACGAGAACTATTTCGGTCTTTCTTTCGTAGATGTGCTCCTCCCTCGCGACTTATGGATGCCGATCTTACCCACCGTTATAGACCACAAGCTCATGTTTCCCCTGTGCGTGAAGTGCGCAGAGGAGAACATTGGGGCCTGTAATCACACAACCAACCAGCGGAAGATCAGAGGTGTATATACAAGCCCTGAGCTATCCCTAGCCGTTCGCCACAGCTACAGAATATTGAAGATATATGAGGTGTGGAGGTTTCAGAAGCTACCCAACCTTTTCACGCCATATATAAACACTTTTTTGAAGGATAAGGAAGAAGCATCAGGGTATCCGCGAGGAGTTGAGACCGAAAACGAAAAATTGGCGTATATTTAGCGCTACCGTGATCGTGAAGGGATACAACTTGACCGGTCCCAAATTGTAAAGAACCCGTGCAAGCGCTTTAGTGCAAAGTTGTGCCTAAATAATGTTTGGGGGAAACTTGCTCAAAATACAGGCAAGGGGAACGTTCATCTAGCCCAATTTATAACGAGGTGTGGGATTATGCCAACGTTCTGGATAAAGAGGTCATGGAGATCGTGAATGTGGGTAATACGTACATAATAAAGTACAACATTACCGAATTGGCTACAGATACATCATGTGTTACAAACATACCTGTAGCCAGCTTCACAATAACATACGCTCGCATCAAACGTTGAGGTCTACTGCATTCTCTTGGACGGAGGTTCTGTACGCAGACACAGATAGTGTGATATTCACAGAGAGGGGGGTGAATACATGCCAAATATTGGAGAATTCCTCGGGGAATTAACTGATGAAATCAAGGATGAGTATGGTGATATTGCCTACGCTGATTCTTTTGTATCAACACGTCCAAAAACTTATGGGGTACGGGTGACGTTGGGGGAGGAAGTGAGATATATCGTGAAGGCGAAAGGCATCATGCTTAGCCAGGCGAACCGGCGGATTGTTAACCTTGATTCGCTGAAGGAGCTAGTGAGCTTAGAAGATGAGGGTGAGCAACCGCCCCAACTGACTGTAGGGACCCACAATTTTCGGGCACAGAAACTGGGGTGTGTGAAGGAACTTAGGGGGACAAAAGTGTATTGTAACACATAGGAAACGCTACCAGGTGCCTGGCACCTACGACACCGTACCCTTTGGATACCATAGCCCTTGAATGTTGTTTTATATATATATATATATATATATATATATATATATATATATATATATATATATATATATATATATATACTGTGTGTGTGTGTATATATATATATGTCTATTTACTTGTTAACGATATGTTTATTTATTTATTACGCGTAGGTGAATATATTCCATGAATTAGAGACTATTTGTTGATGGTACGTTTATTTTAAATAAATTATGTTTCAATTAGCGTTTCATTTTCTCCTTCGTGTGTGTGTGTGTGTGTGTGTGTGTGTGTGTGTGTGTGTGTGTGTGCGTGTGTGCCGGAAAAGGCTAAGCACCGCCCACTGTATGGCTGATCAAAGGGGTCACGTGACTCCGGCCACTAAATGATCATATCTCTGCCCTGCGTGCTCAGTTGAACTCAACAAGCCCTGGATCTCAGACATGTATTTTGAAGAATTCTTGCGTATACGGAAAAAGTAATGGCTACCTTTGACATTGCATGCTTGACATTCATGAAGTGGTATTTTATAAAGTCTACAGATGTGGTGAACACTCAAAGAATCCTGAGTCCTCCCTCCTTTGAGGCTTTTAAGGCCATATTGAACCGAGAGAAGCGCGAGGAGCAGGAGGTTCAAATACTCTACGGTTATTCTGGCGTGAGCATTGCGGGCGCTTTCGTGGCTCAAACGATGTGATGGATTACGTCGTAGGACTAAACTGTGTAAAGGCACCCATACACCGCGAAGTGAAAGAAGCATCACGTGCAGAAGAGAAGCAACGGGTATGGGCAGTGACTCTTGTTGGCGAATGGTGTGACAAGTGGTATTATATCATGTTACATCACACCGAATACGCATACCCCATGTTTGAGAATGTAAATCTTGTTATCATGGACAGTCTAAAGTATTTTTAGCATTACGTTCATATACAGGGTGTTTAAAAAGTCCCTATCTATTTCAGTGAAAACGTAGCAAAAAGGGTAAAATTCAATAATATTTACATGATTCTACATGAGCACCATCAGTATATCTACAGAGCTCGAATCTGTCAGCAGCATTGCGGAACACATTTTGGAGCATGACAGGGATTATTTTTGTAACTGCTGTTACGATACGAGCACGTAAATCTTGCAGATCTGTAACCCTCGTTTGATAGACGTTTGATTTGATAAAGCCCCATGCAAAGAAATCCAAGGGCATTAGGTCAGGAGATCGAGCCGCCCAGGGCCTGTTGTCTCCACGTCCGATCCACCGATTTAGAAATCGTTCATTTAGGTACTCCCGAACAATGTTTGCGTAATGACAAGGTGCCCCATCTTGTTGAAAGACGAAGGTGTTTAAAATGCCATCTGAATGAAGCTGGAGTTCCAGGAATTGCTGAAGCATGTCCAGATAAATAAGCCCTGTAACTGTAGCTTCAGCAAAGTAAAAGGGCCCATAAATCTTAGATTTGGTCATACCCAACCAGACAGTAACTTTAGGAGAATCTCGTTCCCATTAATAGAAATCAACTGGCTTTTCATTAGCCCACATGCGGCAGTTATGGCGATTAACCTTTCCAGAAAGTTGCTTCATCACCGAAGAGAATGTGGTCCATTAAATTTTAATTCTGAATGTGTTCAACAAGATCGGCACATATTGCACTTCGCTTTGGATAATCCTCTTCATGTAAGTCATGAAGCACCTGAATGTGATAACTTCTCTTCAACGTCGATTTCAAAATTATGTGGACAGTTGATTTGGGTATCCCGAGTCTACGTGATGTGGTGCGAATTGACATGCTTGGATGTTCATCGATAACATTATGTACCGCATTTACAGCATGCTCAGAGACACTTGGACGTCCAGATCTTGACTCATCATGAACAGATCCCATTCTTTTAAATTTATTAAGCAAATCATGAATTGTCTTGTCTGTAGGACCTGGCTTGTGAAATGTTCTTTCAAACCTCTCTCTATTTTCTTTGCATTTCTTTCCTTTAATCCGAAGTGTCACCACCATCACCTGTTCTTCTACATTCATTTTCATAGGGTTCTGCAACAAAAATAAATAAAAACCGTTAATTCAACGAAATAGATAGGAACTTTATAAACACCCTTTATATCATAATGAGGTTCGCAATGAGGTCATGGCTAAAGGCCTGTGGTAGTTTTTAATAGAGTTTAGGGATGAGTATCGCTTGCTAAGCAGAAAGGACAGATATGGACAGATGTTTCTATCAAATAGAGCGCCGGAGTGTTAATAAAATGTGCGTAGTTCGAGAAAATACAGTGATGAATGCCCCTGAACGAAGCTGTATGGTTTCGATAAAACATTAAAGCCGTTATTACTTCATGTATCAGAAAAATTCTGATTGCCCAACATAATGGGATACAAGTATTCACATGACTCATGTTGGAGCAAGCCCGTGCACGAATCACCAACGCTTGATATGACGCGCCCATGTGACTCATCCCCACACACCTCCCGCCCAGCCAAACCACGCACAGGCTGCTCATAGTCACCTCAGAGTTTGAACCGACTGGACGTACACTCCTTACAGTAGAAAACGATGGAGCTTCCATTGAGCAGTATCCTCAATGACGTATACGATGTGTCCATGACGAAGTCAGTGCGTGTGTTCAGGCGTAAAACCGGCGCTGTTGACTATGTACTGGAAACGCGTTGTAGATAAACAAACTCTGGTAAACAGAGTGTTATTTATTTAAGTGTTGAGGAAGTGAATAGAATCTTCGTGATAGTTGAGAAGTGGGGCGAGGATCGTTATAAAATACCTGCAGGTGTAGGCATAAGAAGAGAGCAGATTAGTGATGCACCCTCATATGCCATTATTTGTACGTTGTGTATAATTCGCGACCAGCCATGCATTGATATACGGTTCATGTGGAAGAATGCGTCTGATAATAACGTCTTTGTCCCTACGCGAAACCGCTTCACCCTCGACACAATGTTTGAAACCGTCGGTTTCCGCAAGCTAAAGCCTCTATTAGACGCACGTGTTATCGATATGCTTTATTTTGACACGATTCTTGGATACGCATACACCGTTCTGCTCGACGGGTTTACCGAGTGTAGGACTGGACAAGGCGAGAATGGCCTTGGAACTAGATGCGTATTTAAAAGGTATAGACTCTTCGAAATATCTTGAACTTTGGTACAAAGGACTTGAACGGTACAGGGCTGAGCTCACCTACACTATTCACCCTGAAGAGCTATTTCTTTATATAACGAGCAGCTGTCGGCACGACTTAGAAGATTATTTCTACTGTCGATATGCGTTGTGAAGAAGAGTTCACGGTTGAAAAGCTCGGATTGGAAAGAATAAACCCTCGTTTAAAGGAGTGTTTATAAACTTGAATTTAATAATGATGATGTGGCAAACGATGCCCTCTTTGCGCGTGCTTTTGATTGTATTCTATCCGTGTTTAAAGAGTGATAATTTGCCAACCAATTGTAAAGTGGGCACAAAAATAGTGTTAAACGAATTGAAAGCCCTTTACATTGAGTATAGGCACCCGCATATTTTGAGTGATGAAATAATGTTAAATCGTATTTATTGCATAGTACAAAGCAACGATGATGTGTGTGTGTGTGTATATATATATATATATGTATATGTTAAACACAGACCGTGCATGGAACAAGGAACTCTTCTGGGAAAATTAAATCCACTATAGTCCGAATAAGTAATGGTAAATGACAAATACCATAGTTTTTCTTTTTCAGGATGCTAGCCCGACGTGGGCAACGGGTCTCTCGCAAAGAGATCCCATAAATATAGCTTCCCTCACCAGCTATCTGCAAAGCAGACAGGATCCAGCTTTGGGACATGGACCTAGGGTTTAAAGCAAGCCTAGTCCCTACATTCAGAACCTCTATATAAGTAAAAGACTCGTTGCATTCACGTCGGATTGAATAAACAAAGAAAAAGGGGTAACTATTGTATTTTTAGCCAAAAAAACCAAAACTTAAACCTCAACCGGGACATTGAGCGTCCACTTTTCAAGGCACGTAACACATCCGTTTAATATACACAAACTCAGAATGGTCCCCTGAGAAATTTATATGTTAAACACAGACCGTGCATGGAACAAGGAACTCTTCTGGGAAAATTAAATCCACTATAGTCCGAATAAGTAATGGTAAATGACAAATACCATAGTTTTTCTTTTTCATGATGCTAGCCCGACGTGGGCAACGGGTCTCTCGCAAAGAGATCCCATAAATATAGCTTCCCTCACCAGCTATCTGCAAAGCAGACAGGATCCAGCTTTGGGACTCATCTCTTTGCGAGAGACCCGTTGCCCACGTCGAGCTAGCATCATGAAAAAGAAAAACTATGGTATTTGTCATTTACCATTACTTATTCGGACTATAGTGGATTTAATTTTCCCAGAAGAGTTCCTTGTTCCATGCACGGTCTGTGTTTAACATATAAATTTCTCAGGGGACCATTCTGAGTTTGTGTGTATATATATATATATATGTATATATATATATTTGTGTGTGTGTGTGTGTGTGTGTGTGTATATATATATATATATATATCTATATATATATATATATATATATATTACCAATGTAATGGAATTCTTCCGTACTATTATTTTGAAGTTTATATATAAGTGTGCATTTGTTCATACATATATTAAATGTGTATATAGATTTCTCCGGTACTAATATTATTATTTAAGAATGTGTGTGTGTGTGGTGTGTGTGTATATTATATATATATATATATATATTATATTATATATATATATAATATATATATATGGTTCAGAAGAATTCTGTATAGCAAATATATATATTTTTTTTTTTTCCCTGCTGTACAGAATTCTTCTGAACTATTTTTGATTGTATATTTATTTTCTATATATTTCATGTACGTTAAATTATTTCCAATAATTCAACTAAATAAACAGAATGGTATAGTTGTGTTTTACTATTCAACTAGCAGAGCGACCCGGCGCTGCCGAGGTGAATGTTGAACGTTTTTATATATTATATATATATGCCCGGTTAGGTAAACTGAATGCCCGGTTAGGTTAATTGAATGCCGGGTTAGATCAACTGAATGCCCGATTAGGTTAATTAAATACCCGGTTAGGTCAACTGAATGCCCGAGAGGGGTGGGGTAATGGGGGATGGGTGGGGGTAATGGAGGAGGGGGTTAGCTCCCAAGTTGCATAAATGGGGTGAGGGGGTTCTGGGGGATAACTTATATATAATTTGGCCTGTCTGTTTGTTGTCTGAGCCTGTCTGTTTGTCTGTTTGTATGTTTGTGAAATTTATCCCGGGCAACGCCGGGTACTCACCTAGTATATATATATATATAAAGCCTTCTAAGCCAACTGGCGGATTAAGACTTCTAAGCTAACTGTGAGGTCAAGAACGTCTTCGCTTCTCTCTCTTAGGTTAGGTTTGGGTGGCAGCTTGGGGGATAAACCACTCCCCCTTGCTTGCATACCCTATTCCCTTTTTTTGTGCCACCCCCAGGTGCCCCCCTCCCCCATGGGTGCCAACCCACTTCCACCATGGGTGCCAACCCCTACCCCCTTTGCAACAATCGATCAACATTGCAATTGCTATGCATTCTCCCATTTTGCGGTCATACTACTCACCTCGAATGGGCAGTAGCAGATCCAGCCCCGCTGTCCAGGTCTGTGTTCCTAGTATCGGCAGCGGGGTAGCCAGAAGTGCGGACATTTATGGATGGTTCCCTCCTCAAAGAGACTCCGAAGTTCTTGAAGTTGTTGCCATTATTTTTTTTTTTTTTTTATTTTGAAAAAATTATGTCGTGTGTAAGATGTATGTATGTGTGGTGAAGAATAGGGAGTATATTGTCGTATACAGTATCTTATTTTACGGCTTTTAGAACGGATGAGAGAAGTATTTAATGAATACGGCAGATCAAAATGATTGATAATTTCAAAAAGTAAAATGGCGTCCAGTTTATGGTAATGTTATTGACGCATTAAACCTTTTGTTTTCTTCTTCTTCGCAGAGATAGTAAGACAGTTTCACTGGAAAGCAGCTCTGCTTCGACGCTCGTGATTGGTGGAGGCATCGTGGGGACTAGTCTTGCCTACCATTTAGCTAAACAGGTGAATGAAGTGTACATATTTGCTAACTACAGAAGAATTATTAAGCTGGAACTTTCATTTCAACCTAACTTAACCTTCAACGACCTTCTGTTGCATTTATCCTCTACGAAAACATATATTGGTCCTAGACATAAAGTCAGGATGTCAAGATGATAGACAAATTCCATACAATATATCTAATCTGAATTTTATCATAGGATAAAATAACAGCGTTAAGTTTGCACTAAAATTATGTTTTATTCCTATTATTATTATTATTATTATTAATCCTACTGAAAAAGTTTAGTTGTTGCTGAGCATCTAATGACAACTACAGTAAATTACCTTTAAAGTTACTTCTGAAAAAATATCTAATCCTCCTCCTTTGTCAGTGTTTTTTAATCAGTGGTACGGTACCACTGGTGGTAATTAAGAGTTTTCAAGTGGTACTTAGTAAAAGAAGAAAAAATAAACACATCCATAAACCTTCTGTCCGCGATCGAGAAAAGTTAAGTGAAATGAAAGAATACGTCCGTTATCATTTCTTAAGAATCTGTTATAAGAAAACAATGGAAGGTTGGAAGGGTCACGGGCAACTTTTATTTCATTGAGATTTAGGCGAGTCTTACTTAAATGGTACTGCAGACAGAACAAGATCTTAAAGTCTTACTTGACATAAGAAAGGGTTGAAAATCACTGTACCACACGAACAGGTTCAAGTGTAACTAATTTGATGGGGAAAACTGAAAAGGAATCAAGGAGGCAGTTTAACAAAGAAAAAAAAAGACCTCATTCAATTAATTAAAAGGTGTTTTACCTGTAAGTAAATGCTTTATTTGCACAGGCAAATGAAGCAAACATAAAATACAGTGGTTGTTGCTCTGTTTTTATGTCTACGAGTAATGAAGTATGTACTGAACTCTCTCCTCTCTCTCTCTCTCTCTCTCTCTCTCTCTCTCCTCTCTCTCTCTCTCTCTCTCTCTCTCTCTCTCGATGTATATATATATATATATTATTCTGTTATGTAAATGTCAGCTGCAATAACTGATTTTTATCAACCGTAGGGAGAAAAAGACGTAATGTTACTTGAGAAAAACGAACTGACAGCTGGCTCAACGTGGCACGCAGCTGGATTAACCACCAGTTACAATACAACAATAAACCTAAGGAAAATTCAATATTACAGGTAAATCTCAAACTATTTCTTCTTCTTTACGACTTAATTAAAGTGTTAATTCAAATACTCTAATACGGGAATATTCAACCTTTTCCAGGATCTGAACTACTGTTAAATTTTGGCCATAAAAAATTGTCTACGTTCTTTCTACCTTTACTCAATTACTGTACCTTCCACCAAAGCCCGGGAGAAGAATCACGGGCCCTGGTGCTACTGTATATTTGAATCCGTGTCCCTTTACACCCCATCACCTCCTTTCCTATCTTCCGGCCCGGGCCCTGGTACTTTGACAGCTCATGCACACCTTTCTCCCGGGTCCCGCCTTCCACCTGTTCCATTCCCACATCTCATTTCCATACCTTAGAACCCCAATCATGTTCCACGTCATTATCTTCATCGTTAATTTGTAGGAAAAATTGAAAACTTTTCAAAAAGAGGATCTATTTTAAGTAGAGTAAATTTTATAATTTTTGATAATAAATGAGATTGATATTTTTTCCTTCTTTTTTTATTGTTTTCTACGATTATCTTGAAATTTCGGTTAAATGCCCATTTCTGATTGCGATCGATTAAAAAATGCTTCGTGATCGATCAAACCATCGCGATCAACTGGTTTGGACATTCTTGCTTTAATATTTTTGGAGCTATTGAAGAATAGGGACCCCAGCCTTTTTAGTTAGGCTTATAAGGCTAACTAACGAAAATATCACGACCTAACCTAACCAATCGTTAGGTTAACTGTACGCCCTTGACGATTGGTTAGGTTAGGAAATGATATTTTCGTTAGTTAGTCTTATAAAGCTAACTAAAGAAGGCTGGGGTCCCTATTCTTCAATAGCTCCAATATTTTTTATCAGTGGATAAATATATCGTATCTTTCGGAACTTGTTTTTGGAGTTATCAAAGTTTATCAACTTAATTTTGTCTTTAATTAAAACATTGTTAAATATGTTAAATTTTTCTGTGTAACCAGCACCCACTTGTTATATTTAACAAATGGGTGCTGGAATTAATGTGTGCCAAATATTTCCTCGGTGGTATAGTGGTTAGCATCGCTGACTACAAATCCACCGGCCCAGGGTTCGATGCCCGGTGATAGCAATCCGCGCTCAGCTCATCCAGTTGTTTATCATATACATTAATAGATAAATGGGTAGGGGGCACCCTAGCAGCCTAATGGTTAAGACGCTGGACTGTTGATCGGAAAGTCGTGAGCTCGAGTCCGGACAAGGAGTTGGTAATTTTTTACCATTCTGTGGTGAGTCCTGATTCGGGTTCACGTTAAACCGTAGGCCTGAGGTGGAACAACATGCTTTACCTTCGTCAGAATAAACAAATCTTGCAGAAACAAAAACAAGGTTACCAAAATATGTTTAACTCTCTCTCTCTCTCTCTCTCTCTCTCTCTCTCTCTCTCAATGTTTACTTTATTAAAGAAAATCTCCTGAAACCACTCTTGGGACCTCATTACACTTGACCTACTTCAATATTGAACATTGAGAGGGAAAGACATCACGTCAAAAACGATAATTTTCCGCTTTTCTTCTTTTAAAAATGGTTTTTGTATCCATTCAGCATAAACATGTATGCCAGAATCGCCTCTGAAACTGGACAAGAAATTGGATTTCACCAACCGGGATCGATAAGGGTGGCAACAAATCCAGTTGAAGTTGATGAACTGAGGTACGTTTACGACACATGCATACTCACATACATACATACATACACAATCCTCATATGTATATATAATATTATATATATATATATATATGAATAGAAACGACATAAGTATTAAGGAACGTTTCTGCACACGAGGAGGAGAGATAACGAAATAATGAAAAATGAGGCGAACCGCCTGGGAATCGAACCCAGGGCCTTCCAATTGCCGGTCCGACCGGCAATTGGAAGGCCCTGGGTTCGATTCCCAGGCGGTTCGCCTCATTTTTCATTATTTCGTTATCTCTCCTCCTCGTGTGCAGAAACGTTCCTTAATACTTATGTCGTTTCTATTCATTTATATACTGCGCGGTCATTGCAGTTATTTGCGCATATATATATATATATATATATATATATTATATATATATATATATATATATATATGTGTGTGTGTTGTGTGTGTGTGTGTGTGTGTGTCCACAGGGAAATACAAATTATTGTCAGGGCCTTTTATGCATTGCTATAAATTATCAGGTGTATATACAGCATATAAGTCGTGCATAAATTTATCGCAGCTGTAATATTTACTCTTGCATCTGCGCTCAGATTTCAAATGGCGAAAGGTGGGATCCAGCAAGCCCCTCAGTACATGCTAACTCCAGAAGAAATTAAAGAAAAAGTGCCTCTAATTGAGCAGGATAAGGTCAGCAACGGTATTGCATTTCGTTTTCACTTACGCTTTATACTCTCCACTTTTACATTCTCGAGAATTTTCACCTTCTAAGTTCTATCTGAGTTACCCGAGTCGATATTCTACTTACTCACTCACTTACTCACTCACTCACTTACTATTACTTACTATTACTTACTATATGGAATACGGTTTACGAGTGTAATAAAAAATAAGGAACACAGAACGTGATTATGCTCACTTGGTTATGCTCGTAATTTTATTACCTGTATCGAGTAAATAAAACTCTGAAAATCTACAAATAGTTTTAATTTAATTTCTAGTTGTCAATGAAGCCTCGAAAATGTATGATAGTTTTGGAAAAAAGTTCGACTAGAAACAAAATTTCTGAAAAATTTACATAAAAATTACTAATTGGTAATATTCTGCTTTTGTTTTTTGATATTTTATCCTTTATGATGACAGTAACAAAATTTTTAAAACAAAGTTTTATTAATGGTGTTAGTAAGATTTTGATGTCTTTCAAAAATGTTATGTCGTCAAAGAACCTGAACTTTAATAGATGCATTTTGATTTATCAACTCATTTTGTTCATTTTGATCACGGGGTTTCAGTTAATCCGTCCCTTTTCATTCTCAGGTGTTGATGGGCCTTTTCACACCTTACGATGGCTATGTAGATCCTTATTCACTCACTCAAGCCATTGCAAAAGGAGCGAGAATGTAAGGGCTTTATAGTGGTGTTTATTACTCTTATTTGCTATATTCTAGTTATATATGTACTTACGGAATAGTAACGGAATAAGGTTTGAAAATGTTTGTCAATTTCACAGAAGTCCCCGCCTACGGAGGCGGGCCTCATGCGTGTCTCAGTGATGTATGTTCTGAGTAGAGGTGGAAAGAACCAAAATTTCGTAACTGGAGGAGTACGAGTAAGAATACAAGTACAGACGTTTTGGAGTAAGCGAGTACGAGTACGATTTCAGATTACCTTGAGTACGAGTACAACGTTTTTCAGTGCTTTACCTGCTGCTTGCCTGAGCAAAGCTTATTTGTTATGAGACCATATGAACGCATTACAATGGAAAATGAAAAAATGGACACGAAAAGGAACAAAGTGTATTTGCTTTACTGTTACATTTAATATAATATATATATATACACAATATATATGTATATATCACATGTACTTATAAAGTTATAGGTAATGTCAATTACGTAATGCTTTATTCAACATCTTTTATAAGATGTTTTATATTCCATCAAAATAACTCGGCTTTCTTATAAAAATAAATAAAAACTAAAAATATAAATATATACCTTGTAAAACTCAGATGTGTATATATATATTATATGTGCAACGTTCCACAATGTCAGATACCATCAGATCTCTAACTAACACTAACCTCCGCGATGCCCTGCGCAAGCATTTATAGTCTGCTGAAGGCTTTCTAGAAAATTCTGGAAGCTATACAGTAGGTTGCTGTAGTTACCGAACAGCATAGACAAATTAGTAGCACGTGGTAATTGGTCAGGAGAGGTTGATTGGTCGAGTACGAGTACGATTACAGCGATTTCAGATTCCCTCGAGTACGAATATGAGTATAACAAATACACATACTCGAGTACTGATGTACTCTTTCCATCTCTAGTTCTGAGCGCAGAGTATGAGATTATGAATTGTCCAGTCAGGGACCGTGTTTCATTTTTTCCACAGGCTGACCAATCGGAGGAAGGAAAATATTTCTTCGTTAGAATATATATATATATATATATATATATATATATATATATATATATATTAGTGGTGGACCGGATATCCGCATCATTTTTAACATCCGCATCCGCACTTCTGACTGCGGATGTTATGCGGATATTACCTCTAATAAATTATGCAATTTACAATTAAATTAGCTTATAAAGTAGCTTATAAGGCCCAATCATGCACATTTCATGTAAAGTATTAATTATTAATGAACAAACAAATATATAAACCTGAAAATCTAAATAGGTGGTAACGCAGAAAATTGAATGAAACTTGTTTCATTGAATTTTCTGTGGCTGAAACTCTTGAGAAAGTTATTATTTTTATCATAATGAAAACATAAATATTAATTTTAATTCTTATGCATTGCCTGCCATAATAGTAATACACGAAATTTGAAAAATTATGTCATATATTCATAATTCTATATTATATTGATAGATTAACTAAATATCCACATCCGCATCCGCAGATATTGAAATTAAAGATCCGCATCCGCAGATGTTGAAAAACTGACATCCGGTCCACCACTAATATATATATATATATATATACCCGTATAATAATAATAATAATAATAGTTCTCATAATCACTGAACAGAACATGTGTTCTGTATTGTTTGATTGCTAATAAGTAGAATACTTAATGTTAGAACATTTGTTAATTATGAAATAATTTGTTAATTATGATTTATGGTTAATAATTTATATCTAATGAACGTTAACTCTCTGCCCGTTGTTACTCGAAATCAGCTGAAGTTCTCCGATAGTCAGTGGTGATTCTAAGACTTATTTCCCAGAATTATTTAGAATTATTTATTTAAATAAATAATTCTAAGAATTATTTATTTAAAAATTTCCCCAAGTCGAACTGTAGAATGGGTGACAGAGGGTGCACCCAGGCGCAGAGCGTTACTGGTGGAGTTTGAAAAAGTTGTTTTATTAATACATTTCGAAATGGTTTACACCTCACAGACTTTATAATAAAATAATGAAATTATTTCGCAAAATCATGCTCCAGATTCAATGTCTTATTTATATCATGTCATTATTGTCATAATGGTTACTGATAGTAGTAATTTGTATCTTGCTGTTTTTTATCTCTAATGCAGTGCAGCAATAATATGGTCGGCATACACATTACAAATTTACAAATTACAGTTTTATTAAATGTACTGAATGTACTTCAGATTAAGTTCAAACAAGTAGTAATTACTAGATCTAGACCTAGTAGTCTAAAATATTTAGCGGCTAAACATTATTTTTGGCTACGAGGGCCACTCAATATATTTTGCCCCACCTTTTTTTTCTTTCCAAGTTTCCTTGTAAGTTCCAGAAATTTTGTACACAAGTAGTTACATATCTTTTTTACAAGTTTTTATTTTCCCACATAGTCTCAATCTTTTTCTACGGCTTTCCTTCACCTCGAAACAAGGGCATTTATTCCTTGCTGGTAAAAGTCCGCTGGGTTCCGCTCGAGCCACCTCTTAACCTCCTCAACAACCTCATCGTCACTGAAACTTTCTTCCACGAATAACAGCCTTCATTGGCCCACACAAATGGAAGTCTGAAGGTGCCAGATCCGGGCTGTATGGAGGGTGGGGTAACACAGTCAAGCGCATTTTTGTGATGGCCTCTCTTGTTTGCAAACTGTTGTGTGGTGTTGCGTTATCGTGCAAAAGAAGGACCTCTTCCAGTTTTCTCTCCAGTCGAACTCGCTTTATACGTCTCTAGAATCTCTGTAGGGTAGCAATATATGCCTCTGAGTTGATTGTTTGTCCTTTCTTCATAATGTCCACCAGAATCACCCCTTTCATGTCCCAGAAGATGGTGACCATAACCTTTCCTGCAGAGGGAGCCATGCGTGAAGTACAAGCCCCGCCCGTAGGGCAGGGAGCCGAAGGCTCTGCTTGCTAATTAAATTAAGAAAAATCGGAATTCAGCAAAATATTATTATACAGTACATATAGGCTATTTATACATAAAACCACAAAGAGTCAATGGATAACAGATTGCCACCGGGCCCTATCAAGGCTATTCATGTCAATAACCCAAGTGCCCAACCAGAATATTCACCCAAGAAGGGCACGGTACAAGCTTATTTACAGCATCCATGAACCATGATTCAAGTGTTAAATACTAACTAGCCTAGGTCTTTAAACTCAAAAGTAAAAAATGCACAACTAGGCCCTATGTACTGTTAGGTTTAGACTAGGCCTAGTCAGAAACAAGTAAAATTAACTAAATTAATCTAAGAAATAAAATTAACTCAATTAATCTAAGAAATAAAATTAACTCAATTTTTCTAAGAAACTTAAATAAAACTTGAACAACTGAGTAACTCAAAACTAAAAAATGCACAACTAGGCCGCTGTACTGTAGAACAGTCAGTGGATAGGTGGAACACCTGACACAACATAAACCAATCTCACTCTTACCTCGCAACTTTCTGAAATAAGTATAGCCTAGCTTAAGCGATTGGTAGCCCCATCATACATGACAGATTTGTCAGCGAATATTTATTTAAATATTTATTTAATGAACGTCCACTTCATAATTTATTCATATATTATTACTCAACAATTTAAATCTGAAACTGCATAATGTAAGAACTACTGTATTTTCAGAACACAACACTACACAAAACACAAACACATTGAACAGAGTCTACACAGCGAGTAGATAACAAAGTAGTCAAAAAACAATAGGCTTTTAACTTGTCATTAGCCTTGTGCACAGTGAATGTATAAGGACTTCAATGGTGCGTACAAATGGTACACACCTTACCGTACTGTACATTTTGCTACCAATTCTGTAAGGTATGTTTGCGATATTTTTCTCCTCTGAATTTTTTCCCCAAAAATTTTTAAGGGGGGCAGTCATCCCCCTTCTCAGTGGCCAACAACTCAGAAATCGAGAAATTAGTGAGGATTTTCACAATCATAATTTTTTTCTAAATGTTTGTATATGCCTTAATTATTTTTAACATTTTATTAAAATTTCACCCAATTTCATGTATTCGAGCAAAGATTTCATGCCTGATTTCGAAGTTTGGATATACTGCAGGAACACACTCCACGAGCTTATACGAGAGCTTAATATTCAAAAGCATTGGTTTAGAGCGCGTATTTGTAATTCTCTTTGCTCGCTTTTTCTCAATTATTTTTGAGTTTTCTCTTGGTTTGAAGAGCTAAAACTTCAATGGAAAATGAATTATTGGTGTTGTTGATTCTATTGTCGGAAGTAATCATTAAAAATAATAATTAATTTTTGTTTTAATTGTTATATTTAAAGTAAAACACGTAGAATAAAATTAGGAGTTGTACATGGGTATTCGTACAATCTATGCCCAATGGGAAATACACTAAAACGCGCAACCCGATGGAAAATAAGTGCATTTACAGTTTTTATGGAACCCTATCATAAATGTTCAGTATGTTCCCTGTTTACTTCAAATCACGTTAGTGTAATCCTTTCTTTTCAACCTTTCAAATGTTCCGTGGACAATTCTTCATTTCACGAAGGACAAGCTTGTCGCCCCTCCTCTCGAGTTGGCCTGGTGAAGTAGAGTTGTAATGTAATGTAATATAATTAATGAATGAATGTGATTCCTATTAGGTAGAGACTTTTCGGACATCCTCATTTAATTTCGACTTACACTATACCAAAATAAATTTATTCACTTATAGCGAAAGCTTGAATACAAATACAAAATACTAATGAAAAAAAATAAATAATTTTAGTGATCAATTTTCGATTTTTCATGAAATTCATTTGTTTTTATCCAAAATTCAGATTCGGTGCCTCAATCCTTCAGGGAGTTGAAGTCACTGCGTTGGATTTAAGGGAAGACGGACGGTGGAGAGTAGGTACTTCTCGAGGAGAAGTAACCGCAGACAGAGTAATCAATGCAGCAGGTGAATCCCGTTTATATATGAAATGAAAATGAAAAGGTTTATTGGCAGACTATAGTCCATATGACAAATGTTATTAATACAATGACAGTTCACATACTAAGGATAGAAATATATACAGTTGATTACAAATAATACAGTAATGTTGAAGTTAAGTGGAGCTACAGACAGACATTTTCGTACCAAGAATTCCATAGCTTAGACGATAAACGGCAGGACTCATGGCTAGCTTAGATAATCGGGTTGGTTCATGTTTTAATTCTTTGCATTAGGCTGTATTGAGCACGTCTTGTTACCTCCGGGAAGCTCGGGACATTGCGGGTAGCAAACATTTGCGAAGCTGAGCATCTCGGGAGTAATTTATGTAAGAGGCTAAAAGACCTGTTGTACAGCAAATTTAGGGTTCTGCCAGAACCTTTTTTATAATTCACCCACAGTTACTGTCCGTATATATTACTGCAGAAAGTAGGAAAGAGTGTGTCTTTAACTTCACTTGTACATTATAGTCATACTCGCTTTAGCTTTATATATGTTACGGTTTTTTTGCGAAATCGGTCTTTTTGCAAATTCTCCGGTCAGTTTCCAAAGAAACCAAAAAAATAGTAATTTTACAAAATTACCTTAAATGTTTGGTCATTTTGCAAAAACACACAAAAATCGGTCAATTTGCAAAATCACCAATAATCTTGTCGGTGTATTTGCAGAATCTCTTGTTCTAATACTGTAGAACCTCCTAGCTCCTAACCTAACCTAACCTAACTACAATGACACTGTTGGTCACGCTGAGAGCCCAGCTGAGGCACGAATGCTTACCCCTGGTGTCACAGAGGTCACCTCACAAGATAGTTTAAAGGTCTGAGTGACAACAGCTCTCACCTGTTTGGAGAGTTTGCAAATACACCGACAAGATTATTGGTAATTTTGCAAATTGACCGATTTTTGTGTTTTTGCAAAATGACCAAACATTTAAGGTCATTTTGTAAAATTACTATTGTTTTGGTTTCTTTGCAAACTGACCGGAGAATTTGCGAAAAGACCGATTTCGCAAAAAAAGCCGTCATATATATATATATGTATATTAGGGTTATAACTTTTAGACTTTTTTTCAAATAAAGATCTCCTGTATCATAAATCGATGAACTTTTGCTTAAAAACAATGAAAAATACCCTAATTCCTCTGTTTTTAAAAAAGGACACCCCCAAATCAAAAGTTTGAATCACCATAACCATATATTTACGTTACTACTCATAAGTATAAAATATATTATTAGAGGGCGGACTTTTAGGTTTTAACCTAAAAAATATTTTCGAATTTCTCAGTACGCTAATATATCGTGAGATCGCCCGAAAAATCACTTCCGGTGCTCAAATTCGATGACTAATATCAATCCACCCATACAAGAAAATTCTAGAACACACGACATTGTTCTTCATGCACTCGCAAATTGTATAAAAGCACGAAATGAAATCAACCGAATCACTTGTGTCCAGTATTGCGCAATAGTTACTCAACTGTTCAGTTCAACTCAACTTCAGGTAAGCTTTTATTATTTGTAATATGTTCGCTTAATTAAAAAACGTAGCGAAATGTGGAATTCGCTTCTGCACTCTTGAACATTCCAGAACATTTTTTAAATTTATTAACCATAATAATTTGTTGAATTTTTCTTCCATTTTAACACGTAAACAAAAGCGTATCCAAAATGTTTTGTAGAGGGGAGTCAAACTCAAAAAATATATAGAGCCCAAAATATTTGGTGATAAATATTTTCGTGAGACGTTCTATGGATGTTCTAAAAATATTTTCCAAAATTTTATCACCTAAAAAATAAATATTTGGTCATATTTTTTCACCTAAAAATCCGCCCTCTAATTATTATATTATTTCTATATATTATATTAATATTATAATATATATAATATATATATATAAACAAACAAACAAATCAACTTAATACCTTTTTATATCTGTTTCAGAAGCAATATAATGTCACACAAGAAAAGTGATACTACCATACAGAAGAACAAGGATATCTGGACCAATAATCTGGTGAGATTCCAGCAGTCACATAGAAGAAGAGGAAGTGTGCC
The DNA here is from genome assembly GCA_023014485.1 of Bathynomus jamesi. NCBI lineage: Eukaryota > Metazoa > Arthropoda > Malacostraca > Isopoda > Cirolanidae > Bathynomus > Bathynomus jamesi. Next base: position 287,513 of record JAJOZX010000243.1, on the reverse strand, counting down.
TTTAGAAGAATCTTCACTAGAAGAAAAAATGCAGAATGCCACTCCAAATCCAAATCATTGGACGGTACCAGTTTCTTGGAACAGAAATCAAAGGAAGAAAGGAGCGAATAGTGGAAATTTCCAAAGAAGTTACAAAATTATGGAAGAATAAATTGAATTTTCCGCATGTGTCAGATCAAGTAATACGAGCAAAGCTTGACAAGGTGATGAAGACTTATGATGAATGTGTCAGGAGGGGAAAATATGATGCCCTGAATGAACTTTTTGATATCACTAAAGTAAATGGCCAATGGTTATCCTCGGAAGACAAACGACTGTACCACCTTCAAGTGAAGAAACGATTCACCCTTCAAAGAGATGAAAATTGCCTGCTGAATCAGCATCAACATCTTACAATCATGTATCTGGTGGTAGTGGTACTGAATCTGAAGAGAGCGAGCATGAAGATGAAGATAAGAGTATTACTCCACCAACCAGAAGACATAACAAAAGTAAAGTTGCAACCAACTTGGTGACATCCACAGGAGTATCAACAAGTAAAGCCGCTAAAATATGCAAACAGTTGTCACTTGATGGTATTGACATTCCAACACCAAGTCAAGCAGCAATTTACAAGTCAGCATACAAAGAGGCTGCTAAATTGAAGGAGGAAATGATTGAAAATTTACAGATGGAAGAGTGGTCTTTACATTTTGATGGAAAGCGCATTGAGGAAAATGAGTATCAAGTAGTGGTACTTAAAAATGAAAGAACCGAAGTAAAATTGGATGCATTGCGTCTGAAACTATTGCTGAAGGAATTGCAAAAGTTATTGATGAATACACCTTATGGAATGCAATAAAGATGATCGTTGCTGATACAACAAGTGTTAACACTGGGAAAAAGAGTGGAGTTGTTGTCAAATTGCAACGAATGTTCTCAGAGAAGGGTATCTGAAAACCACAATTTATCAGTTGTCAGCATCACATTCTGGACAGGATTCTCCGTTTGGTAATGGACGAAGATCTTGGTGCTAACACCAGTTCTCCAAACATCGAATATCCATTTGTATCCCAACTGGTGAAGAATTATGAGGAACTAAAGGCACAGTTTGTTAATGGAACAGAAGAGGTCCTCGAGAAATCAGGATGGAGAGATGATATTAAGTTTTTGTACCATCTAACACGGGTGTTTAGATTCTTTGAAGAAAAAGGGAATTTTCCTTTGATTAACTTTCAGAAAATTCCAAACATCAGCAATGCGAGGTGGCATTCAAGAGCCATTCTAGCTATCCTTGCATTTATTCTTAGACCTACAACAAGGAAGACTTTGGAGAAGGTATGCAGATTCATTTCATACAACTGGCAGAATATTGGTTTACTAATCAGATGTACAATGAAAATGACTTCAAGAACTTGTCAGAAATATTGAAACCTTACAAAAAAGCATTGAACTCATTGGAAAATCACTGGAAGCAGGAGCCATCCCCACTCAAGCTACCAAGAAGTAATCAGTGTGCAGAACGTGCAATCAAAGTTATGCAGGAACTGTATGCTGCCTGCAGAAACAAAAACAAACTGCAACTTCGGTTTATTCTAAGCAATAAGCAGTAATATATGTACAAGTATTATAACGATTATGTTGTGAGTTCTTTTATTATATTACATGGAATATGCAATAAAGTTACGTATGCAATAATCGATTTTTTGATTTCGGGGTGACCTTTTCTAAAAAGATATTAAAATGAAAGTTCATTTCTTTGTTTTTAGGCAAATGTTCATCGAATTAAAGTACAGGAATATTAGGTTGTAAAAACGTTATAACCCTAATGTACTGTATATACTGTATATAGTAAAAATAATAATTATTATTATTATTATTATTATTATTATTAAAAACTTGTTTATACTTGTTTGCGAAGTTTACAGTTTAATTATTAATTAATGAGAAAAGAAATCATTAAGGTATTATTCGCTATTAATTAAGCAGCTTCTTAAAACCAAGTTAAAATTATTAATTCAGTTATAGATAAAATTTTCGAAATGAGTTTTGGACTAATGAAAACGTGTCTTTGGGAAGTCTGTTTAGAAAGTCACATCCGTTTTGTGAGTAAGGAGCCTTTTTAGAGAAATTAAAGTGGAGTATATCAGAAAATGACACTCCTTCACTGGAAAAATATTTAATTTGATTGCATCAACCCAATTTATTTCATTGGTTCCAGGGTTTTGGGCAAAGGACATAGGAAAATTGGCCGGACTTGACTTACCTTTAGTGCCAGTTCATCATCAGTATCTAGTAACTTCCTCAGTGCCTGAAATTCAGGCACTGAAGAGAGAGTTTCCAGTCTTGAGATTTCTGGAAGCTTCGTGTTACGTGCGCCAAGAGAGAGATGGGTTTCTTATCGGCCCTTACGAATCTGAACAAGCAGTGAATCTGAGTGATGAGTGGAGTAGAGACGGAGTTCCTAAAGGTGACAGCTTTGCGAGTTAATTCATTTATTTATCAATCTCAGAGAGAAATCCATCATAATAGAA